>CM024624.1:12533476-13028022 GCA_014182585.1 Eucalyptus coolabah
CATCACAGTACATTGTCTCTACAAAGTTCAATAGAAGTGAAATTCGACAAAACCAAAAGTGAATGCTATAAACCTGGGATGGAATAGTCTTGTTGTTCGAAATTCAATCTCCTGCAATCAAAATCCATTCACGCTAGACTCAGGATTACGGCTTCTCCTTCCTGCTTCTAGCCTTACAGAAGAAAATGACGAAAGAAATGCACCATTAACTGTCTGTTGTCGCTGACAGCCAACTCGGTTGCCCTTTAGCCTGTCAATTGATAAGAAAAGAAGAAATTTTGTCACTGGTATTCTTTAAAAAGATGTGGAGATATACAGCTGTGGCCACTAGCCACCAGGCCACAGACACAGTGAGAGAGAGAGAGGGAGAGAGAGAGAGAGAGAGAGAGAGAGAGAGAGAGAGAGAGAGTTGAACATTTGTTATGAAGCTTGTTCTTCAACAAATGTTTGACAAACAAGAAAAATCACATCTTCAACCATCCAAACGAAGATTGAAAAATAAAATACGTTCTGCACGAGCATGCGGAGTGAACGTGAAGACTGCCAAGATTTCATTATTAGTGCCAACAAACAGAATTTGGGATGAGAATATGTGCTAGCATCATCCCAAATTCTGTATTATTTTTTTAAACAGAATTTGGGATGATGCTAGCACATATTCCAGACAGAAGAGTGCCAAGATCTCATCATTATTGCCTATGAACAGAATTAGAAAGGAAGCAAATATTCAAGACACTTGCAAAGACAAAGGGACCTCTAAAATACAGTGCATAAAAGAGCAGAATTTGAAAGGAATACATCTTATGTATACACTCCATTGTTAGTAACTGAAGAAAAGACAGAGAGCGACGCAATTTCAGTAACATGCTTACTTGTTCAAGCAATTCATCGTAATCCCTTGGAAATGGCACATCTACCTCAACAGAGGGACGACTTTCACCAGATACAGAACTCCTCAAAGGTCTGAAATCCTTTGTCACAATCTTACTGTTCTTTCTCCTCGAATTCAAGCAACAAGACAGCTACAACCCCATGAAAACTCTTAATCGTGAACACCAGAAGCGCAGGACATTAAAAAGGCGACACTCTCGGAAGCAAACATGTTGGACAGCTACAAAGTTGATATTCACAAGACATGTAAACCTAGGAAGTTGGAACTTCCTCGACATTACCTGTTTTTGCTGATTCGGTAGGAAATAATGGCGATTCAAACACTACATAACCAACCAAAGCAGGTTCTACGAGCTTCACAGTAGAGAATTTCAATCAGAACTCGCTTGCCGATGTAATACCACCAGATAATTCTTGTATGGTTCAAATTTTGGCCCTTAACGGTTCCATATTTAATGATTGCAACAATTTCAACCAAGACCCGTAAAACGTTTATTGGATATTCAGATTAAAATCATCCAGTGAAGTAGGGAAAAGAAATTCAAGTTTATTGAACAAGTCAAGTTGTCCAAAGTTCTAGTTGCGAAATTACAAGATGAAAGTAGTTCCTCTCAACTCCTCAGTCTCAAACTATCGACTTTAACGCATGCTCCTTGCGAGACGGGAAATTGAAGCTCCAATCTGTAAGCGTCCGATCCGACGCTGAAGTTTCAGATCGAATTGAAAACTCGCGAATGCATCCGAGGCCACGGTCTCGCTGATCCCCTTGAATTCGTCATCCATCGCGTTCTTGGGCATGTCGTTGGACGCCACGTGTCCCACCTTGAGATGGTCCCCTGGGGAGTCAGTGTTGTAGTGCCGTTTACCTAGGAAGGGCCACGTTGCGAACGGAGACCTACGTGGACTCGTCGAGTTCCAACCGCGGTGTGACAGGAACCCGCCCGTCGACGGGCGGCTCAATATCTCGGGGCCGCAGATCACCGAGCCGGACGTCTTCCAGTACTGCTCCGGCAGGAGCGGGCGGATGCCCCCGACCATCTTCATCCGGTCCCCCATGTTGTCGAAGAAGGGCTGCTCCGGATCGGCGTTGTTGTTGGTCATGCGACCGATCGAGCCCTCGACTTCCGGCACCGAGGGCGGCCCGCCTCCGCCGCCTCCCGGCCTGACGTCGCTCGCCAGCACCTTCCACATGCGTTCCAACTCGACACGCGAGAGGGGCAAGGGGTCCTCCGTGACATTGAAATTCCGGAACAGGTCCCTGATCGATTCCGCGCCGGGAACCAGGACCGTGTATAGCTTGCGGGGCAGCTCGCCGCCGGCGGCCATCCTCCGTTCCTCCAGGTAGACCGCGAGGTCCCATCTGAATTTGAACCAGAGGATTAAGAGCATGCGGTGGGCAGAGGAGCTGCCGATCTGGGCGACGGCGACGTGGGGTTGGAGGGGAACGAGGGAGGGATGGCGGAGGACAGGTAGGAGGGGATGACGAGGGTGGCGCGGTCGCCGCGGCTGGCGAGGTAAAGGCAGACCTCCATGCAGAGGTGGAGTTTATCTGGGTCCCACCCGGGGACGACGACGAGGAACTCGAACGTCTCCGACGGATCGGAGCCAGCGGGCAACTTCCACCTGCGTACGATCTCGAGAAGCGCGAGGGGCACGGGGTTCACCGTGACATTGAAATTCTGGAACAGGTCCCTGATCGATTCCTCGCCGGGAAACAAGACCGCGTATAGATCGCGGGGCAGCTCGCCGCCGGCGGCCATCCTCCGTTCCTCCAGGTAGACAGCGAGGTCCCGTCTGAATTTGAACCAGAGGGTTAAGAACATGGGGCGGGCAGAGGAGCTGCCGATCTGGGCGACGGCGACGTGGGGGTTGGAGGGGAACGAGGGAGGGATGGCGGAGGACAGGTAGGAGGGGATGACGAGGGTGGCGCGGCAGCTGAGTCTGGCGAGGTGAAGGCAGACCTCCATGCAGAGGTCGAGTTTATCCGGGTCCCACCAGGGACGACGACGAGGAACTCGTCCGTCTCCGACATGGTGAAGCGGCCGATCAAATCGTTTGCTGTGATTGTTATTAGGGTTCAAGATTCTGGGAGCAAAGAGACGCGGATTGATGTTACGGATTTCAAAGGATTTGTGAGTGAGTGAGTGAGTGAGGAGATCTGTATGATCGTCCGTGGAAAATGGAGCAAAGAGACGCAAGAGAGAGCACGGTGGGATCGCCCCCTATGAGCGGCCACGTGGACTCTTCCAGCGCTTTTGGCTAGCGTTTCCTACTCCGTCCACCGTCCATCCTCAACCCCATGGAGCTACCGAAGGACGCGCAGATCGTGGATGACGTTCTCCTCGGTCGCGTTGCTTTGTTTGTTGGGTCACATCTGGTGATCTCGGGACGGGAGTACCGGATGAGGTCCGGTATCGAGCCGGGGGAAGTGGGACCCACGCCCCCAAACGGGTTTTACCGACTTGATTGGCTAGGTAGTCGAGAAACGGACCTTCGAGGTCATGACACGTGTTGATCAAACGGGTGAAAAATCCGGCCGTTCGGATCCCTTACTTGCGCAACACTTCCGCCACCCGCCGGTTATGACGAGAACATCGAGGACGGCGCGGATGGGCCGGGCTGATCTCCCCGACTCCTATTCACTCTATAAGGAACAAGAGCAAATGGGCATTTCTACTTGAATCGATTCTCGACGTAGATATCGCCATACTTTGTCCTCTCACAAATAGAAATTAGTGATATATAAATATATTCATTTCACGTCAAAATAAGTCCTCTTTATTTTTTTACATTGGTCACGCTTTATGAACCCTGCCCTCATACAAATCAACCCAGCCTCCAACCTAACTAATAGGGAAATCTTGGTGGCATCGCCCTATTTGAAATTGAGCACATTTTTTTTTTCAAAGAAACAGTCACTTGTTTCTCGAGAAGAGATAAAAAATATGCTCATATCATTTGAATGAGTAGTCGATTTAGTTAAGATAAATTTCCAACTTATGATAAGGAATATGTGATGGATTCACCTTAAATAATTTTTTTTACCACAAAAAATTCCAAATTGATACAATCATGATTAATTTATCTCAAAGTAATCTTTTGGCTAGGGGTGTCAGGAACCGGAACCGAAAAATTCTATTTTTCGGTTCGATTCGTATTCGGTTCTGGTTCTCATTAAAAATCAATATTTCTTTTTATTGATTTGGTTTTTACCGGTTAACCGAACCTAACCAAACCACAAACCGATAAAATCAAACCATTAAAAATTCGATTTTATTCTCCCCCATCTCCTCTGAGCTCCAAATGCGTCATCGGCAATCTTGATGCCGACTTGGAACTCTTTATCAATCCCATTCACAGAGACGGCAAAGCAGAAATTCGCGGCAAACGGATCGAGCGAACGGTCTCGTGTCAATCGATTGCCGAGCGCTCCAGGGAGAACGATTTGGCGGGACAAAGATCGATGGGCGGAGCGACGGGACGGGACGGGGAACTCACTGGAGCGAGCGATTGGAGAGGTTGAGCGAGCCGGAGGATCTCGCGGCTTTGATCGGCCGATCCATGGCGGATCCGCGAGGGGAATGCGACGCAACGCAGTGCGTGGTGAGTGAGCTGTTACATCTATCGGTCGACGATGCAAAAGCGAAGGCTTGGAACTGGAAATGTCGCTTCCCGACTGAACAACGCACGTCTTTCTTTTCCCGTAATCTGCAATTTTTTCCTTGAGGGTCTTTTGAGGATTATGTTTACCGATCAGCACCCGCTGCGCAATTAATTTTCCTAATTTATATTATCTGTTAAGACTTTCAACAATAAGAATTTTTATTCCGAGAAGTGATGTATCGAGTTGGAGTATAGTAGTTTTGAAAATTAGATTATTCAATACGGATTTCCTATGCTTCAATTTTACTATTTTACTGGTGGTGAGCACACGATTTGATTATGACTTCTTAAACAAGTCTTCTGTTGACCAAATTAAAACTTTCAAGTCTAGAATGGACTAAAAATCGGAAACTCTAAGATTTGTTTTAGCACGTCAATATGTTATTTGGGAATGGGATAAAGTAAATATTTTATGTCAATAGTTTTTTTTTTTTTGACACTTATAAACTCTTTTAGTAATTTATCAATACGGAAAAAATTCTTTCTTTTTTTCAATTGAACAATAGAATTGTCTCTTGGAGAATCATCAAGAGAGATTATGTTAAGCAATTGTTTAATTAGATCTCATTGCTTGGCCAATGCTTAAAAAAGGAATGAAGTATATGATCTAAATTGCAAAATCCTCTACCTTGAAGTGCAGTAACATATTGAATATAGATTATTTTGAGTTGAACAGAAAAAAAAAAAAAACGATAACCAAAAGTTGAAAACCAAAAACCGAAAAACCGAACTGAACCGAACCGAAATTTCGGTTGGGTTCGTATTTGGTTTGGGTTTCATCCGGTTCAGTTCGGAAGTTTTTTCTAACGGTTCGATTCAGTTCGATTTTACAAAAATCTCAAATTGGAATACTTGTAATAAATTTAGCAAACTCCTCCGATAAATTTAAGGTATACATGTGACAATTTTGGGATTTTTCTTGGATTAACCTTATGGATTTTCACGTGGACTTGCCACGTCACCATAGCTTATTTTGACAGAAGTTAATAGAGAGTAAATTTGTCATGGGTATACTAGTTTAAAGTTTTTGATGATAAAAAAATTAATTTAGATAATTTTATTATAAATATATCGGTTGGAGTTTTTTACAAAAAAAATTAGTTGGGATAAATTTGTTACGTATGCACCGGTTTAGGGTTTTTGATGGTCAAAAATTAGTTTTGGGTAAATTTGTCATAAATATACCGATTTAAAGTTTTTAGGATATTAACCCTAAGGAATACCAACTATTAAAAAGATGAAAGGTCTCAAGCCAAAGTTAGCTGCTAGTGGGACTAAGTAAGCAAAATGATTGCACCTAAGAAAATGGGTTACTGTCCCTAGTTCCTTTGCTACCTAGGGCTTTACACAATCCATAAAATTTAATGTATATCTCGTCAATACAGCATAGGTTATCGAAAGGATCTCGGAGACCCACCAAAGTACAAAAGCTGGGATCTTTTGGAAAATAGATTCATATTCAAAGAGTGCATGACCCCACGAACAAGCTGACGTTACCTCTTCAATTTAGAATTCAATTTGGAATTTTCCTCAAAATGTATTGGCGTAATCTGCTAATATATAGAAATTTGAAGGCAAAGGTATGCAATTATTTGTCGAGAAGAATATTACAACAAAACTAAAATGAGAGGGAAATGCATTTTCAATTGAAGCAATTTAGACTTCAACCCTTCTTCTCTCGGTTGTTTGACGCGAACAACTCAAGTTCTCTTGAAGAGTACGTGCGTTGACAGTGACCATACACCTTAACTTGGATAGCAAGAAAAACAGCAGGGAAATCGCCCAATTCGCCCTCCTCCGGACATTGCTCAGCAAATCCGAATAGCTTTCATATGGAACTAAGCTGGAGGCTTCAGTTTGATAGGTGAAGTCTGATTTCGCCTTTTTCCTTCATCTTTTTAATCAGACCATGAAGTCAATTTTACTTGTGAAGGAAGTAGAGCTGTATCCTGCTCGAGTGGATTCATGCTCATCACCTTTTACACAGTGAATACAATTGGATTGATGTGAGTGCATTGCACATTAAATAAGCAAGATCTGTGATCACATTCACAGACTCTGCTCAACACTTGAATTGGCATGTCCGGACTCGGGAACTAGTGTACTATGGCCATCGGAGGAAACAAAAACTGAAAGATAACCATCATGCGGCCATGATGCATGTTTCTGTACCTAAGCATCAGTATTATCTGTTACATACAATGTTTCGAATGCTCAAGACAAGGGCAGAATGTTCAAGGCAACTTCCTCCAGGGAGGGCATCGCTTCCTACTTATGCAAAGTCATGTACTAGTTTTCGACTCTTTTAAGAACCTTCCATGGGCCAGGTTAGCATCTATGTGGCATTGCAATAGAAACCGAAAAGGGCAGAAAAGAGAGAAACACTGCCGTTAGGTCCATGAGATGGAACTTCTCCTTACAAAAGAACATTCGAATTGAACGGATCGGCATTTACAAACCTAAAGAGGGTTCCTTGTCTCATTCCTTTAAAGTTGTGAATGTAGTACAGAGTCTCCATTTTCGGGAAAAGGGTCTTTGTGAGGGTTGCCAGCGTCGGATAGAAAGATGCAGGATACTCTGGCACTGTTAAGGATAAGGTCCAGGAGGGCACAAGGCCAAAACTTCCATTACATACCGGTGAAAGTGATAGTAAAAGAGAGAACCTTCCTTAAGAAGTTCCGAAGAAGGCCAGATAAACACACATTAATCTCTGGTAATGGTTGGGACATGTTGAAGTATCCGTAAACCATAGTCTAGTCATTCGCTCTGAAAGCTAGATCAGTGATTACATAATAATCGTTCATCTTAGTAACTACATGAAACCGTTCAAGAAACCAAAACCAAAATTGTGGTCGTGGATTCAGCAAATATGATTGTTCAAATGGATGCTGTTGGGGCTGTCACTGGGTTGGGTTTTGACGTTACCCGACCGGAATCATAAGGCAGTGGGTTCCGACTCAACCTGGCCTGAAAAGCATAATACCCAAAGTAATAATTTGGGTCTGGTAGGGTTTCGAGTTTACTTTTTTTCCCCTCACCTCTTCTCCATCACCCAATGAATTTCCCATTTGGTTCCTCTGCTAATTTTAAGAGATCAGCTCAACCAAATTTTTAAGCATCACAGTACATTGTCTCTACTAAGTTCAATAGAAGTGAAATTCGACAAAACCAAAAGTGAATGCTATACACCTGAGGGAGATGACACATCCTTTGCATACACAGCAATTTACAAGTAGGTCTACAAGGTCATTGAACTTAAATCTTTAGACAATTATCTCTAATGACACCTCCCTTCAGGGTCAACTGTACAAATGTAGGTTCATGTGTTGAAGAGTATGATGTGCAGACAATAGCCAGAAGGACTATTTTGAGTCTGTTCCATAGAGTGGACAGCCTTCCTTTCTCTAACCATGAGCTGCCATAAAACCTTCCCAAGAGTTATAGGCAAAACTTATCTTCAGTCACTTGGTCTGCCAAAGATAGGGGTAAAAATCTGGCCAATTGCTTCTAGAACCAAAACATTCCGACTTTCAGGATGTCTAACTATCTGCAGAAGGGGTCACACTCCCAATTAATATGATTTCTTGCCAGCCTATAATGAACTCAAACAATGAGATTCAGCCGAAAAAGAAAAAAGAAAGAAGGAAAGCTTACTGCAAAGTTGTCGTCAAGTTCATACAGTCTTCCCATCAATCAAAATGACAGGTCTCCGACTCTCCAGGGAAGTTTTAAGTAGGTTCTGCAAGTTGAGAAATTGTTTGAGCCACTCTATTGATGGAGATGAAAAGAAAATATGACACAAAAAGGAAGTTCCTGGTCATTCATGAATACCACTTGGAGAGAGAAAGCAAATGGGTCATGTGGTTTCCTATCGGCATTTTATAGCATCTGTAATCTCATTTGCTCTGGGCACGGTACTTCAAACTGGTCATTCATGAAAAAATGATTGAGAGATCATAAAACTAGAAAAGGACTGGTTTTGTCCATATCTAAATATTACGTATTGACGCTTTAAGCATGAAAATATAGAAGGAACGAGAGAACTTGAATGGTCCTGAAACTTCATTTTCTTTATTCGGCATATCCAGATAAAACAAGGACACAGCAAAAAATAGTTAATTATGACTACATAAACTTGTGATGCATAACATTACTGATGAGCACAGCTAAAATTATCTCACAACAGCTCACTAAAAATACACATATGTGGACCCAACAGATAAAATTTACCTAGCATTGGATTACCCTTCTGGATGCTGTTCAGAACAATCAAGAAGTTCCTGATCCTGCAAACAACAACCCCGTATCAGCTGACTCGACAAGGAAAAAAATAAGAAAAAGAAAAGAAACCAAAAACTGAAATTGGAGCAGCATACTTGAAAGGCCTCCTTCATAGCCATTATAGTAGTGCAATCTATGTGTTTAATAACCTATCATCTCCCACTATGAAACCTTACAACTAACTATCCAGCATCAAACATGAAATCAATTGGAATGGCAGTGTCGCATGGATTCGACATAGATTGGCTGGTGTCAATGCACTGATTGCACATTAAAAAGAGCAAGAAAGTGCAGTGTTCTCATCTACACAGTCTAGAACTAATAACAAAAGCAGATTGACTTTTTTCCTTCGAAATTTAAGCAGCTCTCTGTTCTTTCGAGCTATCTTTCATGCAACAGCAGTGCGGTGGATGTGGACTTAGAGAAAGTGCGAACGTTAAAAAAGCCCAACATAGAGAAACTACAGCAGAATCTCATATCTTCGCCTTTTTCGTGGTGCTTTGCAAGATCAAATAACTACTAGAGATCACTACGGAAAGAACACAGACAACCGGGAAACTAGAATTAGTTGACCAAAAACACTTCAAAACATCAAGACATGAAAGCATGTAATTACAGATCAGATTCGCTAGACGCTGAATTCCTCCTCTCCAAGATTTTATCGGCATGAAAGAACAGAGTGCACATAGAAACAGAGCCAACGAAAGTCACGGACAAGAGTCCAAAAAGTGAGAGAGAGAGAGAGACTCACAAAAGCCATTGACAGTAACGGGAGGAGCGAATCACCAGCAACGGGCGCACAATGCATAATCTGGAAAAGAAAAGAGGAGGAAGGATGCAGGTGAGTACTGAGGGGAGTGAAGGGCGGTGGAGGGTGATGAAAATGGTGACGAAGATAGCTCAAAAGAGGAGTGACGGGTGGAGATCCTATTGTGAAGCGAAACCCCTAGAATGCAAGGAGCAAAGAAGAGGGTGGCAGTGGAGTCGATGAGAAGACGCAGTCATCGACGGCGGCGGCTGCAAGGAGTGGAGAAGGCACAGTCGTCAGCGGCAGCAGAGTCGAGAAGTGGAATAACGGCGGAGTCGACGAGAGGAGAAGGCACAGTCATCAAAAACGGTGGAGTCAACGAGAGGAGAAGCCACGGTCATCAAGAGGAGAAGGCAGAGTGGTCGGCGGTCTGATGTGTTTGGGTGAGAGAACGTGTTTTTCTGGAGTCAATAATGTGTTCAGGGGCTGAACAATGTTCCGACCCTAACCCGACCCGAAACAAAATATGTTTATTTGCTTGTTTTATAATTAGTATCTGAATAATATTAAGACCCGAAACATGTACTTAACTTGTTTCGTGTTCGATTCGTGTTTGGATTATGTTTGGGTCAAGTCGGGTTTTTCACACCCCTAGATGCTGTGAGTGAATCAACCATCTATAAGTCAAGTGACTTGAAAAAGGTAGAATAAATGCCAAAATCAAGCTGAGAAAAGGATGCATAGAGACCTTAGGGTGCATTGGTGATCTGCTTTGGGAAGGGATTGAATGTCCAAAGCTCATTTGGCCATTTAGACGGTTGAATTCTCCGTTGAATATAATCAGCTTTCTGGCTGTGTTTGCGACGCCTTCTCTGTAAAGCTCTTCCACGACGAGCATTTATGAATTGGACAATAATCTCCTGACATAAAACTTACTTAATCCAATATCAACAAGAAGACAGGATAATGTGGAACTACCATTGACGTTAAAATAGGGATAGGCGACAAGAAATAGCTCATCTTCTGGTCTCATGCGGTCTGTCATTTTCACTTTCTCAGGCAAGCCAAAATCTTCGAAGGAGGGTTTGGTTAGGTAGTCCAACTTAAATGAAGATCCTTGGAAAGCTGATTTTCATGCGAATTTGACTTCATTGGCCTCAGGAAAAAAACTGAAAGTTGAAATGGCACATGGAAGTCAATAGATCTTTAAGAGCAAAAAGATGGGCAAAAATAAAATGGCATGAGAGTAAGGGATGTATGGCAGAGAGTAAGAGTCCTAATTGAAGATCAATGACTCCCTTTTGATTGCATCCCTGTATTTCAGTTTATATTTGTCTTTTAGGTTAACCCATCCTTCACCAACATAAGCTCCAAAGCAAACTGAATCAACAATCAAAGAAAGGAAGCCGTTCATCTCCGTACATGAATGTTATAGGAGTATAAATACGTACTCACAATTCTGGTTCGTGTAACCTTCTCAGCATCAACCGACTGATCGCAAAATTCTTGAATCAACTGCATGCTTCCTGTCATCTCCATGCCTCCTTCACCATCGCCTGACATAATCTCATAGAGTGAAACCATAGTCAATGAAACATGGATTATATAGCGTTCAAGGATGCTCAGCCAAACAGAAAATACTTTGTTTGCTCGCTTAGTATCTGTACCCATGCCATGTATGAGAGAGAGAGTCATCTCCCTAAACCACAAAGGACATTCTCCCCGAAAATCCTCACCTCCTAAATGCTTAATACCCCTTATGATTGATAATAACAAATCATAAAATGCTAGGTAGTGCGTAAAAAAGAAAAGAACTGCCTTTGGTGGCAAAGACTGCGATTAGAAAGAGCGGATATCAACAAATAAACACACACAAGCACCAAGAGACAAGTGAAGTGGGAACTAAAGGCTTTGGTGCTAACCTGGGATGGAATAGTCTTGTTGTTCGAAATTCAATCTCCTGCAATCAAAATCCATTCACGCTAGACTCAGGATTACGGCTTCTCCTTCCTGCTTCTAGCCATACAGAAGAAAATGACGAAAGAAATGCACCATTAACTGTCTGTTGTCGCTGACAGCCAACTCGGTTGCCCTTTTAGCCTGTCAATTGATAAGAAAAGAAGAAATTTTGTCACTGGTATTCTTTAAAAAGATGTGGAGATATACAGCTCTGGCCACTAGCCACCAGGCCACAGACACAGGGAGAGAGAGAGAGAGGAGAGAGAGAGAGAGAGAGAGAGTTGAACATTTGTTATGAAGCTTGTTCTTCAACAAATGTTTGACAAACAAGAAAAATCACATCTTCAACCATCCAAACGAAGATTGAAAAATAAAATACGTTCTGCACGAGCATGCGGAGTGAACGTGAAGACTGCCAAGATTTCATTATTAGTGCCAACAAACAGAATTTGGGATGAGAATATGTGCTAGCATCATCCCAAATTCTGTATTATTTTTTTTAAACAGAATTTGGGATGATGCTAGCACATATTCCAGACAGAAGAGTGCCAAGATCTCATCATTATTGCCTATGAACAGAATTAGAAAGGAAGCAAATATTCAAGACACTTGCAAAGACAAAGGGACCTCTAAAATACAGTGCATAAAAGAGCAGAATTTGAAAGGAATACATCTTATGTATACACTCCATTGTTAGTAACTGAAGAAAAGACAGAGAGCGACGCAATTTCAGTAACATGCTTACTTGTTCAAGCAATTCATCGTAATCCCTTGGAAATGGCACATCTACCTCAACAGAGGGACGACTTTCACCAGATACAGAACTCCTCAAAGGTCTGAAATCCTTTGTCACAATCTTACTGTTCTTTCTCCTCGAATTCAAGCAACAAGACAGCTACAACCCCATGAAAACTCTTAATCGTGAACACCAGAAGCGCAGGACATTAAAAAGGCGACACTCTCGGAAGCAAACATGTTGGACAGCTACAAAGTTGATATTCACAAGACATGTAAACCTAGGAAGTTGGAACTTCCTCGACATTACCTGTTTTTGCTGATTTGGTAGGTAATAATGGCGATTCAAACGCTACACAACCCACCAAAGCGGGTTCTACGAGCTTCACAGTAGAGAATTTCAATCAGAACTCGCTTGCCGATGTAATACCTCCAGATAATTCTTGTATGGTTCAAATTATGGCCCTTAACGGTTCCATATTTAATGATTGCAACAATTTCAACCAAGACCCGTAAAAAGTTTATTAGATATTCAGACTAAAATCATCCAGTGAAGTAGGGAAAAGAAATTCAAGTTTATTGAACAAAATGTGCAAAGTTCTAGTTGCAAAATTACTAGATGAACGTAGTTCCTCTCAACTCCTCAGTCTCAAACTATCGACTTTAACGCATGCTCCTTGCGAGACGGGAAATTGAAGCTCCAATCTGTAAACGTCCAATCCGACGCTGAAGTTTCAGATCGAATTGAAAACTCGCGAATGCTTCCGAGGCCACGGTCTCGCTGATCCCCTTGAATTCGTCATCCATCACGTTCTTGGGCATGTCGTTGGACGCCACGTGTCCCACCTTGAGATGGTCCCCTGGGGAGTCAGTGTTGTAGTGCCGTTTACCTAGGAAGGGCCACGTTGCGAACGGAGACCTACGTGGGCTCGTCGAGTTCCAACCGCGGTGTGACAGGAACCCGCCCGTCGACGGGCGGCTCAATATCTCGGGGCCGCAGATCACCGAGCCGGACGTCTTCCAGTACTGCTCCGGCAGGAGCGGGCGAATGCCCCGACAATCTTCATCCGGTCCCCCATGTTGTCGAAGAAGGGCTGCTCCGGATCGGCGTTGTTGTTGGTCATGCGACCGATCGAGCCCTCGACTTCCGGCACCGAGGGCGGCCCGCCTCCGCCGCCTCCTGGCCTGACGTTGCTCGCCAGCACCTCGCACATGCGTTCGAACTCGACACGCGAGAGGGGCAAGGGGTCCTCCGTGATATTGAAATTCCGGAACAGGTCCCTGATCGATTCCGCGCCGGGAACCAGGACCGCGTATAGCTTGCGGGGCAGCTCGCCGCCGGCGGCCATCCTCCGTTCCTCCAGGTAGACCGCGAGGTCCCATCTGAATTTGAACCAGAGGATTAAGAGCATGCGGTGGGCAGAGGAGCTGCCGATCTGGGCGACGGCGACGTGGGGGTTGGAGGGGAACGAGGGAGGGATGGAGGAGGACAGGTAGGAGGGGATGACGAGGGTGGCGCGGTCGCCGCGGCTGGCGAGGTAAAGGCAGACCTCCATGCAGAGGTGGAGTTCATCTGGGTCCCACCCGGGGACGACGACGAGGAACTCGAACGTCTCCGACGGATCGGCAGGCAACTTCCACCTGCGTACCATCTCGAGAAGCGCGAGGGGCAAGGGGTTCACCGTGACATTGAAATTCCGGAACAGGTCCCTGATCGATTCCTCGCCGGGAAACAAGACCGCGTATAGATCGCGGGGCAGCTCGCCGCCGGCGGCCATCCTCCGTTCCTCCAGGTAGACAGCGAGGTCCCGTCTGAATTTGAACCAGAGGGTTAAGAACATGGGGCGGGCAGAGGAGCTGCCGATCTGGGCGACGGCGACGTGGGGGTTGGAGGGGAACGAGGGAGGGATGGCGGAGGACAGGTAGGAGGGGATGACGAGGGTGGCGCGGTCGCGGTGTCTGGCGATGTCAAGGCAGACCTCCATGCAGAGGTCGAGTTTATCCGGGTCCCACCAGGGGACGACGACGAGGAACTCGGCCGTCTTCGACATGGTGAAGCGGCTGATCGAATCGTTTGCTGTGATTGTTATTAGGGTTCAAGATTCTGGGAGCAAAGAGACGCGGATTGATGTTACGGATTTCAAAGGATTTGTGAGTGAGTGAGTGAGTGAGTGAGGAGATCTGTATGATCGTCCGGTATCGAGCCGGGGGAAGTGGGACCCACGCCCCCAAACGGGTTTTACCGACTTGATTGGCTAGGTGGTCGAGGAACGGACCTTCGAGGTCATGACACGTGTTGATCAAACGGGTGAAAATATCCGGCCGTTCGGATCCCTGACTTGCGCAACACTTCCGCCACCCGCCGGTTGTGACGAGAACATCGAGGACGGCGCGGATGGGCCGGGCTGAGCTCCCGACCTGGGCCTTGCCCTCTTCCATCTGCTGGTGGAACCTGTCGCTGCTGGGACGTGGGGGTGGCCGGGACAGCAAGGACGTCCGTTGAGGGGGTGGTCGCGGAAGGAGGGACGGAGGAAGAGAGGGTGGAGAGGACGACGGGGGTGGCCCTGCGGCCTCGCGAGGCGATGAGCTTGCCCGGCTCGATGCTAGGGGAGAGATGGCCCCGCCGACGGCCGGGAGCACCCGGATCTCACCTCCGGCCATTGATTTTGGATCGATCTAGTGCGGAAGTTAAGAGACATTTGAAGAACTTCATATACAAGAGAAGCCGTTGACCAACAGGCGGGAGCGGGTCATGGCGGATTTCTTTGACTTGGAGGTAGATGATGATGCTCCTTTGGGTATAGGTGTTATTTGGAGATCTGGCTAGGTTAAATGAGTTCGATTATGTAACCATCGCTTATTACTATTTTCATCATCATTTTGTTACTAACTCAGTCAATATGTCATTTTAAACCATGGCTCCTTAAAATAGGTGGTGTTCAAATGAAAACCATTGGATGGAATAGTGAAAAGAAATTTAGATTGATGGAAAGTGCGGTGTATACAAATGATGATGCGTTGTTCTGATCGTGAAATTACAAGCAGAACATGGTTGCCTCTTCACTCCTCAATCTCAGTGTCCGTAAACTTGAATTTGGTTTGGACTTCCAATGCTGTTTCACACTGCACATCTTAGTCCTAGCATATAAATAAATTGTTTGGACATGGAACAGAGGCCCGGAATATGCAAGAAAAACGGCACACGTACTTCTAATTGTGGATTCAGAATATGGATTGATGGGTAGGACAGGTCCTTTCATCCCACGTAAATAGTGAGGTCATGCTGGTGAGAGATTGAGAAGAAAGGACAAAGATGGGGTGATTTAACGGTAAATTAGGATGTCCATGCAACTTGGGATATATGAGAAATAAAAATAATTGCGTGACTATATTTAATGTACTGTAAAAATAATAATTTATTATGAATTTAAAAAATTAAATTATAAATAATTATAAATTATTGTGGAATCTACTTCTTTAAGAATTTATAGTTCACAATATATTATTATTTTCACAATAATCCAATGACCGTAATGTTAACAAAGTCCTATAGGAAACTATCGAATTTGTAAGCGGGTCAATCTTGCAGCATGAATGGTTATCTACATCGGACTACATTGCAAGGCTAAATTCTTGTGGACGATCACATAGTATCATGAAGAGCGGCCAAGAGGCCAAGAGTACGCCCATTAGCAGGTGAAACAAAACATGACTCCTATTCACTCTATAAGTAACAAGAGCAAATGGGCATTTCTACTTGAATCGATTCTCGATGTAGATATCGCCATACTTTGTCATCTCACAAATAGAAATTAGTGATATATAAATATATTCATTTCATGTCAAAATAAGTCTTTATTTTTTACATTGGTCACGCTTTATGAACCCCGCCCTCATACAAATCAACCCAGCCTCCAACCCAACTAACAGGGAAATCTTGGTGGCATCGCCCTATTTGAAATTGAGCACATTTTTTTTTTTTTTTTTAAAGAAACAGTCACTTGTTTCTTGAGAAGAGATGAAAAATATGCTCATATCATTTGAATGAGTAGTCAATTTAGTTAAGATAAATTTCCAACTTATGATAAGGAATATAAGCTCTTGTGACATATTCGCCTCAAACTAATTTTTTGATCACCAAAAACTTCAAATTAATAAAATCGTGATAAATTTATGCAAAACTAATCTTTTGACCATCAATAATTCTAAACCGATACACCTATGATAAATTTACTCAAGATTAAATTTTTGACCACCAAAAATTGTAAATTGGTGCATTTGTCATAAACTTACCCTTCGTTAACTTCCATCAAATTTAAACGTTAAATTTGCTAACCTAAATTACACATGATGATTAGTATGGTGATGTGGTAAGTTCACATGGAAATCTATAGGGTAAATATCACAAAAATCTCAAATTTATATACTTGTAATAAATTTTGCGGTACTCTTGTGATAAATTTAAGGTATACATGTGACAAGTTTGGGATTTTTCATGAATTAACCCTATGGATTTCCATGTGGACTTGCCACATCACTATAGCATATTTTGACAGAAGTTAATAGAGAGTAAATTTGTTACGGGTATATCAGTTTGAAGTTTTTGATGATTAAAAAATTAATTTGGATAAATTTATCATAAATATATAAGTTTGGAGTTTTTTACGGCCAAAAAATAATTTGAGATAAGTTTGTCATGTTTGTACTAGTTTAGGATTTTTAATAACCAAAAAAATTACTTTTGAGTAAATTTATCATAAATGTGTTGATTTAGGATTTTTTAGGGTATTAACCCTAAGGAATATAACCTCTTAAAAAGATGAAAGATCTCAAGCCAAAGTTAGCTGCTAGTTGGACTAAGTAAGCAAAATGATTGCACCCAAGAAAATGGGTTACTTTCCTGGTTATGGATATCTCGTCAATAAAGCATAGGTTATCGAAAGGATCTCGGAGACCCACCAAAGTACAAAAGCTGAGATCTTTCGATAAATAGATTCATATTCAAAGGGTGTATGACCACACGAACAAGCTAACATTAACTCTTCAATTTAGAATTCAATTCTGAATTTTCCTTATAAGGTATTGGGGTAATCTGCTAATATATATAGATTTGTAGGCAAAGGTATGCAATTATTTATTGAGAAAGATATTACAACAAAACTATAATGAGAGGGAAAGGCATTTTTAATTGAAGCAATTTAGACTTCAACCCATCTCCTCTCGGTTGTTCGGCCAGAAACAACTCAAGTTGTCACGAAGAGTACGTGCGTCGGCAATGACCATACACCTTAACTTGGACAGCAAGGAAAATAGCAGGGGAAATCACCCAATTCGCCCTCCTCTGGACATTGCTCTGCAAGCTAAGCTGAAGGCTTCAGTTTGATGAGTGAAGTCTAATTGCGCCTTTTACCTTCCTCCTTTTTTAGCGACTGTGAAGTCAATTTTACTTGTGAAGGAAGCAGAACTGTATTTTGTGCGCGTGGATTCATGCTCATCACCTTCTACACAGGGAATACAATTGGATTGATGTGAGTGTACTGCACATTGAATAAACAAGATCTGTCATCACATTCACAAACTCTGCTCAACACTTGAATTGGCATGTTTGGACTCAGGAAGACAGGAACTAGTGTACTATGGCCATCAGAGGAAACAAAAACTGAAAGATAACCATCATGCGGCCGTGATGCATGTTTCTGGACATAAGCATCGATATTATCTGTTACATACAATGTTTCGAATGCTCAAGACAAGGGCAGAATGTTCAACGCAACTTCCTTGAGGGAGGGCATCGCTTCTTGCTGATGCAAAGTCATGTACCGGTTTCCGACTCTTCTGAGAACCTTCCATGGGCCAGGGTAGCATCTATATGACATTGCAATAGAAACGGAAAAGGGCAGAAAAAAGAGAGACACTGCCGTTAGGTCCATGAGATGGAACTTCTCCTTAAAAAGGAACATTCGTAATGAATAGATCGGCATTCACAAACCTAAAGAGGGTTCCTCCTTTCATTCCTTTAAAGTTGTGAATGTAGTACACAGTCTCCATTTTCGGGAAAAGGGTCTTTGTGAGGGCTGCCAGCTTCGGATAGAAAAATGCAGGATAGTCTTGCCACTGTTAAGGATAAGATCCAGAAGGGCACAAGGGCGGAACTTCCAAAACATACCCGCGAAAGCGAAAAGTTCACTTTCTGTTCAGATGATGGTAAAAGAGAAAGCCCCTTCCTTAAGAAGGTCCAGAGAAGGCCAGATAAATACACATTAACCTCAGGTAATGCTTGGGACACATTGAAATATCGGTAACCTATTGTCTAGTCATTTGCTCTAAAGCTAGATCAGTAACTATGTGATAAGTGTTTGACTTAGTAGCTGCATGCACTGTTCAAGAAACCAAAACCAAAATGGTAATGAATTCAGCAAATATGGTTGTCCAAATGGACGTTATAAGTGAATCAAACATCTATAAGTCGTGTGGCTTGAAAAGGTAGAAGAAATGTGAAAAACAAGCTGGGATAAGGATACATCCAGACCTTATGCGGTCGAGTTCTCCGTTGAATATAATAAGCTTTCTGGCTGTGTTTGTGACGGCTTCTCTGTAAAGCTCTTCCACAACAAGCATTTCTGAATTGGACAATAATCTCCCGACATAAAACTTAGTGAAGCCAATATCAACAGGAAGACAGGATGTGTGGTACTACCATTGACGTTAAAATAGGGATAGGCGACAAGAAATAGCTCATCGTCTGGTCTCACGCGGTCTGTCATTTTCACTTTCTCAGTAAAGCCGAAATCTTCGAAGAAGGAGGGTTTGGTTAGGTAGTCCAACTTAAATGAAGATCCTTCGAAAGCTGATTTTCGTGCAAATTTGACTTCATTGGCCTCAGGAAAAAACTGAAAGTTGAAATGGCACTCGGAAGTCAATAGACTCTTTAAGAGCAGAAAAGATAGGCAAAATAAAATGGCATGAGAGTAAGAGATGTATGGCATAGAGTAAGAGTCCTATTCGAAGATCAATGACTCTTTTGATTGCATCCCTGTATTTCTGTTCACGTCTTTCATGTTTACCTATCCTTCACCAACATAAGCTCCAAAGCAAACTAAATCAACAGCCGAAGAAAGGTAGTTGCTTATCTCCACATATGAATGTCATAGAAGTATATATACGAACTCACAATTCTGGTTCGTGTAACCTTCTCAGCATCAACTAACTGGTCGCAAAATTCACGAATCAACTGCATGCTTCCTGTCATCTCTATTCCTCCTTCACCATCACCTGACACAGTCTCATAGAGTGAAACCATAGTGAATGAAATAGGGATCATATAGCGTTCAAGGTTTTTGCTTGTGTAATATTTGTACCCATGCACACGAGAGAGAGAGAGAGAGAGAGAGAGAGAGAGAGAGAGAGAGAGAGAGAGAGAGTCATCACCCTTAAATCACATAGGACCTAAATGCTTAATACCCCTCACGAGTGATTAACATGTCATAAAATGCTAGGCAGTGCATAAAAAAGAAACAAACTGCCTTCGGTGGCAAAGACTACGAGTGAAGGGGAACTCAAGGCTTTGGTGCTAACCTGGGACAGAATCTAGTCCTGATGTTGGAAATTCAATCTCCTGCAATCAAAATCCATTAAGCCGAGACTCAGGTTTACAGCTTCTCTTTCCTGCTTCTAGCCATAACAGAAGAAAATGACGAAAGAAATACACCATTAACTGCCTGTTGTCACTGACAGCCAGCTCCGTTGCCCTTTCAGCCTGCCAATTGATAAGAAAAGAATGAATTATGTCACTGGTATACTTTAAAAAGATGTGGAGATATATAGCTGTAACCACTAGCCACCAGGCAACACAGAGAGAGAGAGAGAGAGAGAGAGAGAGTTGGACATTTGTTGTTAAGCTTGTTCTTCAACAAAAGTTCGGCAGACCAGGAAAATCATATCTTCGACCATCCAAAGGAGGATCGAAGAATACATTCTGCACGAGCATGCAGAGTGAACGTGAAAAGTGCCAAGATCTCATCATCATTGACTATGAACAGAGTAACGATGGTAGATCATATTCTAGACAGAATAGTGCCAAGATCTTGTCATTATTGCCTATGAACAGAGTTTGAATGAAGCACGTATTCTAGACAATTACAAAGATAAAGGGACTTCTAAAACAGTGTATAAAAGAGCAGAATTTGAAAGGAATACATCATATATATACACTTCATTGCTAGTAACTGAAGAAAAAACATAGAGCGGCACAATTTCAGTAACATGCTTACTTGTTCAAGCAATTCATCATAGTCCCTTGGAAACGGCACATCTACCTCAACAGAGGAACGGCTTTCACCAGATGCCGAACTCCTCAAGGGTCTGATATCCCTTCTTACAATCTTACTGTTCTTTCTCCACGAATTCAAGCAACTAACCAGCTACACCCCCAAGAAAATAGTTAACTATGAACACCAGAAGCGCAGGACATTAAAAAGGGGACACTTTTGGAAGCAAATATTTGGACAGCTGCAGAGTTCATATTTATAAGACATGTAAACCTAGAAAGTTGGAACTTCCACGACATAAACTTGATTCTGCTGATTTGGTAGGAAATGTGGCGATTCAAACACTACACGACCCACCAAAGTGGGTTCTATGAGCTTTATAGTGCAGAAAATTCAATCACAACTTGCTTGCTGATGCAAGACATCCACATAATCCTTGTACTGCTCAAACTTTTGGCCCTTAATGGTTTCAAACTTAATGATCTACAACAATTTCTATCGCCTATAAACGTTGGCCACTCTGGGTCTTTGTTCAATTATTCAGCAAGGATCAGGAGTCCGCAAATGGAAATTATCCACTTCCCTAAACAAGAGTCTCCAAGAATTCATTCAAGAACCAGACGTACGATGCATCAACTGTGCCAAAAGACCAAGAACCGAAGCTGTGTCTATGAATTGCTAACAGAGGCATAACTACACACGGAAAAAAAAAAAAAATCTGGGTCCACTCCAGGATCACGAGTCTCTGACCTCTCTATCCGAAAGATGAGATTTTTGGAGCGGAAAGAGCGATGCAACTCCTGCTCCAGGAACACTGGATAACGGCATTTTTCCGACCGCTCCTCGACTCTCAGGGCACTGCGAAACGAGTGGACGTGCGGTCGACGAGAAAGAAGTGAGAAGCCTTTTCCCATCGAAGCAAAGACGACATGAATGTACCGGAACGTGTGTCTGACATTTCATCTGGAAATGTGACAACAGACCACTTGGGCCCAACAAGGAGGAAGGGATAACAAGGCTTATTGCGTATTTTGGACTAGACCAGTCGAACGGTCTGACCGGATACGGTTTAGATTGAGCCGAAAATGGTCTCATCAAATAAATCTGTTTCAATAACTTATAGTTGACTTGATCCATTTTGTTAAAACACTTCTATATTAACCCAATTTAAAAATTCATATCCAAATTGAGATAAGTGTGAGGAGTAAGTAAGAAATAAATTGTAAACTCGTTTATGACTTATTTAACACTCATATTTTGTTTAAATTTATTTATAACTAATCTATTTAATATAACTAATTCATTTATGACCTGTTCAACTTCCATATAAATTTTTTAAAAAATGGTTTAATGATCCATTTTGATGGGTTTAGTTCAAATAAATGTTCATAAATTGACCTTTTGCAATTGGATATCAAGATGGAATTGACTTTTGTTATAGATATCATAAAGGAGTATTTGGGGAAAAAAAATAGGTATGTACATAAATAAACAATTTCAAGATACAATAAGTTAATTGTTGTTCATACATATCAAATACCGAATTTCTTCTACCATATGCAAACAAGTTTAACAAATTTATTTGTTGGAATATTCTGTTCAAGATGCTCATTCTATGAAACAACACGGTCTTTATCATCTAATTATGCATTGAATCCAAAGAACATGTATCGAAATTCGAAATGGGTAAATTTGATTTCAAGAAGAGAGATGACACACCACGTTACTACATTAGAGTAATGTTAAATTTTGCTTTCGTGAGAAAGAATACAAGTGTCGGTGATCGACATGATTATTGTTCGATGAAGTAGCAGATTGCGATGCGAGTTCCCGGCTACAAATAGCGCCGCAAGTACTCTTCGACCGTGACGTAATTTACGTCCGGATAGAGCTCGGAAGCTTCGATGCCATCTTCTCCGATCTCGAAGTTCGCAAGGCATCCCTCGTAGCACACATGGTAGTAATGAATCAGTCCGACTTGCTCCGCGTAGTTTTGCTCTTCATTTAGGAGAGGAACACCGCATTAATCAATCGATCGTGCTACATCAACATGCACATGCGTTTGCAACTCGAAAGTAAAACATGCATAGCGCGAGTAGTAGCAGCAAGATCAGTTCGCCTGCGAAATCGCTTTTTACCTCTCATCATGGCCAGAAAATCTTGAGCTGAGATGGAGGACTTCTGCAGATCTTTCCCGATGAGTTTCTCCCAGATGCCGACGACCTCGAGCTGAGACAGGATGTTCTTAGGCGGCCTGATGTACACGGTCTTGTTGAGAGCCCGAGGGTCGTCTACGCTTTTCATGGTGTACATGGCGATGTCGTCTTCGTCGACGTAGATCGCTGTGCCGTACGGTCAAATACATACACATTGATCATAACCCTTTCGGCGAGAATAGCAAACCAACTTTTCTTTACCGGTGTAATTTCGAAAACTAAATTGAGGAGTCGAAAGCAAGAGATTAAAGAGACCCGAAAACTACGTAATACGGGGTTGATCTTGCAGTGAAATAAGCAATAATTTTTGCGAAAGATCGGTACCTTTCTGGTTACCATCTCCTAACAACAGCACAGAGTCTGTAGAGGGGATGATCTTCCCCGGCTGGCATAGACCGCCGAGGAAGTAGCCGGCGAAGCAATTTGCCGACACATACGTGTGCGGAATCCCGGCGTCCTCGATCGCCTTTCTCACCACCATTTTGTCATCGAACGTCACCCTTCCGGGGTCCATTGCATTGGCCATCCTCGCGGGATCGGTGCCGAATTCAGATGGCAAGAACCTCTGCGAGATTAGTCCGAGCATGAGGTGGTATGTCATCTTCATCGAATGTGACATGTAAGGCGGACTTGGTCAGTTGATCAGAGGAGGTGGCACAATGGTCTCCATCGCCTTTAACGTGCACATTAACATCACATTGGAAGACTTTCTTCCAATAATTGTGATCAAAGAAACTTACTGCTAAATTTAAATGATCACTTTGGTAACTGGTCCTTTTCTCTAATTTTCTGTTTTTTTTTTTTTTTTTCTCTAGAGCAGAAAAAGCACAAAAACATGTTTTTATACATTAGTTAATTTTTTTTTTTTATTTCCCAAAATAGATTAGTAGTCAAGGAATGAATTTGGAATGGACATAAGAAGTTGAAAAAAGTTTCCTTTTTTGTTTTCAAGAGTAGAAATTAAAAAAAAAATATTTATGAATAAAAATTGTTCTCAAAAGTAGAGTGTTATCATACGCATTCTGAAGGGCTAAGAATAATTTCACTTCTCACACTAGAGTTTTGCTAGTGTGACGGCGTTGTCAGACTGAGTTTCTAACGGTGCTATGTTGAACATAATTTTCATTTCGAGAAGAACTAGCTACTAGAAGCTTATAAGTTGTTTGATTCTTTTCATAAAAATTAAGAACAATTCCCCGAGAAACTACTTGAAAATGAAAATGAAAAAAAAAAAAAAAAAAAATTTATCTATAAAGTGTCGCACTTATGACGCAATATCCGAAATTTTTGTATACTATCATAATCGTGATATTAAAGAATGATATTTTCTCCTGCTGTATAATACGTTGCACTAGGTAAAAGAATAAAAAAAGGTCGTCAGCAGTGGTGCAACAGAGACAAAATTGCATTTTATGACATTATGTGTGCCTGATTATGATCAAACTTAATAAATCTATATAGAATATTGTAAAATATTTTACGGTGTTTTGTACTTAACCATGTCCTCAGATCATGAATTCGCAAAATTTATTTATTTATTTCTTTTTGTCATACATTGATCGAATTAAGGTGGAAAACGTCATAATAATTTCTTTTGGTTGGTGTAGAGATGACCGACTAAAATTGCCCCATCTCAAATGGAATAAGAGGCTCTGTACGAAAAAGATAAAAGGACTTAGCAGAAAATGAAGAGAAGAGGAGAAAAGGAATAGAAAGTCAATGAGAAAAAGTAAAAAAAAAAAAAAAAAATTCTAAACCTATTGCATTAGTACAAATTCAGACTTAAAATTTTCAATTGGACTAATTTAATCATAAACATTTTCAAATTTGATACTATTCTAGTTTATTCGTCTAATTTAAGCTTGAAATTACTAACATGGATATTGACCATCCTGCATGGCATAACTAGGGTTGATGTTTACATTTTAAAAAAATTAATTTTTTTAATATATATATATTTCGAAATTTCTAATTTTTTAATCAACTTTTTCTATTCTTTTTTCCCTTTCCTTGTCTTTGGCTCGTGGTTGGTACTTGGCTGTGGTTGGCAACCGGCCATAAGTGAGGGCATTAGGGTCCTCCCTAGGCTTGGGCAAGGGGTCCTTACCCAGGTTGCAAGGGTGGAGACCTCACTAGATTCGACAAGGGTGGTCCTCACCTAAGTCAAGAGAGTGGAGCCTTTGCCTATGGTCGACGAGGGCCACGACCCCTTCACTGGCCCTTGCTTGTGGCTAGCGAAGGGTGTTGGTAGCTAACAAGGCTAGCAAGGGCCCTAATGCTCTCGCCGGCCTTCGTTTGTCTCTGGTCGCCGGCTAAGAGCCAAAGGAAAAAAGTGGGGAAAAAAGAGGGAAAATTTGATGAAAAAATAAGAAAAAATTATCAACAAATAAAAATAAAATGTCTATGTTAACATCAATCGTGCCGCGTAAGATGACCAGCGTCCATTTTCGACAATTTCCTATTTAAATTACCGGGTTGACTCGATTGGTATTAATATGAAAAAGTTTAGAATTAAAGTGGTTTAATTAAAAAGGTTTATGACTAAATTAGTATTAATATAATAGATTTAGCATTGCTTTGGCACTTTCCGTGAAAGCCATTAAAAAAGGAAGAAAGCAAGATAGGAATTTAAACTTGGAAGATAGATTTTCTTGATTTCCAAAAGTGTCGTGGAGACTGGACCGTCACTCATGTAACAGTGATGGTGCACTCAGCTTCCGCTGTTTCCTGACGGCAATGCATGTCGGATTACCTTAACATTTCCGGCCTCTTTAATGGCATCGACAAGCTTAAGCTGAAGAAGGACGTGGTGGCTCCGGATGTGCACGCCGGAGACTGCACACACGACCACATCCACCAGCTTAACCGCCTCGACGAGGCTCTGGTAATCGTCGAAGGAACCCGGAACGAGTTTCGCTCCTCGTCCCTTGAACGACAGCAGCATCTGCACCTTCTCTATGTCCACACCGATCTCCGGCCTTTGAAGAACGTAAGTCTCGTGCCCTAGCTTCAAGCTCGCGTTCACCAACCTCTTTCCCAGGTACCCCGTTCCACCAACTATCAAGACTTTGCTCTTCGCCATCTCTCTCTCTCTCTCTCTCTCTCTCTCTCTCTCTCTCTCTCACGTGGTAGGGAAAGCAGCTAAGTTTAGTGGGCATTTATACAAGCGAGAGTTCCTTGTTTTTTCACTTTGTTGGGGTTGGTGGGTGCTGGTGAGAGCGCTTGCTTTGTTTTGAAATTAAAGATAGGATTGTCCATCAGTTTTGACAAAAATGACAGTTTGACTCATTGTTCAGCTGTGAAGATGAGAAGGTAAAAGTTCTGCTGATATAGATCCATCGGAGCGATCATTTGTAAATTTTATTGTCCTAAGATTCAAGAATCATCATCTCGCGTGCCAATCAAGTGAGGTCAACATTCTAGAGGAAAAATTGAATAGTATTTCCCTTGGCCATACTCGTTTAAGGTGTCATTTGATGCAATGCCATATGTTTCTAGAATCTTATGAGTATTAGCTTGACGTGACACGGGATGTGTGATATTATTTAAAACATCAATTATGTAAATTATAATGATCATCAATTTAGCATTGATCAGCGGACAATGTAGCCGAATAACCTCTTAGAATAAATGCAGTGGTTTGGAAAAGAGAAAAAGCTCGAGCTTTTAGAATAAGCTCCCTTTAATAAAAAAGGCGATTTCAGTAGCCGTGAAAGCTGGCTGAGAGAATTGTCCTTGTGACAAACGAATAGCTATGGGGCTAATTTTGGGATGGAATCAAATGATGGTTCTTGCTATTTTCGCCTGAAATTTGTAACGACAAAAGCGCTATGAATCTTGCCAGTGCAAAGCATATGTCCCGCTTCTCGGAATGAAGAGATTTGCCCGGCACCACTAAGCCAGTCGACGTGGTTGTAAAAAGGTAGTCCTCTTTTTTTTTTATTCTCTTTGTTATTGGGAAATTATCACAAAGAATTAATAATCGTTAATGGTGTCACATCACCAAAACCCTTTAAGTCAAATCGAATAAAGTCAAATCGTTAGAAATTCTTGCTGCCAACTAAACTATCATAAAAGCGTCTTCATTTTCCACATAAAAACAGTTGACTAAAACATCTAGAATGGTTATATTTATGCCCCTAAGCTCAACAAAACTAAACTGTCATAAAAGCGTCTTCATTTTCCACGTAAAAACAGTTGACTAAAACATCTAGAATGGTTATATGTATGTCCCTAAGCTCAACAATGAAATCGGTCCAACCAGGCAACCATGATTAAGGCTGAAGGCAAGTGCAAATTAGGGACTCTCTAAGCCACCTAATTCCATTACACAAGTTAGTGCCTTTTTGTTTGTTTTTTTTTTCCCGTTGGAAAATTATTATTTAAAAGCCATAATAATCATATCATATTACAAATCTTATAAGTTATAAAGTGAATGAATAAAACGGAATCGGAAGAAAATTTTGCTGCTATGACAGGTGAGCATCGAGTAAACTCATGAATTAGATCGAACCAGTCGAGTTCCTAATTCAGGTGTTGAACTCACCTACCACCACCTGGGAATTGACGGTTATGAAATGTTTTATTGATGCTGTAAGGTTCAAAACGGTTTAACTAACGTGAAGAGAAAAATAAGAAAAACGATTCAGCTACAATACAAATTATCCTAAAGTCAAAATTGACCAATGTGATCATTTGAAAGATCCAAAGATAAGGAGATGGACGGCCACTCGGCCCCCATCTCAACAAAACTTTTGAAATTTTCTAGAGTTCACTTTTATAAAAGACATAATAAGTTCAAAATGTTTTGCATTAGCTAATAATTTATATTTTAGAGTAAAATTTTAAGGAATTAAAAATTAAAGTATAAGTCATACCATGTAAAAAAATCAGGTGAATTTTGTTATTAGGAAAAATAGTAGTCACAAATCCGTAAAATATTAAACATATATTTCACATTCCATTGTTTTCATAATTTATCTAGATATAACATAGTCTCAAATCAATTTCTAATGTAATTTTAGAGCGGAGCACATCATATTCATGACGTTATCTATACCCTCTATACATCTCATCTCTTCTGTACATATAGAATGGAGATCCTACAAGCAAAAATTGAATACATTATATATGTCTTTTTCTAGGATTAGGAAACTTTTGAAATTAATATGTTCCCTTTGACAGTTCATAGTGATACCAAGCAGCAACTAAAAATACGTAACTTTTGGATTAGATTGCCACTTCTCGCTTTATTAACACTAAAATAGCTGACCCTTGATATATATATTCCAAAAGGAAAAAAATGCAATGCACTATATAGGTATCGCTATTTCCTAATGTGACACCCCCACAAGCAAGTGTCCCGACCAGAAAAGGCTAAACATGCCTTGCCAATTATGCCTTCAATCATCCATGTTATTAAACAGACTGATGAATAAATAGGTACGTATGCATAAACAATTCTACAGTAGTACTTTGTCAACCCTAATTTTCCTTTGCCTAACTCTCCCAAAAAGAATAGACACTGCCTCTATACATAATTTGCACTGAGTACCCACTAGGGCAAAAAGCTTTTCCACTGACCCTATCTCATTTCTCAATGGCACATTTGCTCAGAAGAAGACATGATGACTGAAGTGGGAATGGAGCAGATATGCCCATTGACTTTTGTTTGGTGGAGCAATTCTTGCAACTGAGCCAGAAAGGCCAACCCGAGCAGACAATATCACATGGATTATACAATGATGTAAGAAATGGATATACGTGCCTTTTGAACTACTGCTATTGGTAGCTGGGTGCTCTTTTTATTGGATTGAGAATTAAATTTGAAGATAAAAGGAGGGCCGCCACAAATCATGACTGTTGCTGCCTTCTGCACGTTCACTTGACTGATTGTGCCTTGCAGGTTGCTCAATCTAGCAATCTTTTTGGATCTCCGTAACATTCTATTTTTGTTTGGAGAAAATGTCAAAATCCTAAACCTATTATATTTGATGCGTACTTAGTCCTAAACTTTTTCATAATGTCAATTTAGTATTAAATATTTGACTTAATGTTAATTCAGTCCTAAAACTTTTGACATAATGCAAATTCAGTGTTTCCGGCTAATTTTAATCAAATATTGCTAACATGAATGCCGATTGATTTATTTAACACATCCAGTATTAACGTGAACAAACTTTAATAATTTTTTAATTAATTTTATTTTAATTATTATTTTTTTCATCTTTTTTCCCTTTCCTTCCTTCCAGCCTCGTTGACCAGCCACTGGTGAGGACTCTAGCAAGGCTTGACCCTTTGGATAATCATGCCTCATTTCGGTAATCATTTCCTTTTATAAGTGGAGGACATCATTTCCTTTTACAAATTTTCATTTGTTAATCAATCCCTATTTACATTAATTAAACCAATTTTTGGTCATTGACTGTTTCTTGTTTAGGCCTTATTCTTATTCTTTTTTTTTTAAATTGTTCTTATTTTTCTTAAAATATCTTATTTTGTTCTATAAAGCGGCTATATCTATCAATTTTTGAAATTTTTTTATTGCTTAATTTGTATTTTAGTTTATATATTACCAAAAAAAAAATTTTAGTTTTCTCTGTTTTATTTTTATTTTTTTACAACAATTAAGGATAAAAGAGATATTTCCTTAAAAAATTTAAGATGAGGCTACACTTTTACCTCATGCATTGCGCATGTCAACGGGAAAAAATGATGATGAGTTGATCACCGTGAGAAAATTAAAATTTAAGGGGTATTGTATAACTGTTGAAAGTTCAGGCGGTAAACATATACTATCCTAAAAGTTCATGGGGAGTTTTGTGCAATTTTTGTTATTTATTCTGCAAAAATTTATTTTACTTACTGAGGTAAATTTTCTGTACTTCTTGCTTCTTCTGTTTCTTCATGGAACTTAATGTACATTTTCTAGTTTATGTTTTCAATATGGCTTTTATTATATAATTTATTATCTTATAAGATATTGCATCTAAAGAAATATGTTTATGTGTAGACTCGACATATACAGGACGATATGTTCTTGAGCACATGCTCTCCTGCAATTAGCAAAATGGAAATTTTAGTAGAGAAGTTACAATTTTCGGACTTTACCTTTTTATTTTTTATTTGTTAAAGATAGAGAAATAGACGATACATTCGGATGTGTGAGCAAATAAAAAGTGTTAGTGACTCTCATGACCAATTTTTTTTTATTTTTTTATTACAAGAATTGCTAACATGACATTGCTAAGAAAGCTATTTCTCTCGCATCATTGTCACGGTACGTGCATCTCTCTCTCCAAGTTTCTTTTTTGAGTTTTGCTAATGTACCATGACATTGGCATCATTTTGAAGAATCGCCGTGAATGAAATACTAATGATATTTTGAAGGTTTTCTTTTTTAACATTTGAGAGTAGTTCTTGCTGTCAAAGTTTGGAATAGGAGTGTCCAAAGAAACCGGGAACCACTCGAACCGCTCAAAACTGGACCAAACGAATCGGAACCAAAGTGACTTCTTAAAGGAACTGATTTGGTTCTCGATTCTAATTTATGGGAATTTGTGCATACCGGTCTGGTTCTCGGTTTCATTGGCGGATCTACTCACCCATCTATCCGGGATCGGTATTATAATAATATATTAATTTTTAATTTTAAAAATGGTTAACGAGTAGCAATTGTGGCTTCAAATTTGAAGCCCCTTAATTACGCACTTCTATAGCTCTTTATAAGTCACAAAAAAACTTTCAAAGAGAATGGCCCGAAAATTAGTTTTCTTTCTTGCGGTGAAGGCACTTAATATCGAAAGTCAAAAGTTGCTTAGGCCCCGTTTGGCAACCATCCAAACAAAGGCTCGATTCTGATTTTTTTGTTCCCGATTTAATCATTTGGGAACATAATCGCGTTTAGGTAAATTTTTGTCCAAAACCGATTCTTTCTGGGAACAAATTTACTCCTGAGTTTGGACAAGAATTCGTAATCGGCCGGCGATTCTCCGTCCGAGAATCAAAAAAGAATCAAAAGTGCGAATAAAAAAATTTATTTCTATATTTTATTTTTATTTCTTCCTAGTATGAAATATATATTTGTTGTATATATAATACATATTTAATTTTATGTTATAATTTAGTATTTTTATTTATTACATATTGTAGGGATATTAGTATAGTTTATACTATGGTTTATTATTTACTATATAATAAAAATTGATTAGTTAATATTTTTATTACTTAGTATAAAAATATAATTAATCGGAATGGTTTATGAAAATTCAATATCAAATTTATTTTAATCTAAAAAGGTAATTAAAAAGAATTGGAATAGAAATTTTATATAGTTACCAAACGCGTTTCTATTCTTTTTCTATTCCGAATCAGAAATTTTATTTGTTACCAAACGCGTTTTTTTTTTTTACGTAATCGCCTTCAGGAACAAACGAATCGAAATAATCATTTCGGTCGAATCGCTCCCTTAATGTAATGTTACCAAACGCGCCCTTAATGGCCCCTCGAGCTCTTCTTCACCACTAGCAACAGACTTCATGGTTCAGGTTCGGGTAAATAAAGTCAGCATGTGTTATGTTCAAACCAAAAACTTTTTGATTGCGCAAACTTTAAAGTAAAAAGAATGGCAATATTTGGTTGTGTTTGGTGAAATCGGTTCCATGGATCCACTCAGGAACCGGACTAGACCATAGTCCGATTCCTGGGTGGATCCATACAACCAACCGCTGGTTCCCGGTTTTAATTTTTCAAATTTTAATTTTTGATGGGCAATTTTTGGTTCTAGGATGGGAACCACCCACTCAACCATACATATCCTTAGTTGGAATGGACCTAGCCCACATGGGTCATGCAATTTAACCGAGAAGGGTCATATTTGATGAGAAAACCTGAGGTGAGAAAAGCAATCGAGGAAGCTGAAGTCCCTTCAAAATATATATCGGCCAACTACTTTGGCTGTTGTTTTGTGGTCAATCTCTCTCAGCTATCGATTCTCACACCTCCATAAGACATTGTATATCGCTACAGATGTCAACGTCAAAGGTATGCGAGGTGAATAAACCTAGTTCAGGCATAATAAGAAGGGTCATATTTTCCTGCATCTTTAATTGGAAGAAAATTTCCGCTAACCATGCCTTGATAAATTACAAGACCCGGTCGCACATATAGGTAAAGTAAAAATGGATGATATTTTCGTTTGTAACCCGCCATTCAGGAGATTCGTTTGGAGCAAGTTACAATGGACGAAAAGAACGTTCCCCATCTACAACATGGATGCGGTAACATTCTTCGTGGACTTAGGAAAAAGAGGTTGATTGAGTGGTAAAACAAGGGAGAACCTGTGCCTTAAAGAAACCGTAACTCTCACGATCCATTTCTTCTCGAGACTACCGACCCCTAATCTCGACGTGGGTCCCGAATGCAGACATGTTAAATAATCAAATTACGTCGAAGTAGGTCGTTCTTCAATTTGAGTTTGGAGTGTGGGGGAGCTTTTACTTTAATTATTCAACAATTTCTTGTTAGGTGTTAGGTGAGATTGTGTCATATTTAAATATTCATCTCATGTCAACAATCGGGCAAGAGCTTAGTTAATCAACGAGCATCCTCAAAGTTGTATCCTTAAACATCATTAGATCACACGTATATCCTATCAAAAGAGCGATAACTAGCTCCATATTATTATTTTAAATCTGGACCTCATGAAATATTTCAACTGCTTATAAAATCTATCAAGGTCGAGACCTTAGCTTGGTTGAGTCATTTCCAACAATTTTTGTTATTTTTTAAGTCACAATTGGTAGAGATGTGGAGAAGCTCAGTGGAAGGACCCTGGAGAAGAGAAGCAGTCTGCTGAAGACTTCCTTGCCTTCAAGAAAGGCCTTTACCTATTTTTATTTTTTCCATTTCGGTGAAATGAACTCTTACCTAACTATAAGATTGTCTCACTTAAACGAAACACGCATAGTTTTTTTTTTTTATTTATCCACCGCTTCTGAAGAATTAAGTGTCGGAATATCCTTAGGTTCACCGAGTATTTTAAACAATAAACATGTGATGCAAAGGTGGTGGTGTCTTTGAATGCTGACTGAGAACTTGATGAAACCCTTTTGTATCTTTATTATCAAGAGTGACCTGCTACATAATTACTCACTACAAAAGCTTCAGATATATTGTACATCTTATATGCGCAGCAAGTGGGAGTGGGGCTTTTTTACCACATATTCTGTGAAGGCTGCTTTACAAACTTTGAAATTGGGGAAGATGGAGAAGAAGCTTCCAGCTTTATTCAGAAGTTCAATACGCCCGCATGGGTGAATAGCTGAAGATTTTATGCATGATCGTACAAAAGTACTTGAACGAATTGAGTTCACTCTCGCTATCAAAATAATAATCTCGCATTCTCTATAATGATTGTATCAGTTCTGTTATTAAACAATGGTTTAAGCCAAGATTTTCGATTTATGGTGACAAAACAAGACCAGCTGAGGGTTTTCCTCCGATGATCCTTGCCAAGTTTTTATGGGTTATTCCAAGGCTGTTTTTGGTAATTAGTGAAAATAAGGTTACTCAGGCACATGAAGATATACAAGAACAGGCTTGCGCTTTTCTCATAAATCGACTTAATCGTTCAGGTATTGCCAATAGTGAATCCTTTGTTTCATGATGTTACTTCCAGTGATCTGAGAATATTCCAGCTACAGTAGCTGCATTTCATGTATTCCTAGTCTCTCATCACAATAATATTCCCACTATGCATTTGTTAGGCAGCCCTCCTACGGCCTTCTCTAACTATTTGTTATAATCAATCCGTGCATATATCGACCTACCCGACATTTTCTTTCCTTCTCTTTTGTTTTGGTTGGGCCATACAAGACACCCCCTTGATGCCTTTTGGTAGGGCAGTTTCATGGAGGTTCCTCCCTATCAAGACGAGCTCGTTCATCCTCTTCTAATCAGGACCCCATACTTCCCGGACAGCCATCCAGCGGCAAATCAACCCCCAGAAAGAGAGGCATTTTCTTAAGTAAAACAACGTGAGGATCTAAACCGAAATGGCTAGAAAGAAGTTCGTATACCAATCGCAGACAATACACCCTTCGTTCGGTACAAGTCCTCCCGCTTTTCTTCAAGCAGTCTCTCTAACCAATCGTGGACCATCAAAGGAACTTCGATAGAAACAGAGGTTCTGTTTATACACCCCCCTTTTTTTTTCTGTCGATTGAATACAATATTCAATACAATTCAAAAAAATCAAGTGGAATCGGATGGATTCTTATGCAATGAAAAAGTATTCAATTCAAAAATAAATTGAATATAGAATAGGATGGAAAAGATATAAAATCAATAAGAGAAGGTGGTCAGAAAAACTTATTAGATACCATGACTCTGGTATTCATGGACATTGCACATGGGGGAAATGTCTAAACTGATATCGTCAGGGTTGAGCAAAAGCAAACTGCAAGTCATAAATTGCAGACAACATACGGGACACAAATTCACGTGCACGTTACTGATTAGTGACGAATACCGAGATTTACGCAAATTCCAAGGCCTCATGTTAATCCAGGAGTATTAAGAAGCTTCCCAGCTTTATCCTGAAGTTCAATATACCCGCATGGATGAATACCTGAAGATTTTTGCATGATTGTACTAAGAAGAAGATTTGCCATTGATGATCGTGCTCTTTTCAGTCTCAGGAGAAAATAAAGACCATCTCAGAGCATTCCTACAATGGTTCAAGCCAAGGTTCTCTGGGTATTTCAATAGTTGTTTCTTGTAATTTGTGAAAATAAGATAACTCACGCTTGTAAGTCGACTTAAAAATCAGATACTGCCTATAGGCTCTCTTCTGTTTTATAATATAACTCCCTGTCATTTGAGAACATTCCAGTTACAGAGAAGAAGCAATTTGTGTATTTCTAGTGTGTCATCACAAAAGGGCACCGTTTGGTAATATTTAGATTTCTTTATTTTTCTGTTCTTTTTAGAGCATATTTGATAATCATTATATTTCTGAGAAGTTTTTGCTCATAAATAATTTATTTTATTTTGTTCCTAGAACAATTTCTCATTTTTTAAAGGCGTTTGTTAACTACCGAAATTTTTTATTCCTGAAATAAAAATGCATTTGGTAGGACTCTAATTTTTTTTTTTGTTTTTTTAATTTTTTAATACTTTTATTATATTTTTCTTATTTTTCTCTCTTTTTATCTTTTTTTTCTTTTCACTTCTTTCTCCTTCATGGCCGCCATGGCGACAACCCGCTTGGCGAGGTCTAGTGAGCTCACCTAACCAAGGCAAGGTTGAGCCTCGCCAAGGGCAAGTGACGCTTCGGCGAGGTCGTCGACCTTCGTTTGCCAATCGCCGCCCATGACCAAGGCCAATTACATGCCAAAAGGAAAAAAGAAGAAGAAAAATTAGACTAGGTTCTATGAATTGTTCCCGCGAATAAATAGTAATTTTTTTTACTTCTTAATTATGTTCGAAATTTATTCCTGAAAACATAATCAAATGAATTTATGTTCTTTTTTTTTTGTTTTGAAAAATAAACGAATAAAATCAGTTGTTCGCGGGAGTGATACCAAACAAGCCCTTATCTTTCTATTCTTTTGTTTTCCGGAATAAAAAGAATAGAAATTCATTTGGTAATGTCGCTAATTTTATATTCTCCGAAACAGAGCAATGGTTAGAGAATAGATTTAGAACAATAACAAAAGTTAAAATAACTTATTTCTTTGTTCATAGAAACAAAATGAGAAATAATGTCATTAAAAAAAAAAAAAGATCAACACAACCTAATGCTCATTTTTATACAATCAACACAATGTCCAATCTCCGACCCGATCCGAGTCCTCTTTTTGGAATAAAAAATAAAATAAAAAAAATAAAAAAATTTAGGAAAAAATTAGAAATTAGATTTTGATTAGTTTTACTAGATTTTAATGTTAATTCTAGTTTAGAATTAGTTTAGCATAAAAAAATTGTGAAAATATTTTGATGAAAATTGAATTCAACATTGAATAATGTTTAGCACTTAATTGTATGTATTTTTTTAATATTATTTTCTTTTTGGAGACAATGCTAGATCGCGAAAGCTTGATGACTCCAACCGATGTTTGTTCTTCCTTTTAAAAGGTATATATACTTGTTTATTATAATGTCCAAAGATTTACTATCAACTTTCTCATATCGTAAGTTATAAACTAATGTGACTCTTTATTGCCATTTCCAGCTATCTATTTTTGACTAACTACTATGCTAGATTTTCCTAGGTTACTTTAGAATATCTGGATCAATTAAATCATTAGAAAAGCCCTATTTTATCCAAACATGAAATATCAAGTCTCTTTATATTTAAATAAAAAAATAGGGGATAGAAAGTTGTAGGTTTACATCAAACGCATTTTCGTTCTTTTTCTATTTTGGGAATAAAAAATTTGTGTGGTTACTAAACATGTTCTTCTCGCTTAGAAACTCGTCTAGGGAGTAGAAATAAATTTAAAAAAACTATATATGAACAGTAATTATTCCTGAAAACAGAAATATTATCAAACGTACCATAATTTTCCCATTATGCATTTGTTGGGAAGCCATCCTTAGTCCTTCCCTACCTGTTGGCATAGTGTTATGGTTAATCTGTTTCTAACATATATTGACACATCGGACACTCATTCGTCCTATTTTTGATTGGTTGAGTCATACAAGACACCCCTTGAAGCGTTTTCGTAGGGCAGCTTCATCGAGGTTCCTCCCTATAAAGACGAGCTTGTTTATCCTCTTCTCATCAGGGCCCCATACTTTTACTGGAGAGCCATCCAATGTCGAATGGACCCCCTGAAGAGCAAGGCAGTTTTTGAAGTAAAATAAGATCGAGGATTTAAACTAGAATGGCTAGAAAGAAGTTCTCAAACACAAATAGTGGAATACGTATCGTTGCTCATAACCAATCACGGACAATACACCCTTCATTTTGGACAAGTCCTCCCATTTTTCATTGATAATAAGGGTGTGTTTAATTCATCATTTTGAAAAACCCATTAAAAAAATGCAAAGCAGTTTGACGTAAAGAGCTTCAGATAAATTTAAAGATCATTTGATAAATTATGAGATAAATGCCATTTGGTAGAAAATACATTTAAAAAACCTTTTGGGTGAGTAATGTTAGCTTTTTGATTTTTATTTGTTTAAATTTCAAAAAAATAATATATGCAACTTTTTAAATATAAATTTTGACAATAATGCTAAAAAAATCAAATATATATAAATGCTAAAAATCAAAAAATATATAACTTTAAAAAAAAAAAAAAAAAAAAAAGAAGACTAGACACTTTGTCGATCTGATGAAGGGCTATGGTTGTCGGTGAGCCGATCTAGAGTCGACAGCCGTTGGCTCGGGCAACCTCCGTCGAAAGCCATGCGACCTTGACAAGGGTCACGCGACCTGGCGAGGGCCGTTGGAGGTCGCGCAACTCGAGCGACCCTCATCGAAGTCGGGCGACCTTGATCGATAACCATCGGCTCTAGATTTAGCTCACTGGTGGCCATAGCCCTTGGCCAGACCAAGGGAAGGGTTGGTCTCTTTTTTTTTTTTTTCCAAATAAAAATTATATACATTTGATTTTTTTAGCATTTATATATATTTGATTTTTTTAGCATTTAAAAAATAATGAGGGAAAAATTAGAAATTTGAAGAATGGATAATGGTAGTCTTGGGAGAAAAATGAGTTTTAACATTTGGCCAAATGCTAGAGATGGCAAAATGGGTCTTAGACCATATATGACCCATTTAAATCATAAATGGGTCATATATGGATCACTTATTTTTGAAGAAACTAGTTAAATGGGTTTAACAATCGAAGACTTAAGATAGATGGGTATAAGTTCAACTTAGAACCCATTTTCAACCAAAGCCTCACAATCTCTCTCTTCCCTTTTAACTTTACAAAAATATATATTTTTAATAAAAATTGAGAATATAATTATTTTTATATTTCAATTTATATTTATATTTTTGCTTTCTTTTCCTCCTTCCTTACCTAGTGGCCAGCACGGCAACCGGCTAGGCAAGGCTCGAGCTCACCGATTTGGTGAGGCCATTGGCCTTGGATGTTTGGTAAGGCTTGAGCCTCACGATCTAGTGAGCTTTGAGCTGTCGACGTCGAGGAGCCCGACGAGCTTGAGGCTTGTCTATGGCTAGTCACCAACTATTATGGCTAGTAGCTAGAAGAAGAAGAACAAAAAAGAAAAAGAAAATTAAAAATTATATTCTTAAAAAATAAAAATAAAAATAATTAAAATTCGATTTTTTAAAAATAATTTTAAAAAATGTATAAAAATTGTTCATTAAATTTATGTTGCATAAAATTATTTTAGCAATACCATTAAAAAAATCATAACAAATAAGTTTTCTTAGGTTAAGTTAAATATGTTGGGTTTAGATCGGGTTGGGTATGTGTCAAAAATTTTGCACTATGATAAATTGGTCATAAACGGGTTAAATATGTCAATTTAGGTTGGACTATTTATAACCCAATCCAAACCCGACCCGACCCACCTATTTAATAGGTCTACCAAATGCCGAAATGTCAATGCTAATTCCTATTGGCATTGGGCTTTCGGCTTTCTCAATACTTGACTTTCATTTAAAAGTTTCTTCAAAATAGTTACAACATTTCCCCAAGGCGTTCTAGAAGCTGAAAGCCACTTGGAAATATTGAACCAAATGCACTCTAAGTCTTTCCAACCAAGAATTTACGCACACATCGCTGAGGTTGAGGAAAAGCAAACTGCAAGTGCTAGAATGCAAACAACATACGGACATAGAATTCGCATTTGCATAATTGTCCAGTGACGAATACAAAGATTCATGCAAATTCCAAGGCCTCGTCGTAAACCAAGAGTATTGAGGTTCTATCTCAAAGCACAGATAAGAAAACATGCATTGTCAACTTTTTAAGACCACTGGCCATTATTGGAAAATTTTCACATATTTTAAGCACCAACCATTAGATGTCAAAGTACATTTTTAGTTTGACTTGGCCTCTATGGGGTTCTCATACGAAACTTGTCTTTACTCTTTCGTCGGTGTTTTTCCTATTAGACAAACCGATCTTTTCCTTTTGGTTTTTGACTTACCAGCGAGTGTAATTTCCACGATACGACGTTATTCCGAGCATGGCTCGCTCCAATACTCGAAAAGAAAAAAAGAAATACGGAAAGTAAATTGTCAAAAGCGTCTTAAAAATAGCGTTGCTCTTACGTACCCAAAAAAAAAAAGGAGGGTAGTTTTTGGGTCATTTAGAAAAATAAAACATTATTTCTTTAATTATGGTGAAGATAAGAAATAATATAATGTGCTTAAGGCATACATAAATCACCGACTTGCTTGTTAAAACAAAAGTTATAATGTTAAAATAAGTTTCTTTTGGCGCCACAAAAAAAGAAAAAGAGAGAGGGTAGTTTTGGATCATTGATTGAAGCGTAATAATTTCCCTTGTCAAGTCTTTTCAATAGATAGGAAATATGGAGGTGACATTGTGAGATCTTTCACCCCAAAGCAAATCTCCGATCCATTTCTTCATCTTGAGCCTTTTAAGAACCTATTCATGTCCAAAGGAAAGCAATCTTTTAGCAAGAAAATTCCCAACAGAAATGTTAGCATAAGTTATTCATCATGTTAAAAAACATAATTATGTACATCGAAATGCCAAGACGATTACTTCCATGCGCCAAATCATTCGTGTACCAAAATCAAAACTCTTGTATTGAAAATGCGAAAACCAATCTCTGTTCTTAGAGGATAACAAAGCATACAAATGATTTTGAGGTCAAATCTCACATTGTTGAATGAGTAGCGAGCACAAAATATGGTTCACCAGTTGATATTGAATAAAACTATCATAACTTTTAACTGATATTTATTCGTAGCATATTAGAATGTTGATTTCTATCCATACGTAAATTTTTGCCAAAAATTCTCCGTTCATGAACAACTCCACTCTTCTAGTTCCTGCAATCTTCATGAACATCAATTGTAGCGATCTGTTCTAACGAGGTTGTGGAGGGACGATCAAGACCAAATAGATCCTAACACATTACAACTCTTGACAAGCCTCTTGGATGGCAAAAGAAGTAGGATTGCACCAAATTGGACAAAGGGAGAGTGTTTCTAAATTGTACTTGTAATTAAAAATTGACTCACAATATGTGCCTTTGGGTGCAATGGCACTCTTTAGCATTGGAATATGCAAATGTTAAGTATGCTTCGACGAGCTGACTACTAGGGAGAGTCACTTCTTGAGTCGACAAGACATTCCAAGGTCGTACCCTTCCATGTTAGAAGTGGAAAACCTGGATTCAAGAACCAGAAAGTGTTAGAAGTAAAGATCAAATGCGGAAAAATAGGATCAATTATAGACAAACCTCCAGCCATTATTCGTATTCATGTTTGTAGGAAAATCCCGAAAATTAAGCGAAATATTGGGCACACTCTACTAACCCAATTCTCTCACGTGCATCGATGGTGTATTCCAAAATTAAGAGGGTTTGCATTAAACCTTGTGATCACTGCTAGAAATGAATGATCATTCCTTTTATATACTATCTCCCATCAAGGCGGTTACCAAATGGATAGTTATCAAGAAAATATACAAAACATGAAAAAATTACATGTGGAGTAACCACTACTTTAAAGAGAAAATGTGGGTTAAAAAATGTGGAATCACGCAATATAAATAACATTTTCCCACTTGATCCCATCATTTTCATCATACAGATTATCCAACTAAATCCATGAAAAACTTTATGCTTAAAGAAAAGAAACAAAACACATGGATCATGGCGACATGTCCTCTAAGAGTTGAATAATATCTTCCATGTATTACAATGCATCTTATTTCTTTAATGTCAACTTATATGTGACAATACATCTTAATGAATAAACCCTATGTTTATTCCGAATCAAGGATAAATATTATTCTCATAAATAAACAACAAATTGTGTACACAAAAAATTGAGAATCAACATTACAACAAAATAAGAGTTTCATACAACAAAAAATCGTTCATATGATGACAAATCACATGATGAGACCTATTCCCATACTAGTTACATGATCTTTATACTTCATTGGTGGCATGCCTTTAGTTAAATGATCAACTATCATCAATTCAATGCTAATGTGTTTTATGACTATTTTATTCTTCTTAACACGTTTCCTATGGCTAAATACTTGATATCAATATGCTTATTTCGACTGCCACTTTTGTCATTTTTAACCATAAAAACCGCAGTTGAATTGTCACAATATATTTTTAATGGCCTAGAAATAGAATCAACAAGCTAAATCCCTAGGAATTCCTAGAATTCCTCTTTATTCAAGTTTATCTGAATGAGTTGTACGATGATTCCTAGCTACTTTGGAGGGGCTGAAACTTTATTGAGAAGAATTGGATGATAAGTTGAATGCTAGTTAGTCCTAAATTGATGTATGTTGCATCTATGATGATATTACAAACTGGTGAGTTAAAACCTCACAAGTTTGCACATGATTTGCACATGAGAGGGGGTAATAAAATATTTTCCATAGGTGTTTATTCCCTTTTATTAGAATAGTGATGAAATTACCTTTGAATATATAGTGATGAAATTACCTCTTTACCCTTGTATCACAGTGTCCAAATCTCTGTGATGTTGAGGTCGAGTTCGTTTAACATGTACTAAGTCAACGTCACTGGGATCCTCCCATTTGTGTCTCCACTAAATCTCGAAAGGATTGACTAGATGAAAAAAAAAACCAAAATTACAATCGCAACTTGTAAGTCAAATTAATTAAGGAATGCTAATTTAGTTAACTAATTTATTCGAATAGATCCACAAGCGAATACCCCCACTGATGAGTTTCTTCCGTACCAAGAGGACTAAAGAAGGCAAGTCTTTTCAAAAAAGCTGCACCTCCAAGCTTAATTAGTATTTAACCCAAAATTTGAAAATTTGATATATTTATAAGAGCCTCATATTCGAGAAAATCAACAAATTATCATTTTATTCACCTACAAAGACTCCATGGTAGAGCGATTCGGGTGACATTTGCGTGCAAGGCAAGTTGCACGTTGGAAAGGTTATAGTAAGCCGTAATTTAGTTTATTAGGCATGAATCATAGCCCGCTAATATCTTGCGCAACGGCTCCTGTCAAATCAAGAGAGTTAGTCATTAATTAGGTTGTTCATCACCAAAAATGGACATTCAAATTAAAAAAAAAAAGTGAAGGGACGCAAAAATTAAGGAAGAAAATGCACCTACCAAATGATAATTAGGTGTGTTCACTTCAGCTCGTGTGTTTAAGTTTTGGTCGGGGAAGGGCAGATCGAGCGGACAAGTCGGGGAGTATAGACTATTCATGTTGATCATCCTATACAATTCGATGTACTCGTCAAGCTGAATTGAACTATGGAGATTGTTTGAAATCTGGGCGTGCCCCTTGCATAACCGATCATCCCCTCAAAATCTATCTCGACATTCTTATCTGGATTTCCCACTTGCGCTTCGAAAATTTCACAATTAATTGCTTCATTTTTGCATCAGTGGGTATAAGATGGAAAATCCATCGAATAAAGTTGAGGTTAGTTGAAAATTTGGGCAAACACGATGATGCAATTAAGATTTATAAAAGTGTCTATAGTTGAATTTCGATTCTGATGTAAATTGCCTCGGCAAGTTGGTGTGCATAATGCCCCGAATGGAGGGGAAAAAACCATTCACCACATTCATCAATTAATCAATTGTTCTCTCAAAAAATAAAAGAAATTGATATTTGAAAAACCTGTAAAATTATTAATTGTTAAATTAGGGTCAATAATTACTAACCCACATAGTTTTCTCTTGCTATATAGAACTCACTCTTCGAGCTAAGTAGCTCGCTAAACTGCTCCATTGGAAATGACGAGTAAGCCCTATCGGGGCGCTTACAGCTGATCCAAGCAAGGTTGCCGTGCCTTCATTGGGCCCTCCCAATCTTCAAAAATTAGGAAGGGCATTGGGGTGTATGCCACCCAAGAAAAAGTTAAAGAGCATATCAACATGGTGAAAGGTCGTTGGACTTGGGTAAGTCTTAAAAGGCTCGAGGAGGAAATAGGCGGAAGATCCGCCCTGGGGTGGGAGACCCCGAGTTGTCCTCCGTATTCCCTCTCTCGTGAAGAAGGCAAAGATAGACAGGGAATTAGGGGATCCTATACTGGGAAAGGTAAACTCCATGTCAGGATATGCTTGCATACACTGATTACCATCGGGTAGGTTGGTATAGTAACCACCCGCACCTAGGGTGAGTAGGGGTGAAAAACCCACTATGGAGTTAGCACACCTTACGACACTACATGCAACCGCAGGCTAGCTCCATACCCTTGGTTGCATGGAATGCCGAACTCACTCCATCCGTACAATGGAAACCTTTTGAACCAATTCAATAGAAATGCATGGGTATCTCTTGCTGTTTGGTAATCGCATCGAAATTCATTTTTTGGTCATTTTTTGGTAAGTGACGTTATCTCTAAATATCTACTAATCAATTTAAGTTTACAAATCTATATTGTTGTTGTAGTGCTCTATGGTGGCGTTGGAGTGAGAAAACCTAACGAATTCGCAATTGCAAAAGTATATGACGTCGCAATTAGGACAATTTGAACAAATTTACTTATCTTCCTTCTAATGTAGCTGGGGAAAGAAGGAGCAAAATGAAATTTCTGACGTATCTTTGTTCCAAGTATGTTGTTGAATCTTAGGGTTGGGTTGTTGGGCCCATTTATCACAAGAAACGGGCCGAGTTATTGGGCCTCACCAAACCCAACCGAAGTGCAACCTTGGCCTGCAAACATAGGACATAATATAAATGTTGGAGATTAATGAACATAGGTAAAAAATTCACTCGTTAATTTGCTTTTAAGTGGCACATTCACGTAAAAGTTAATTCTATAATGGGAGTTATGTGCAACAATATACCTCCATTGAGCCACAAGAGGGTTAGCTCATCGCCTCAAAGAATCAATACAAGAGAGCCTTCCTGAGGCCATCATTCACTAAGATGTAGCCAAAGTAGTGGCGAAAGCTTACTGAGGCCTAGCTGGGAGGGCGGCAACGTGGTTGGCCTTTTACAATGCCTTGGTCGCTTGGTCGAGTCATTCTAGTATGGGAGAGGTGGCAAATGCTAAGAGATAGAGAGTGCGTTTGGTTTAGATTCCCAAGGGGTTTCAACCTTCAAAGCCTCTTGGAAAATACTTGACCATTTGACAACCATTTTTAAGTAAAACTTTCAAGTGAAAGCCAAAGACTAAGAATGCTTTCTTCAATGTTAGTAGGGACTAATTTTGAGCTTTCGGCATTTAGCCAAATGCTAAAACTTATTTTTCTTCTTCCAAAATTATCCTCACTCATTCTTCAAATTTCTAATTTTTCCCTTGCTTTTTTTTTTGAAATGCCAAAATAATGCAAAAAAAAAAAAAATCAAATATATATAAATGCTATATATATGGATATATTTGGTCTTTTAAAACAATTATATATATTTAATTTTTTAGCATTATTGTCAAAATTTATATTTAAAAAGTTGCTTACATTATTTTTTTTCAATTTTAAACAAATAAAAAAATTCCAATGAAGGGTTTGTTTTTTTTATTTTTATAATTATATATATATATATGTATTTTATTTTTTAGCATTATTTTCAAATTTATATTTAAAAAGTTGCATACCTTATTTATCGCCCTTGGAATTCAATTGTTTATCCATCATGTCATGTTTATACTCATTTGTGGGATTTATAGTTCATCTTTATCATTTTGTACACAGTGGACTAGTTTATTCCTACTTTTCCAAAACCTAATGAATATATGTGGCCCCTTCCTCAATTATGTGTACCCCTCTTTTTTGTAAGGTCATTGACGATGGTGGAGTTGATAACTAGAAAAGTGTTAAAAATATCATAAATTTATTATATTTGTATCAATTAAGTCTTAAACTTTTTAATTTAATCATTTTAGTCTTAAACATTTCCAATTGGTATCAATTTGGTCAATCTAATCAATTTAGACAGAAAATCGCTAATATGAATGACAATTGGCACAACTAACAATGACGTGGACTTTTTTAAAATATTTTTAAGTATTTTTTCTTTTTATCTTATTTTTCCTTATTTTCTGTTTTTTCTCCTTTACCCTATGGCCAGTATCGACTATGGTTGGCGACCGGCCACAACCAACGGCTAGTAATAGCCATGGCCGACGAGGGCATCGCGGCCCTCGTCACACATATAAGATCGACAACATCCATATAAGCAATTTTCTATTTAAATTGAAGTCAGGATGACTTAATCGTTCAAACTAAAAACTTTATGATTGAATTGATCAAATTGAAATGTTTAAACTTAAATTGACACTATACAACTCATGGAATCAAAATGCTAAAGGATGTAACTCAACTAATATCAAAATACTAGAGTGATTTGATTCAAAAGCTCAATTATTTAATTCGATGCTATCAAGGACTGGTTTCGTGTATGGACATGTATGAATCACACATCTTTGTCAGTATAGCTGCACATCACTGGTTGAGGAGAGAGCCGACCCCAAAACAGGTGAAGGACGAGGCGGACCCCTAGAAGTAGACGAACTTGACTTGTTCACGCTATCACCCACAGCCATTTAAATGTCTTATAAACTAGATTTTTATGTTTCATTTAGGAAGTATTTTTTTTTTTTTTTTTGGGTCAATGTTTGCAATAGGAATGTTGCACAAATCAACGATGCTAAGCTAAAAGAAAAAATTAATTAAGGTTTGATCTTAACTTGGCCACCAAAGCGGAGCACATGTGGGGTAGACAATATTCGTCTCCCGGATCCATCCTCCATACTTTAAAAAATGATGCTTCATGGGAGGATGACAGAGTGAGAGGTGGCCCTCTTATAAGTTCCCGCATGTCTTCATCTCGTTATTTTCCTGGCCGTCTTTCTCTGATCTTTTCCCACCTCCACCACCAGGTTTTCATATTAAGAAAATAAAATAAAAATCTAAGAGAAAATATTTAGATACATATTACAGGGAAAACATTGAAAAAAATGTAAATCGCAAAGACACGAAAGATGGCGTTTCATTCTTTTGAAAACCTTTACTAAATGTACATAATAGATATTATAAAAATGAAAAATCTAATAAATAGGAATGGGTCGGTGATAAATGTCAAATTAAGAGCTTCATATTCAAATATTTTCGGGAATAAGATAATTAGAAGAGTAAATGAATAGTTTCCACTTACGTTTTTCCAAATATGTGAAAAAAATTATCAGAATGCTTGTGAATCTCGTACATTGTTGCACATGCTTTCCGCGCAATATTAGGTTCTGATTTTAATTTTTCAAAACCAATTTTTAGTGAACGGTTTCTAGTTTTAGGATGGGAATCACCAGCTCGACCATGCATATCCTTAGTTTGGAATGGACTTAGCCCACATGGGTCATGCAATTTAACCAGGAAGGGTCATATTTGATGAGAAAACTGAGGTGAGAAAAGCAATTGAGGAAGCTGAAGTCCCTTCAAAATATATCTCGGCCAACTACTTTGGCTGTTGTTTTGTGGGCAATCTCTCTCAGCTATCGATTCTCACACCTCCATAAGACATTGTATATTGCTACTGAGATGGAAACATCAAAGGTATGCGAGGTGAATAAACCTAGTTTAGGCATGATAAGAAGGTCCTATTTTCCTGCATTTTTAATTGGAAGAAAATTTTCTCTAACCATGCCTATGATAACTTACAAGACCCGGTCGCACATATAGGTAAACAAAAATGGATGATATTTTCGTTTGTAACCCATCATTCAGGAGATTCGTTTGGAGCAAGTTACAATGGAGGAAAAGAACGTTCCTCATCTACAACATGGATGCGGTAACATTCTTCGTGGACTTAGGAAAAAGAGGTTGATTGAGTGGTAAAACAAGGGAGAACCTGTGCCTTAAAGAAACCGTAACTCTCACGATCCATTTCTTCTCGAGACTACCGACCCCTAATCTCGACGTGGGTCCCGAATGCAGACATGTTAAATAATCAAATTACGTCGAAGTAGGTCGTTCTTCAATTTGAGTTTGGAGTGTGAGGGAGCTTTTACTTTTATTATTCAACGATTTCTTGTTAGGTGAGGTGATTATTGTCATATTTAAATATTCATCTTATGTCAACAATCGGGCAAGAGCTTAGTTAATCAACGAGTATCCTCAAAGTTCTATCCTCAAACATCACTAGATCACACGTATATCCTATCAAAAGAGCAATCACTAGCTCCATATTATTAGTCTAAATCTGGACTTCACGAAATATTTCAACTGCTTATAAAATCTATCAAGGTGGAGACCTTAGCTTGGTTGAGTCATTTTCAACACTTCTTGTTATAATTTAAGTCACAAGTGTTTATGAATTTCTATTTGGCAACTCATGAAGGTGTCTGATACTGCGTTATTCTTGCAGCTGTTTTTCTTGAAGAAGATGATACTGCAACGTACACAATTAAAACGATCGAATCCGAGAATACTGAACAAAACGGTGTACCTGAGGTCACCAGAGAACATTCTGTCCCAAAAACAACTGGTAGAGATGTGGGAGAAGTTCAGTGGAAGGACCCAGGAGAAGAGAAGCATTTCTGCAGAAGACTTCCTTGCCTCCAAGAAAGGCCTTTACCTATTTTTATTTTTTCCATTTCGGTGAAATGAACTCTTACCTAACTCTAAGATAGTCTCACTTAAACGAAACACGCATAGTTTTTTATTTATCCACCACTTCTGAAGAATTAAGTGTCGGAATATCCTTAGGTTCACCGAGTATTTTGAACAATAAACGTGATGCAAAGGTGGTCGTGTCTTTGAATGCTGACTGAGAACTTGATGAAACCCTTTTGTATCTTTATTATCAAGAGTGACCTGCTACATAATTACTCACTACAAAAGCTTCAGATATATTGTACATCGTATATGCGCAGCAAGTGGGAGTGGGGCTTTTTTACCACATATTCTGTGAAGGCTGTTTGACAAACTTTGAAACTGGGGAAGATGGAGAAGAAGCTTCCCAGCTTTATTCAGAAGTTCAATACGCCCGCACGGGTGAGTAGCTGAAGATGTATGCATGATCGTACAAAAAATTATTTGAACAAATTGAGTTCACTCTCGCTATCAAAACAATAATCTCGCATTCTCTATAATGATTGTATCATTTCTGTTATTAAACAATGGTTTAAGCCAAGATTTTCGATTTATGGTGACAAAACAAAGACCGACTGAGGGTAATCCTCCAATAATCCTTGCTAAGTTTTTTTGGGTTATTTCCAAGGCTGTTTTTGGTAATTAGTGAAAATAAGGTTACTCAGGCACATGAAGATACACAAGAACAGGCTTGCGCTTTTCTCATAAATCGACTTAATCGTTCAGGTATTGCCAATAGGAATCCTTTGTTTCTTGATGTTACTCCCAGTGATCTGAGAATATTCCAGCTACGGTAGCTGCATTTCATGTATTCCTAGTCTGTCATCACAATAATATTCCCACCATGCATTTGTTAGGCAGCCCTCCTTCGGCCTTCCCTAACTATTTGTTATAATCAATCCGTGCATATATCGACATACCCGACATCTTCTTTCCTTCTCTTTTGTTTTGGTTGGGCCATACAAGACACCCCCTTGATGCCTTTTGGTAGGGCAGTTTCATGGAGGTTCCTCCCTATCAGGACGAGCTCGTTCATCCTCTTCTAATCAGGACCCCTTACTTTCCCGGACAGCCATCCAGCGGCAAATCAACCCCCAGAAAGAGAGGCATTTTCTCAAGTAAAACAACGTGAGGATCTAAACCGAAATGGCTAGAAAGAAGTTTGTACACCAATCGCAGACAATACACCCTTCATTCGGTACAAGTCCTCCCCCTTTTCTTCAAGCAGTCTCTCTAACCAATCATGGACCTTATTCATGGACATTGCACATGGGAGAAATGTCTAAACTGATATCTTCAGGGTTGAGCAAAAGCAAACTGCGAGTGCTAAATTGCAGACAACATACGGGACACAAATTCACGTGCACGTTACTGATTAGTGACGAATACGGAGATTTATGCAAATTCCAAGGCCTCATGTTAATCCAAGAGTATTAAGATTCTATCTCAGAGCACAGACGAGAAAACAAGCCCTGTCAACTTTTTAAAGGTCACTGGCCATCACTTAAAAATTTTCACATGTTTGGGCACCGCCAATTAGATGTAAAAGTACATTCATATTATTTAAGTACACCCACACAGCCAAATACAGAATTGGCTTATAATAATTTTATTTTTGGCTTTGAATGAAGCTGAGGCTGCATAGAAAGGGAAAATATGTCATTGAATTCGAATATATCATTATTGAATGGAGAAAATATTACGAAAATGCAATTTAAGTAGATCGAAATCATTATAGCTATCGATTGAGCGCGCATCTCGATGGGGACCCCATGATGAATGGTTATAATCACGTTGGTTTACATAGACTGCGTCTATGATGACCGCATCCAATGGCTTCTCCGTGGTCCTCAGAGACTTGTCCGGCTCCATGAAACGAGTCGATCGTGGCCATAAAAAGGTGGTCCTCAGTTTTTTTTTTTTTTAACTTCTCAAAATGTCATAAAGGACTAATAATTGTTAATGGTGTCATTATCACCAAAACCCATTAACTCAAATCCAATAAAACGAAATCATTGAAAATTCTTGCTACCAATTATTTGCTTGTGAGTGTTAACGCGTAACTTCAAGACGAAACATTTGAGATCTTATTTAAATGTTACTATTTAAATTCGAAATCTTTTTTTTTTTTTTTGTCTTTAGGAATGCCTTATCTAGTTGTGCAGAATCTAGGGGTGCAATCGAGTTGAGTTGAACTCGGCTCCACTCTCGCAATCTCAAAGCTTGAAGTTCAACTCAAACTTGATCAGCATTTTTTTCCCTGTTCGAACTTGACTCAATACAAAACTGGACGTACTGAGCTTGGCTAGATTTCAAGGGAACATTTGGTAATGCTTCTATTTCCGAAAACAAATTCTGATAAAAAAATGATTCTTTTTTATTTTATTATCAAAAATAATTTATAAATATTTTAAATCGTTTAATAACTGTCAAAAATTTTCAATTCTAGGAATAAAATTACTTTTGGTACCGTTTTCAAAATTTTTACTTCAAATCATTTTCTTTTAATTTTATAATAATTTTATTTCTTTTTTTTTCCTTTTTCTTCTTTTCTTTCTTTCCTTTCTCCTCTTCTTCTTTAAGGGTTGCTAGTCATCGACTTTGGGATGACCGGTGACCTCGCCAAAGTGTTGTCGGCCCTTGCTAAGGCCATGCCTTGTCAACCGAGCCTTTGGCTAGGTGAGTGACCTTGCCACATTTGGGCAAGGTCGAGCCTCACCTAGCCATGGCTTGGCAAGTCTCTAGCGAGCTCGCCGGACCTCATTGAACTAGTCATCAGTGACTGGCAGCGACGGCAATAGCGATGAAGAAGAAGAAGAGAGGGAAGAAGAACAAGAAGGAAAAAAGAAAAAGGAGAATAAATGGGTTGGCTTGATTTTGACATTGTTTCTGGAAACAAATAATCAACTCTTGTTTTTACTTTTCGATTATGTTCCAAATCTACTTCTGAGAATAAAAAAATAAAAATTTATTTCCGAAAATAAAAATTTTATCAAATGAATTTTTATTCCTAATCTAATCTCGGAATTAAAGAGCATAAATTTTTACTATTTTGCACGGTGCCAAATGCACCCTAAGTATATAAAAGCCAACATTCTTGACTTTTCTCGCTTGACTTTAAAAGCCAACATTCTTGATTTTTCTCCTTGACTTTAAAGGCCAACAATCTTGACTTTTCTCGCTTGACTTTAAAAGCCAACATTCTTGATTTTTCTCGCTTGACTGAATTCGACTTGGCTCGATATAATTGCACTCCCTCCTTTTGTTTGTTTTTAAATGAGATGGTCCAAATGTAGTCACATATGAATAATAAATCATTAACATATATATATATATATATATATATATATTCACAATCCATGTAATAAAAGGGAAGGAAAAACACCTCTCTGTGTCCCTCTTGTTGTTTGTTTTTAAATGAGATGGTCCAAATGTAGTCACATATGAATAATAAATCATTAACATATATATATTATATTCACAATCCATGTAATAAAAGGGAAGGAAAAACACCTCTCTCTCTCTCTATTCATCAACTCAAAGAACTAGGATAGCTCTCCCACCTCACATCACATGGCGAAGAGCAAGGTCCTCATCGTAGGCGGCACCGGCTACATGGGGCGGAGGCTCGTGCGGGCAAGCCTGGACCAGGGACACCCCACGTACATCCTCCAGCGGCCCGAGATCGGCCTCGACATCGACAAGCTCCAGATGCTGCTGTCCTTCAAGAGGAGCGGCGCCCACCTCATCGAGGGCTCGTTCTCAGACCCAAAGACCCTCGTCAACGCCGCGAGGCAGGTCGACGTTGTCATCTCTGCCATGTCGGGCGTCCACTTCCGGAGCCACAACCTCCTGCTGCAGCTCAAGCTCGTCGAGGCCATCAAGGAAGCTGGAAATGTTAAGGTAATTAACCTCCCCTGGAACCCATTCCCTCTTTTTAGAGCAGCCCTTGTTGACTTTTTACTATTTACTAATTTCTTTCAAGTAGCATAAATCTCGAAATATTTGTGAAGATAAAAAAGAAAAAATTTACCAATTTGCAACCCGGGATAGAACCTTTTGTCAGTTATTTCTCTTTTCTTTCTTATTTTTCTAGGTGCATGCTTGACTTGGACATCAATCTAACGATCTTAGCATAGAGTGAAAGTCAAAAGAGGATGAGATCTTTTGCAGACTTTTTGAGCGTATATGTATTCGAACAGGAAAAACAGAGTAAGCACATTCAAAGTAAAGTTATAATTACGTTGATGGGGTAAGTTATAATTACTCATTTGAATTATAATTACCGGTGAAAAGAAAAATTACTCATGGTGGTGTAAGTTATAATTACTCATTTGAATTATGCAAATTATGGTACAAGTGCGTGCATAATTTGATTATCACAATTAGAGGGGCCAAACGCTTGATTCGTTCAAAATAATGGGTGCAAGTCTATACATTCGTATATAGATCTAGTTCTTATTATATTTAATTTTACACACTAACTAATGGAAAACCTAGAGAACCGTTTATCTAAAAATCAATCTCACTATATCAGATTAATCAGGCAGTAGAAAATAGTCAGATTACGTTTTACGTCGTATCCGATGGCGTAACCTTTTTTATACTAGGGCCTCCTCCGTCGTTGGAAGGTTATATACATATAGAAGATCATCTCCTCGAAAAAAAATTAGTGGGTGATGATTTCATGATTTGATCCTGGCCTCATACATCCATCTAGATGGTTCAAGCAGGTTTAACCAACAACTCCTCAGCTACCGCGATAAAGAGCAAAATATAAAACTATTCCAGCTACAACACAAGTCACGCTAAAGCCAAAATCGACCAACTTTACTCATCGTATTACCCGCACTATTTGAAGTATTGTTGTTATAATTTTTCTATATTACAGACATGTAACGCTGCATTTATGTGTTGCTAATGACCTGATTTGATCGTCCTAACAAACAATCGTTCCAACCAAAAGGCCAAACGAGTCTTGCGAATTATGTGTTTAATTATTCATCTTATGTTATAATGATAGGCAGATGAACAGATAGGAACATGTGCGTGAACAATTTTTCAGATTATCTATGATGTTGAAAAGCTTGTTCCACTGACCATATCTAAATGGCAGATATGCAAAATGGAGATATTACATTAAATGGTGATGATGATGCATATTTATGTAGCTAGTGTCCTGATATAATCGTCCGAACAAACAATCGTTCCAACCAAACGGCCAAACATGCCATGTTTTAATGGCAGATATGCAAAAAAGAGAGATTATCTTAAGTGGTGACAATGATACAGAAAAGGCCAATCAAACAGTGTTTTAAGCAGACAATAGCAGATTGATTGATTAAAATAATAATGTTAGAAATAGATAAACGTGTCTATGTGCTCTTTTTACTACGTTAATGCATGTTCACTTGACAGATTGCGCCCTGATTGTTGCTCAATCTAAAAATGTTTTGAATCTTTGTGCAATTCTAGTATTGTTTTGTCATGCTTATGATCAAGGTATGGAATTTTTGTTATATGAAATTTCTGTAGAACAAGTCTCTTCTTTTCTTTTTCTCCTAAATAAAAACTTCTAGTTTTTAGTACCATCAATTTCTTATTTAAATTGCGTGCTTCTAACTTTAGTGATAGTCCTGTTCTTATAGTCCTTTTAGTCTGACAGTTGGATATCATCTGTAATATTGCATGTGACTTTTTTTAGTTATAGATTCAACTCTAACTTTGGCTGTGATTTATATTGTGCTTCTAATTCTAATTGATGGGGATATTACAAGAAATTTCCTAGATTCTTTGGGATAGTAGACATTTACTCGTGTTAATTTTTAATCCTATCATCTGAATTCTCATTTTATTATAGTAGTCAACCCTCCGTTATATTATCCGTTAGTATGTATAAAAGAAAATGACACAAATAATATCTAAAATTTGACCCGATGTGCGCTGTTGTCTTTAGATTTTTAATTTTCGACTTGAACTTTATTTTTATAGATAAATTAAAGATAGTACATCCATTGTGTGAGCAAATCACAAAAGTTAGAAGAAATTAGAAATTATGTTAAAAAAAAAACTAATTAAGACGTTGTGACTATGAACGATCCTAAGAAGTAAATTATGTGCTGATGGGTGTAGTATTGGTTTAACATTGTAAGTTTATGCGACGAGAAATGTAATCAAAGTCTTTTTGTGTAGATATTCCCGCACAAATGCATCAGGATAAACGAATATTCCCTCCTCTTACTTGTTTTGATCTTTTTATTCTCTATTTTGAGCGATTGATTCTCTTACTCGTTCAAATTTGTGCAATAAAATCCTTTTATTACCTAAATTGTTAACGCCACATTGTTAAGAAAGCTATTTCTCTCGCGTCATTGTCATGATGGGTGCATCTCTCTCTCTCGGTTCCCACATCTTTTTTTTCGTTTTGATAATGTATCATCCTCACATCCGCATCATGTTAAAGATCGCCGTGCATCAAATACTAAAGATGTTTTCAGTGATTTTAAATTTATGCAGCGGTTCTTGCCGTCGGAGTTCGGGACGGACCCATCCCGCATGGGTCATGCACTTGAACCGGGAAGGGTCTCGTTCGATGAGAAAATGGAGGTGAGAAAAGCAATTGAAGAGGCTAAAATCCCTTTCACATATATCTCGGCCAACTGCTACGCTGGTTATTTTGTGGGAAGTCTCTGTCAACTATCGACTCTCACTCCACCAAAAGAAACCGTATGTCTTTATGGAGATGGCAACGTAAAAGGTATGTGAGATGCATAAACCTAGTTTAGGAATTACAATAAGGATTATACTTTCCTCCGTCCCTAATCATAGGAAATTTCCTATAATCATGCCTTCGATATTGATGGGTTTTCAACCGCAAAATGCCATATTTGAAATCCACCAATCAGGAGATTGGTTGAAGCAAGTTTTCTCCGACTAGAGACTGACAAAAACTTTCTTCCCATTAACAATGTAAACCCGGTAACAATTTTGGTAAACTTATGAAAAAGAGTTGACTGAGTGATAAAACAATTGGAATCTGAGCCTCAGGAAACCTTAGGTCTCGTGTAGAATTCTCGGCACAACAATGCCCTAATCCAATGCGGTTCCCAAATGCTAACATGTGAAGTGATCAATTCATGTCAAAGAAGTGTGGAGTGGGCAACCTTGCTCTCATATCATGTGTTGAGAAAATCCGGCGCTTCCCACACACTTACCTAACACTCGCCAGTCTCTCTGCGCCAGTATTGAAACTAGGGAGGGGATGTGCCTATTTATAGACTTTCTCCACCGACATACTATTGCAAGAGTGGTAAATGCACAGGATACGTGTTCTCCGTCTAATCCACACTCACTCTGACTATTAGCCAAGTCACTTGATCAAGGATTCGTTTCTTGGATACTTCTAAACACTGACGTGGGCTGCTTCTCCACCTCTATTTTCAACATCTTCAAAATATTTGGGATCATATTTTAACAAGTAGATCATTCGTTTATGTCAGTTGGGAGCGTGAGGGAATTATGACTTGTATTCTATGAATGGCTTCAATCTTTCTGCAGTGTCTTGCTAGGTGAGATTGTGTCATATCAGGAGTTATATGTCTGACTGCTCATAAAATCTATCAAGGTCGAGATTTTGACTTGGTTGAGTCATTTAGCCAAGTTCAACTTGTTATAGCAACTGACCTCCTAGAATTATGACTTTGTTACTACCGACTAATCAAAGAGCAACACTTCTTTTCCCAATTAAGACACAAGTATGCATGAATATGTATATGGATTAGTCATCAAAGTGTTTTGATACCGCATTATTGTTGCAGCTATCTTTCTCGATGAAGATGATATCGCAACGTACACAATAAAAACGATCGATGATCCGAGAACACTGAACAAGACTGTGTACCTGAGGCCACGAGAGAACATTCTGTCCCAAAGACAACTGGTGGAGCTGTGGGAGAAGGTCAGTGGAAGGACCCTGGAGAAGAGAAGCATTTCTGCAGAAGACTTCCTTGCCTCCATGAAAGGTACTTACCTAATTAATTAATTTGTTAGATGACATCTATTTTTACGTAATCTTAAGAAAATTTCCACGCCTTCTGGAGAATTTAGTGTTGGAATATCCTTAGAGGAGAGAGAGAGAGAGATGGAGGTGGGACAGGAGGGATTGACTTAGAGAGGGAGGAGAGAGAGACTGAACAAAAGTAAATGCCTTCAATGCGATAGAAACTTGTTAGGAAGTAAAATAAATGCAACAGAGAGACATTAAACAGGAGTGGGCCACGCTACTCTGCTCTATATGTTTTTGTCAGACACGTCCCCCTCTTCAATCTTTAAAATTTGACCGGTTCCATGGACCGGATCGGTCCGTTTCTCGGTTCTCGATTTTAGAGACTAACGCTCCCGATCTGATTCTCAATTTCACTTTAGAACTGAATTGGATTCACCTCTAAATATTCTGAAGTTCAATGAACATGTCAAGCAATGATGATTATGCTTTTTAATGCTGACGGAGAACCCAGTAAACGCCCTTTGGTAAATCAAGAGTGACCTGCTAAATAATTTCTTACTACATTAACTTCGGATCTATAGTAGATCATGTATGGATAGTTTTGATCTATCCTTTTGTTTCAGGATTGGGCTATGCAACGCAAGTGGGAATGGGGCATTTCTACCACATATTCTATGAAGGCTGCTTGACAAACTTTGAAATTGGCGAAGATGGAGAAGAAGCTTCCCAGCTTTATCCTGAAGTTCAATATACCCGCATGGATGAATACCTGAAGAGTTTTGCATGATTGTACTAAGAAGAAGATTTGCCATTGATGATCGTGCTCTTTTCAGTCTCAGGAGAAAATAAAGACCATTTCAGAGCATTCCTACAATGGTTCAAGCCAAGGTTTTCTGGGTATTTCAATAGTTGTTTCTTGTAATTTGTGAAAATAAGATAACTCACGCTTGTAAGTCGACTTAAAAATCAGATACTGCCAATAGGCTCTCTTCTGTTTTATAATATAACTCCCAGTCATTTGAGAACATTCCAGTTACAGAGAAGAAGCAATTTGTGTATTTCTAGTCTGTCATCACAAAAGGGCCCCGTTTGGTGATATTTAGATTTCTTTATTTTTCTGTTCTTTTAGAGCATATTTGATAATCATTATATTTCTGAGAAAGTTTTGCTCATAAATAATTTATTTTATTTTGTTCCTAGAACAATTTCTCATTTTTTAAAGGCATTTGTTAACTACCAAAATTTTTTATTCCTGGAATAAATGGTAGGACTCTATTTTTTTTTTGTTTCTTTTAATGTTTTAATACTTTTATTATATTTTTCTTATTTTTCTCTCTTTTTATCCTTTTTTTTTTTTTTTTTTTTTTTCACTTCTTTCTTCTTCATGGCCGCCATGGCCGACAACCGGCTTGGTGAGGTCTAGTGAGCTCACCTAACCAAGGCAAGGTTGAGCCTCGCCGGGGTAGTGACGCTTCAACGAGGTCGTTGGCCTTCATTTGGCCAATCGCCAGCCATGGCCAAGGCCGATTACAGGCCAAAAGGAAAAAGAAGAAAAATTAGACTAGGTTCTATGAATTGTTCCCGCGAATGAATAGTAATTTTTTTTACTTCTTAATTATGTTCCAAATTTATTCCCGAAAACATAAAAAAATGAATTTATGTTCTTTTTTTTTTGTTTCAAAAATAAAAGAATAAAATCAGTCTTTCGCAGGAGTGTTACCAAACAAGCCCTTATCTTTCTATTCTTTTGTTTTCCGGAATAAAAAGAATAGAAATGCATTTGATAATGTCAGCTAATTTTATATTCTCCAAAACAGAGCCATGGTTAGGGAATAGATTTAGAACAAAAACAAAAAGTTAAAATAACTTATTTCTTTGTTCACATAAACAAAATGAGGAATAATGTCATTAAAAAAAAAAAAGATCAACACAACCTAATGCTCATTTTTATACAATCAACACAATGTCCAATCTCCTGACCCAATCTGAGTCCTCATTTTTCAGAATAAAAAATAAAAATAAAAAATAAAAAATTTAGGAAATTTAGGAAATTAGAAATTAGATTTTGATTAGTTTTACTAGATTTTAATTTTAATTCTAGTTTAGAATTAGTTTAGCATAAAAAAATTGTGAAAATATTTTGATGAAAATTGAATTCAACATTGAATAATGTTTAGGACTTAATTGTATGTATTTTTTAATATTGTTTTCTTTTGGAGACAATGCTAGATCGTGAAAGCTTGGTGACTCCAACCAATGTTTGTTCTTCCTTTTAAAAGATTTATATACTTGTTTATTATAATGTCCAAAGATTTACTATCAAATTTCTCATATCATAAGTTATAAACTAATGTGACTCTTTATTGCCATTTCCAGCTATCTATCTTTGACTAACTATTATGCTAGATTTTCCTAGGTTATTTTAGAATATCTGGATCGATTAAATCATTAGAAAAGCCCTATTTTATCCAAACATGAAATATCAAGATTTTCCCATTATGCATTTGTTGGGAAGCCATCCGTAGTCCTTCCCCACCTGTCGGCATAGTGTTATGGTTAATCTGTTTCTAGAATATATTGATACACCGGACACTCGTTCGTCCTATTTTTGATTGGTCGGGTCATCCACGATTGTTGGGATATAATACGCGGAAACGACAGGATCTTGCAAATTACGTCAACGCGAAATCGCCAGAGAAATAAACGAGAAAATCATGACACCAAAAATTTACGTGGTTCGGTCCGAGTATTGGTACCTACGTCCACGGGGAGAGCCAACAGCAAATAATCCACTAAAATCGGAGAATTAGAGTTTACATCGCTCAATCGCCAAGTGTTTCCGCACCTGATTTAACCCCTAACCCTAAGTGTATAAATAACAACTCAATTGGGAATAAACTCACGGTACAAAATTACCGCGCTCAAAACTCTTCACGTACGGCTTCGCGAAGCTTCAAGATCCTGTGGATCTTCTTCAAGCGAAGCGGATCTCACGTACGTAGGCAGAGACTGCAGCAGCGTTTTGCTTCGTGCGGCTTCTTGGATCCTTGCGGCTACGTAGGTTTTCTTTCGGTCGTTCTTCGTCGGACGCTTGTCCGTGCAGAACCCTACCGACGAAAAACCAAGAAGAAACTCTCTGCTTCTTTTATATATGTGGGCCCAAGTCAAAGGCCCACCACCACTTTTGAATTCCTACGCAGGAGGACTTCACGCCCAACGTGTGCGAGTTTGCCCAAGGTCAAACCTTTGACCTTGGGCCCCACCATTAATCATCCACGTTCAGAGGCTTCACGGCTTCATTCTTCTTCTCCAATTCGGATTCCGCAACAGCAAATATTTAATTTTTATATTTCTTATTTTCCAGCAAAAAAACTCGAGACATAATTTTAATAATCCACGACACCCTTGAAGCGTTTTCGTAGGGCAGCTTCATCGAGGTTCCTCCCTATAAAGACGAGCTTGTTTATCCTCTTCTCATCAGGGTCCCATACTTTTACTGGAGAGCCATCCAATGTCGAATGGACCCCCTGAAGAGCGAGGCAGTTTTTGAAGTAAAATAAGATCGAGGATTTAAACCAGAATGGCTAGAAAGAAGTTCTCAAACACAAATAGTGGAATACGTATCGTTGCTCATAACCAATCACGGACAGTACACCCTTCATTTTGGACAAGTCCTCCCATTTTTCATCGATAATAAGGGTATGTTTGATTCAACATTTTGAAAAACCCATTAAAAAAAATGCAAAGCAGTTTGATGTAAAGGGCTTCAGATAAATGTAAAGATAATTTGATAAATTATGTGATAAATGCCGTTTGGTAGAAAATACAATCAAAAAGCCTTTTGGGTGAGTAATGTTAGCTTTTTTTTTTTTTTAATTAGTTTAAATTTCAAAAAAATATATATGTGCAACTTTTTAAATATAAATTTTGACAATAATGCTAAAAAAAAATCAATATATATATTAAAAAAGACCAAACACTTTGTTGATGTGATGAGGGCTATGGTCGTCAGTGAGCCAAATCTAGAGTCAATGGTTGTCGGCTCAAGCAACCTCCGTCGAGGGTCATGTGACCTTAACAAGGGTCGTGCGACCCTGGCAAGGGCCGCTGGAGGTCGCCTAACCTCGAGCGACGGCGTGCAACTTGAGCGACCCTCACCGAAGTCAGGCGACCTTGATCGATAACCATCAGCTCTAGATTTAGCTCGTCGGTGGCTATAGCCCTTGGCCAAACCAAGGGAAGGGTTGGTCTCTTTTTTAAATATATATATACACATTTGATTTTTTTTTTAGCATTTAAAAAAATAATGATGGCAAAATTAGATTTTTGAAGAATGGATAATGGTAGTTTTGGAAGAAAAAATGAGTTTCGACATTTGGCCAAAGGCTAGAGATGGCAAAATGGGTCTTAGACTCATATATGATCCATTTAATCATACATGGGTCACTTATTTTTTGAAGAAATTAATTAAATGGGTTTAACAATTGAAGACTTAAGATAGATGGGTATGAGTTCAACTTAGAACCCATTTTCAACCAAAGCCTCACAATCTCTCTCTTCCCTCTTTAACTTTACAAAAATTTATATTTTTAATAAACATCGAAAATATTATTATTATTATTATTATATTTTTTTTTATAATTTTGCTTTCTTTTTCCTCCTTCCTTACCTAGTGGTTGGCACAGTGATTGGCCGACGAGGCTTGAGCTCACCGATTTGGTGAGGCGGAGGCCTTGCGATGTCTAGCAAGGCTTGAGCCTCGCCGATCTCGCGAGCTTTGAGCTAGCCGACGTCGGCGAGCCCAACGAGCTCGAGGCTTGTCTATGGCTAGTCGCCGGCTATTATGGCTAGTAGCTAGCCAAAGAAGAAGAACAAAAAAGAAAAAGAATAAAAATAAAAATAATATTCTTAAAAATAAAAATAATTAAAATTCGATTTTAAAAAATAATTTTAAAAAAAAAATGTATAAAACTTGTCCATTAAATTTATGTTGCATAAAATTATTTTAGCAATATCATTTTAAAAAGAAATCATAAGAAATAAGTTTTCTTAGGTTAAGTTAAATGGGTTGGGTATAAATCGGGTTAGATATATGTCAAAAATTTTGCACTACGATAAACTAGTCATAAACGGGTTAAATAGGTTGATTTGTGTTAGACCATTTATAACCCAATTCAAACCCGATCCGACCCACCCGTTTAACAGGTCTACCAAATGCCGAAAGGTCAATGCTAATCCCTATTAGCATTGGGCTTTCGGCCTTCTCAATATTGGCTTTCATTTAAAAGTTTCTTCAAAATGGTTACAACATTTCCCCAAGGCGTTTTGGAAGCCGAAAGCCACTTGGAAATATTGAACCAAATGCACTCTAAGTCTTACCAACTAAGAATTTACGCACACATCACTGAGGTTGATGAAAAGTGAACTGCAAGTGCTAGAATGCAAACAACATACGGGACACAGAATTCGCATTCGCATAATTGTCCCGTGACGAATACAGAGATTCATGCAAATTCCAAGGCCTCGTCGTAAACCAAGAGTATTGAGGTTCCATCTCAAAGCACAGATAAGAAAACATGCCTCTTCAACTTTTTAAGACCACTGACCATTAATTTTCACATATTTTAAGCACCAACCATTAGATGTCAAAGTACATTTTTAGTTTGACTTGGCCTCTGTGGGGTTCTCATATGAAACTTGTCTTTACTCTTTCATCGGTGTTTTTCCTATTAGACAAACCGATCTTTTCCTTTTGGTTTTTGACTTACCAGTGAGTGTAATTTCCACGATACGAGGTCATTCCAAGCATGGCTCGCTCCAATACTCGAAAAGAAAATAGAAATACGGAAAGTAAATTGTCAAAAGAGTCCCAAAAATAGCGTCGCCCTTACGTACCCAAAAAAAAAAAAAAAGAGGGTAGTTTTTGGATCATTTAGAAAAAAATAAAACATTATTTCTTTAATTATGGTGAAGATAAGAAATAATATAATGTGCTTAATGCATACATAAATCACTGACTTGAAACAAAAGTTATAATGTTAAAATAAGTTTCTTTTGGCACCAAAAAAAAAGAAAAAAGAAAAAAAAGAGGGTAGTTTTGGATCATTGATTGATTGAAGTGCAATAATTTCCATCGTCAAGTCTTTTCAATAAAGAGGAAATACGGAGGTGACATTACGACATCTCTCACCCAAAGCGAATCTCCGATCTATTTCTTCCTCTTGAGCCTTTTAAGGACCTGCTCAAATCCAAAGGAAAGTGATCTTTTAGCAAGAAAATTCCCAACATAAATGTTAGCATAAGTTATGCATCATGGAAGAAAAACATAATTATGTACATCTGTTGACACCTAAATTTTTGTGATTTGTTTACGTGTTTATTAATTGCATTGGAAAATTGGGGATTGATTTCTAACCCCTTACCAAAAAAATTCATTAAAATTGCATCACATATAGACATTAGGAGCATTTGCGTCACTAGTTTTAAAATTTAAAAAAAAAACTTATTACAAAAAAATTTAAATAAAAAAAAAAAAAGAAGAAGAAAGAAAAGTAAAAAGAATCATCATTAAAAGGTATCATGTTTTCGTTATTGCACGGCACATTGAATGGTCTTTATTTTTCCAAAATTATCATATAAGAAAAGTAAAAAAAAAAAAAAAAGAAGAAGAAAAGAAAAGATTCATTAAGAGGTATAAAAATCAATGAGGCCAAGTATATGGGTCTTTCTTCGCGCATGGGCTTGCCCACATACCTCTTTCCCTTTTCTTTTTCTTTTTTTGCACTTGGGCTGGCCCATCTCCTTTTATTTCAACCCGGCCCGTGCGCAGATCATCTTCCTCCCCTCACAGCATCCATGCTTCTACAAAAAAGGAGAAAATAATAGGGTACAAACAGAGGAGCAAAGGATGGCGAGGCCGGAGGATTGTGAAGGCGAGAGGACGGCGTGATCCCAGGGTCGGAGATCAAGCGGCCGCGACAAGCTGGCGGTGGCAGGAGCCATGCGCGCCTGTCGTTGGCCGAGCTTAAAAGGAGAGAACACAAGACAGAAAGAGGAAGGAGGAAGCATTGAGAGAAAAACGGAGAGTGACTAGGAAGAAAGAGATCGGAGAGAACTCGAGAGGGTAGAGGGCGAGCCAAAGGGAGAGAGCGAGACTAAAGGACAGCTTCGCCGTCGCCGGTCGTGTACCCGAGAGTCGTCGTCCACCGCAGCGCTCCCCTTCGAACCAGGTGGGTCATTCCCGAGTACATCTGCCCTGTTTTTGGTAGGGCGTCGGGCTAAAGCTTGTGGTTGACCAGTTCGCACGAGCTTCAATCTCGATCCCCGCCCGAAATTCCGTTATGCTCGTGTTCATTCCTCAAGACTCACACAGCATATGTGTGCTTTTTGTAGTGCTTAATGCAAATATTTGTTTGTGTTTAGTGTTATGGCCGAGACTTGTCATTTTTGTTTAAACTCAAGATAAATGCTGATAAACTTGTCCCCAAGTCAATCCAGAATAGTGTTTGTGTATTGTGTGAACCCAAGCCCCGATTGAATCTATGCTTACCTCCCTAGTTACTGCGTCTTAGGTGTTCGATAAAATGCCTGATTAAATGGCCGAAGTCTTTGATGTTCTATAATCCAGTTTGATGATTGTTTGCCTTTGTATTGTTGAACCATGTCTGCTGTCTTTTTTTTTTTTTTTTTTGGTGTATTTTATTGTGATTCCGTGGCATGTCTACCATCTTTTTGAGCTATCGCCGGAAGGACCTCCAACGGAACTACCTTCCTTCGGCGGGTCTCGTGATTTAAGGCCATCCTATATGGCACTTCTTCCCATGTTAGTGTACCCCATTTGTTTGGCGAAAATTTGGGATCGAAAATGTTAGTTTCGGCATGGTTATTTCTTTTGATTGTTGTGGTTGCTAAGGTTGGGTGTTGTTAGCCGGAGTTGGGTGCTGTTGGCCGGAGCGATGGTGGAGCCACGCGGTGTCCGTAAAAAATGGTTTAGGGCGCGTTTGTTTGCACCTTGTTTCTGTTCCAGGAACAAAAATTTCTGTTTTTTTGTTCCTAGGAACAAAAAAGGAATAAAATGCGTTTGTTTGCGTTTTTGTTCCAAAACTATTTTTTTGTTCCCAAAAAAACATTTGGAACAGAAATAAAAAAAAAAAAAAGTTATTTCTTGTTCTGGAACAAAATCTAGAAACACTTCTCTTTTCTTTTTTTTTCTTTTTTTTTTTTCTTCTTCTTTTTTCTTTGGCCGGTCGTCAGCCTTAGCCATGGCCGGCGACTAGCGGCCTCGCCCGGCCACGGCGAGGCTTGCCCGCCCCCTAGCGAGGCCAAGCTCACCCGGCGGCCGGCGAGGCTCGACGTCGCCGGCCGCCGGGCGAGCTCGGCCTCGCCGGATCCGGCGAGATCAAGCCCGCCCGGCCCAACGCAGCGAAGGCCGACCTCACGCCCGGTTGGGCGAGCTCAATCTTGCCCAGATCCGGCGAGGCCGAGCTCGCCCAACGGTCGGCGAGGCTCGGTGTCGCCGGGCCACCGCTAGGCGGCCGAGCTCACCCGGCGGTCGGCAAGGCTCGGTGTCGCGGCCGAGCTCGCCAAGCGACGCCGAGCCTCACCGACCGCTAGGCGAGCTCGGCCTCGCCGGATCTGGGCGAGCTCGAGCTCACCCAACCAAGGCGAGGCCGAGCCTCGCCGTGGCCGAGAGCCGCCGGCCCTCATCGGTGGTCGTCGGCCATGGCGAGGCCGGCGACCGGACAAAAGAAGAAAAAGAAAAAAGGAAAAATAAAAATAAATAAGAAAAATAAGAAAGAAAATAGAAAAATAAAATAAAAATATTAAAAAATTATACAAATTTATCAAACTTGTTTTTATTCTTTTTATATTTCGAACAGTTTTACCAAATGTCTTTTTTTGTTCAAAAATTGTTCTCTAGAATAGAAACATTTTTTTCTATTTCTATTCCCATAAACAATTTTTAAACAGTAAACGTTACCAAACGCACTATTAGTGTCTGGTTATTTTTATTTTTATTTTTATTTTATTAATATTTAAAAAAATGAAAAAGAAAGAATAAGATGAAGTTGCAGAGAAGAACGACGTTAGGGAAGAAGACGACGCCCGAAGGAGAGAACTTGTAGAGAAGAAGACCAAAAGAAAAAAAAAATAAAAGAAGAAACAAAAGAAAAAGAAAAGTAAAGAAAAAAATGAAAAGTAAAACAAAATATGGAAAAAGAAAGTAAAAGGGGCTTTGGGAAAGAGTAGTCGTAGAAGCAGATGGTGTAGGGAAAAGGTGTGCAGTGAGAAAAGACAAAGGGAAGGATTTTTATTTTTATTTTTATTTTTTTTAAAATTGAAAATGATTTTTTTAATCCAAAAGTGTTGGATCTGGGTTTGGGTTGGGTCCACGGGCCGGATTGGGTTTACCCGGTCCGAACCCATTTTATTGAAGTATAATAATATTAAATATTAAATATATATTAAAAATCAAAAAAATTCAAAAATTCAAAAAAAAATAAAAAACATTAAAAAAATTTCACTTTTTTTCTAAAAATTAATTAAATTAAATTAAATTAAATTAAATTAAAAATTTCGAAAATCCAAAAATGATAGGATTTGGTTAGGAATTGCTATGTATTGCTGTTTTAGTGTAATTAAGCCTTTATTTTCTTGTATGTTGTTTTTATCGTATGTTTAATTTGCATGTTTTGTGTTTAATTTGCATATGTTTAATTTTATGGCAAATAAAATCTTGGTAGGTATAATTATTACTTTATTGATTGCGCACCTGCATGCTCACCTCTTATGTTAGTGGATAGGTATGAAATCGATCTAAACCGCTGATGAAAATCATTTTGTTAAAATGAACAAGATTAGGTACCAAAGGGCACTAATTAGTCAATTAGTGTAATTAAGTCCCCAACCCTAGATTTTCCTGGTTGTGTAGAAAGTGAGGTACACTCCCATGCATTACTTGGTTTCTAGCCGACCCCAATAAGCTAGTGGCGACTCCATTTGTGCAAAATTCCAAAAATATCCCAATGTTACGTGGGGTATGGACTTGGGAGAACCCGCTCCTAATCATGGGCCTTAGGCCCATCCTTTAGGCAATACCGCTAAACCTATTCCCTCCCCCCGAGGGGTAGGTCGTGACAACATTGAAACGCCAAGACAATTACTTCCATGTGCCAAATCGTTCGCATACCAAAATCAGAACTCTTGTACTGAAAATGCAAAAAACCAATCTCTGTTCTCAGAGGATAACAAAGCATACAAATGATTTTGAGGTCAAATCTCACATTGTTGAATGAGTAGCGAGAGCACAAAATACGGTTCACCAGTTGATATTGAATAAAACTATCATAACTTTTTAACCAATATTTATTCGTAGCATATTAGAATGTTGATTTCTATCCATACGTAAATTTTTGCCAAAAATTCACCGTTCATGAACAACTGCACTCTTCTAGTTCCCGCAATCTTCATGAACATCAATTGTAGCGATCTGTTCTAACGAGGTTGTGGAGGGACGATCAAGACCAAATAGATCCTAACACAATACAACTCTTGACAAGCCTCTTGGATGGCAAAAGAAGTAGGATTGCACCAAATTGGACAAAGGGAGAGTGTTTCTAGATTGTACTTGTAATTAAAAATTGACTCACAATATGTGCCTTTGGGTGCAATGGTACTCTTTAGCATTGGAATATGCAAACGTTAAGCATGCTTTGACAAGCTGACTACTAGGGAGATTCACTTCTTGAGTCAACAAGACATTCCAAGGTTGTACCCTTCCATGTTAAAAGTGGAAAACCTGGATTCAAGAACTAGAAAGTGTTAGAAGTAAAGATCAAATGCGGAAAACAAGATCAATTATAGACAAATCTCCAGCCATTGTTCGTATTCATATTCGTCGGAAAGTCCAAAAAATTCAATGAAATATCGGACACACTCTACTAACCCAATTCTCTCATGTACTAATGGTGTATTCCCAAATTAAGAGGGTTTGTGTTAAACCTTGTGATCACCCATTAGAAATGAACGATCATTCCTTTTATATACCGTCTCCTATCAAGGCGGTTACCAAATGGGCAGTTGTCACGAAAAGATACGAAACATGGAAAAATTACATGTGGAGTAACCGCTACTTTAAAGAAAAAATGTGGGTTAAAAAATGTGGAATCACGCAATATAAATAACATTTTCCCACCACCCGCCGCGGTGGCTTAGCTGGGTAGGCGCTAGACTTCCATCGAAGAGGTCTAGTGTTCGAAGCTCTTGCAACGCAAGTTGTAGGAAAGGCTAGCTTGAGACTCTTGGCGACTTACTCGGTGGCACGTGTGTGGTGGCTAGCACGTGTCGCCCCCAGTGGTTTACCTCCAGCTGCTAGCTGTGCGGGGTTCCCTAGGTCACCAAAAAAAAAAAAAACATTTTCCCACTTAATCCCATCATTTTCATCATACGAATTATCTAACCAAATCCATGAAAAACTTTATGCTTAAAGAAAAGAAACAAAACACATGGATCATGGCGACATGTCCTCTAAAAGTGAGTAATATCTTCCATGTATCATAATGTATCTTATTTCTTTAATGTCAACTTATATGTGACAACACATCTTAATGAATAAACCCTATGTTTATTCTAGAATCAAGGATAAATGTTATTCTCATAAATAAACAACAAATTTTTTTGGTAAATAATAAACAACAAATTGTGTACACCAAAAATTGAGAATCAACATTACAACAGAATAAGAGTTTCATACAACAAAAAATCGTCCATATGATGACAAATCACATGATGAGACCTATTTCCATACTAGTTACACGATCATTATACTTTAACAATGGCATGTCTTTAGTTAAAGGATCAACCATCATCAGTTTAGTACTAATGTGTTTTATGACCACTTTATTCTCCTTAACACGTTTCCTTATGGCTAAATACTTGATATTGATATGCTTACTTCAATTGCCACTTTTTTCATTTTTAACCATAAAAACTGTAGTTAAATTGTCACAATATATTCTTAATGGCCTACAAATAGAATCAATAGGCTAAATCCCTAGGAATTCCTAGGAATTTCTCTTTATTCAAGTTTATCTAAATGAGTTGTACGATGATTCCTTGCTATTTTGGAGGGGCCAAAACTTTATTGAGAAGAATTGGATGATAAGTTGAATGCTAGTTAGTCCTAAATTGATGTATGTTGCATCTATGATGATATTACAAGCTAGTGAGTTAAAACCTCACAGTTGCATGTGATTTGCACATGAGAGGGGGTAATAAAATATTTTCCATAGGTGTTTATTCCCTTTAATTAGAATAGTGATGAAATTACCTCTCTACCCTTGTATCACGGTGTCCAATTCTCCGTGATGTTGAGGTCAAGTTCTTTTAGCATGTACTGAGTCGACGTCACTAGGATCCTCTCATTTATGTCTCCACTAAATCTCAAAAGGATTGATTAGATGAAAAAAAAAAACCAAAAATTACAATCATGTAAGTCAAATTAATTAAGGAATGCTAATTTAGTTAATTAATTTATTCTAATAGATCCACAAGCGAATACCCCCACTAATGAGTTTCTTCAGTACCAAGAGGACTAAAGAAGGCGAGTCTTTCCAAGAAAGCCACACCTCCAAGCTTAATTAATATTTAACCCAAAATTTGAAAATTTGATATATTTATAAGAGCCTCATATTCGAGAAAATCAATAAATTATCATTTCATTCAACTGCAAAGACTCCATGGTCGAGGGATTCGGGTGACATTTGTGTGCAAGGCAAGTTGCACGTTGGTAAGGTTAAAGTAAGCCGTGACATAGTTTGTTAGGCATGAATCATAGCCCGCTAATATCTTGCGCTACAGCTCCTGTCGAATCAAGAGAGATTAGTCATTAATTAGGTTGTTCATCACTGAAAAATGGACATTCAAATTAAAAAAAAAAAAAAAGTGAAGGGATGAAAAAATTAAGGAAGAAAATGCACCTACCAAATGATAATTAGGTGTGTCCACTTCAGCTCGTGTGTTTTAGTTATGGTCAAGGAAGGGCGGATCGAGCGGACAAGTCGGGGGGTATAGACTATTCATGTTGATCATCCTATACAATTTGATGTACTCGTCAAGCTGAATTGAACTATGGAGATTGTTTGAAATCTGGGCGTGCCCCATGCATAACCGATCATCCCCACAAAATCTATCTCGACATTCTCATCTGGATTTCCCACTTGCGCTTAAAAGATTTCGCAATTAATTTCTTCGTTTTTGCATTAGTGGGTATAACACGGAAAAACCATCGAATAAACTTGAGGTTAGTTGAGAATTTGGGCAAACATGATGATGCCATTAAGATTTATAAAAGTGTCTATAGTTGAATTTCGGTTCTTATAGTAAATTGCCTCGGCAAGTTGGTGTGCATAATGCCCTGAATGGAGGGGAAAAAACCATTCACCACATTCATCAATTAATCAATTGTTCTCTCAAAAAATAAAAGAAATTGATATTTGAAAAGCCTGTAAAATTATTAATCGTTAAATTAGGGTCGATAATTACTAACCCGCATAGCTTTCTCTTGATATATAAAACTCACTCTTCGAGCTAAGTAGCTCGCTAAATTGCTCCCTTGAAAATGACGGGTAAGCCCTACAAGGGCACTTATAGCTGGTCCAAGCAAGGTTGCCATGCCTTCACTGGGCCCTCCCGACCGTAAAAACTAAGAAGGGTATTGGGGTGTATGCCACCCAAGAAAAAGTTAAAGAGCATATCGACACGATGAAAGGTTGTTGGACCTAGGTAAGTGCTTAAAAGGCTCAGGGAGGAAACAGGTAGGAGATCCGCCCTGGGGTGGGAGACTCCAAGCTGTCCTTTGTATTCCCTCTCTGTCAAGAAGGCAAAGATAGACAGGGAATTAGGAGGTCTTAAAGTGGGGAAGGTAGACTTCACGTTAGGATATGCTTGCATACGCTGATTACCATCAAGTAGGCTGGTATAGTAGCCACCCGCACCTAGAGTGAGTAGGGGTGGGTGAAAAATCCACTATGGAGTTAGCACACTTTACGGCACTACATACAATCGCAGGCTAGCTCCATACCCTCGGTTGCATGCAATGCCGAACTCACTCCATCCATACTACAGAAACCTTTTGAACCAATTCAATAGAAATGCGTGGGCATCTCTTGCTGTTTGGTAATCGCATCGAAATTCATTTTGGTAAATGAGGTTATCTCTAAATATCTACTAATCAATTCAAATTTACAAATATGTACTGTTGTTGCAGTGCTCTACAATGGCGTTGGAGTAAGAAAACCCAACACCAACCTGCAAATCGACGAACAACGAATTCGCAGTTGCAAAAGTATATGATGTCACAATTAGGACAATTTGAACAAATTTACTTATCTTCCTTCTAATGTAGCTGGGGAAAGAAAGAGCAAAAATAAAATTTCGGACGTACCTTTGTTCCAAGTATGTTGTTGAATCTTAGGGTTGGGCTGTTGGGCCCATTTATCACAAGAAACGGGCCAAGTTCTTGGGCCTCGCCAAACCCAACCGAAGTGCAACTTTGGCTTGCAAACATATGATGTAATATAAATGTTGGAGATTAATGAACATAGGTAAAAAATTCACTTGTTAATTTGCTTTTAAGTGGCACATTCATATAAAAGTTAATTCTGTAATGGGAGTTATGTGCAACAATATACCTCCATTGAGCCACAGGAGGATTAGCTCATCGCCTCAAAGAACCAATACAAGAGAGCCTTCACAAGGCCATCGTTCACTAAGACGTAGCCAAAGTAGTGGCAAAAGCTTACCGAGGCCTGGCTAGGGAGGGCGGTAATGTGGTTGGCCTTTTACAGCGCCTTGGTTGCTTGGTTGAGTCATTCTAGTGAGGGAGAGGTGGCAAATGCCGAGAGGTAGAGAGTGCATTTGGTTTAGCATTCCCAAGGGGTTTTCAGCCTCCAAAGCCTCTTGGAAAAATGTTAGACTGTTTGGCAACCATTTGTAAGTAGCTTTCAAGTGAAAGCCAACACTAAGAATGCTGAAAGCTCAATGTTAGTAGGGACTACTTTTGAGCTTTTAGCATTTAGCCAAATACTAAAACTTATTTTTTTTTTCCAAAATTATCTTCACTCATTCTTCAAATTTCTAATTTTTCCTCGCTATTTTTTTTTTAAATGCCAAAAAATAAAATATATATAAATGCTAAATATATATATATATATATATTGGTCTTTTAAAACAATTATATATATTTAATTTTTTTAGCATTATTGTCAAAATTTATATTTAAAAAGTTGCATACATTATTTTTTTCAATTTTAAACAAATAAAAATTAAAAAATTCCGATGAAGGGTTTGGTCTTTTTTTTTTTTATAATTATATATATGTATTTGATTTTTTAGCATTATTTTCAAATTTATATTTAAAAAGTTGCATACCTTATTTATCATCCTTGGAATTCAATTATTCATCCATCATGTGATGTTTGTACTCATTTGTGGAATTTATAGTTCATCTTTATCATTTTGTACACAATGAACTTGTCAGTTCACTCCAACTTTTCCAAAACCCAACGAATGTATGTGGCCCATTCCTCAATTATTTGTGTACCGCTCTCTCTTTTTTGTGGGGTCATTTGACAATGGTGGAGTTTTTTTTTTTTGGTATTGGAGGAGGAGGAACCTGGCCATAATGTGGGGTGGAGTTGATAACGAGAACTTGCAGACAATGGTGGAGTTGATAACGAGAAAAGTGCTAAAAATATCATAAATTTATTACATTTGTATCAACTCAATCTTAAACTTTTTAATTTAATCATTTTAGTCTTAAACATTTCCAATTGGTATCAATTTGGTAAATCTAATCAATTTAGATAGAAAATCGCTAATATGAATGACAGTTGGCATAACTAGCAATGATGTGGACTTTTTTTAAAAATATTTTTAAGTATTTTTTCTTTTTTTCTTTTTTTTCCTTATTTTCTGTTTTTTCTCCTTTACCCTATGGCCAGTATTGACCATGGTTGGCGACCGGCCACAACCGAGGGCTAGTAATAGCCATGGCCGAAGAGGGCGTCGCGGCCCTTGTCGTGTCATGTAGGATTGCCAGCATCCATATCAGCAATTTTCTATTTAAATTGGTCGGATGGACTGAATCGATACAAATGCGAAAATGTTTATGATTAAATTGATCAAATTGAAATGTTTAGACTTGAATTGACACCAATACAATAAGTTGAGGATTTTTTTGATACTTTTCCCAACATATAACTCATGAAATCAAAATGCTAGAGGATGTAACTCAACTAATATCAAAATACTAGATGATCTGATCCATCAAATCACTACGTCAAAAGCTCAATCATTTAATGCGATGCTATCAAGGACTGGTTCAATAATCTACTGTTGATTCGTGTATGGACATGTATGAATCACACATCTTTGTCAGTATAGCTGCACATCACTGGCTGAGGAGAGAGCCGACCCCAAAACAGGTGAAGGACGAGGCGGACCCCTAGAAGTAGACGAACTTGACTCGTTCACGCTATCACCCACGGCCATTTAAATGTCTTATAAACTAGATTTTTATGTTTCATTTAGGAATTTTTTTTTGGTCAATGTTTGCAATAGGAATGTTGCACAAATCAACGATGCTAAGCCAAAAGAAAAAAATAATTAAGGTTTGATATTAACTTGGCCACCAAAGCGGAGCACATGTGGGGTAGATAATATTCGTCTCCCGGATCCATCCTCCATACTTTAAAAAATGATGCTTCATGGGAGGATGACAGACTGAGAGGTGGCCCTCTTATAAGTTCCGCATGTCTTCATCTCGTTATTTTCCTGGCCGTCTTTCTCTGATCTTTTCCCACCTCCACCACCAGGTTTTCATATTAAGAAAATAAAATAAAAATCTAAGAGAAAATTTTTAGATACATATTACAGGGAAAACATTGAAAAAAAAAAATGTAAATCGCAAAGACACGAAAGATGGCGTTTCATTCTTTTGAAAACCTTTACTAAAGGTACATAATAGATATTATAAAAATGAAAAATCTAATAAATAGGAATGGGTCGGTGATAAATGTCAAATCAAGAGCTTCATATTCAAATATTTGCGTGGATAAGATAATTAGAAGAGTAAACGAATAGTCCCCACTTACTTTTTTTCCAAATATGTGAAAAAATTATCAGAATGCTTGTAAATCTCGTAAATTGTTGCACATGCTTCCCGCACAATATTATTACGTACATAGAGATCTGGGAAGGGAAAAGTGAAAAAAATCATAAGGACAATGCCACCATTTCGACACCGTCATTACCAAGTAAATGACAGTCCCTTCTCCTCGTTCGGTTTTGCAATGTGTGGACTAGAAAACCTGATTAGTAGATTTTTCTCAAAGAGTCGAGTAAGGAATGGATCTAGAATTTTTCTCAAGATCAAAAGCGAATGTCTTTTAAAATCAACCTTTTCTTTTTTCTTGATCAATGTTTGAGAAGTCCAGGTTGCTAAAGAGTAAGCACATTTTTTTAAGGCTATTTTCAGGAGTACGATACTATGTGATTTGTTAATGGGTTTTGTTAATATAATATTTTTTGAGTTACTGTAATAATAACAGCTTATTGTAAGTCATAATTTTTTTAAGGAATGGATCCCATATCAATTTATAATTATTTATTATTTATTTTTTTGTAATATGTAATGAAAGAATATTCTCTTAATAAATTAAACATTGTTATGCAATCATTTCTCTATATTAATTATTATGCGTGTATGAAATGATTGAACTGTCGTGGTGAGGAGTGGAGAGTTGTCAGTTGACGCCACTAACCTAACAAAAACCAAGAATAGGGTTTCTTGAAAGATGCAAAGGAAATTTAAAAAAAAAAAAATAGTATTGGGATTTATAAGCAAGGCATAGACTCATCATATTAATACATGTTGTTTTGATATAGTAAGAGAAATGCAAGCAAGATAATCTTATAACGTTTTAAAGTTCGACAGTTTGCTATTGACCACGTAACTATTGCTAGGGGACCGAATAACTTGCTCTTCCACCCCCAAGGTAGTTGCCACCTCTTAACACACGATATAGCTTCCACAAGGTTATTTAGTCTTAGGTTATGTGTATTTAAACAAAAAACCTTAAGGTCGTGACCAATACACCTATGTATTGCTACGTATTAATGCAATATAACGTGTGTAAAGTTTATGAAAATCAACAATCTGTGTCATGTAATTACGTTCATGCACCTTATCGCTTGTCTCATTTCATATCATCAATAAAACATGTGAAGGTTTAGTATGCGAGATCATCACTTAATTTCATAAACTGCAATTTATGAAATCTATATACCTCATTTTTATTTCTTTTCAGGCTAACAGTTAAAAAAAATGGTTTATCTTGCCCTTCAGAATAATTCTGGATATGCTATTACTATGTGACTTGAAGTCGTATCATATGTATAGATCTGTATCAATCTTAGGCTTTGGAAATATGGTAGTTTATATTTGAGCGGTGCTGCCATCACCGTCTCACGGTGTGATGGTCAGGATATTTCCCCTCTCAAACACAAGCACTAGGAAGTTTCCAAGCAAGACGCAAATCTCCCTCTCTCTCAACCAAGGTGTGTGGCTGAGGATTGACCAGCCATTTCCCAAGCTCACGATACAGCTAGCTAAGCATTTTCCTTTACATTTCAATTCCTTGTTAAATTCATTTTTCCATTAAATGAATTAAGGAAAATAATCTTTAAACTTTAGTTCAATGTGCAATGTATCCAGGAATTATGTCTAAGTATTCAATTTAGCTCACAAGCTTTCAATTTGAAAAGTTTAATCCCTTAACTACTCAAAGATGTTTAACGCCATCCTCCCGTATTATTCACAAGTTCCTAAAATTACACTATTGCCCAAATTTATAAAAATCTTTTCATTTCAATCCACTATCTATATTGAAAATATGTGGTCTCTTTTTATTAAATTTTTACCTTTTTGGTTTTTATAATTTCATTTAAGTAATATTTTAACTCATAATTTCTAAACCGGTAAAAGTATAATCTCATTTAGAGTTATATTGGATTGATATTCCCGCTATTTTAAGAATAAATGTTTCATAAGGGTATCTCAATATGATATTAACTTATCTACATATAATTGTGCTTGTATTAATTTGGACCTTGTTCTGAATTTTTTAAGATATATAAAATCTTGTTTCTCATTTTCTAAATTAAATTTAGTCAAATGTGTAAGTTAGGAGATTAAAATAGCAGGAATATCAACCCAATATTACTCTAAATGATGTTCCGCTTTTACTAATATGGTGATCATAAGTTTCGTATATTTAAATAGAAATAACCGTCTTATTCATAAAAGACCAAAAATGCAATAAGTAAAGATCGCAAACTTTTTGTTGATGTAGATAATCAATTGATATTTAAAAATAAATAAATTTGAGGAAATATAGTAATTATGAAAACTTATGAATAGTATAGAGGATGACATTGAGATTTTGGAAATATTTGAAGGACTAGATTGCACAAATTGATAGTTTAAGAATCAAATTGAACACTTAGAAGTAACTCAACGATAACATTGAACAAATTCAAAGTTCAAGGATGACATTATACATCATGTCAAAGTTTAAGGACTATTTTTATTATGTCGCCAATGAACTAAGTAACCGCAAATTTACTAAGGAAATTATATGATTTTTATCATCTAACTTTTCAACTCGAAATTAGTCATAATTGGTAACAAAGTGCTAAATATCATATTAATTTTCAACACTTATTAGTGTTATCAAACATGTCCTTAATGTGGTGACTAAGGGCTTGTTTGATAAAACTAAAAATAAGCATTGAAGATTTAAGCATTGAATTTCAAGCGTTGAACATAGAAACAAAAGGCTATTTGATCATTAAAATTTCTCACCAAATATGATTAGTTTCTTACTTCAATAAACATAAAGTTTTGATTATTATCAGTAAGTTTTCATAAATGATAAGGTTCTAAATTACTGTAAGTTCTATTTCCTAGTGAACAAATTAAATGCCCCTTTTTACTTACCAAATTAAGTGAACTTTTGACTTAATTGAGTCTTTTAAATCAACACTAAATAAAGTCATCCAACAAGTTTAATCTATTTAGATGCTCTATTTCTAATTTTCGACACTTAATTAGGTTATCAAATAGGAGGGTTAACAGGGGCTTGTGTGATAAAACTATAAGGATTGTTTTGATAAGAGCTAAAATTTTAAGTATTGAATATTAATTAATAACTAAGTATTCAAGTTTTGAAACTGAAAACAAAAATTATTTGATGATAGATGAAAATAAAATACTAATTGCTGCTAATTTCTTTACAAACATGGAATAGTGAACATTATTGCAAGGTTTTGATAATGTAATTTGTAAAATATCTATTTCCATTGTAATTGTATCATCGAATCAATTCATTAAATCCTTCCTGTTTTACAGTATTGAGTGATTTTTGACTTAAAACAATCAATGTTGTATGGTTCGTAACATTGTCAAAAGCACTTAATGGGAATAAGTACTGAAAATTTTTATTTTCAAAAGTCAAAACATTAGTTAATCCAATAAGTAAGGGAAGGATTATCTAATTCATACGTCAACAAAAAAATTTGTCGATGGCAACTAGAATCTCGCCAAAGCTAAAGCCAAGCAATGATGACTGTTGTAGTATGTTTTGTAAGAGATCAATAATATTCAGCTAGTGTGTGCTAAATGTCGTGCACAAAGTCAATAATAATCAAGTTATCGTATAAGCTTGCTCAAAAAAATATCTATTTTATAAGTCATTGCGTGTGTTATCTACCATGCAAAAGTTACTAAACTCTGCTCCCTTGCTCACGTATCCTCACCCCAATGGTTTGCTCATTAGGTGTTGAATTGTCATATTTCAGCACTTACTTTTGCAGCTAGAATCTCGCCAAAAAATTTATAAAAAAATTATCAAAAGCGGCCATTTCTTTTTTTTTTTTTTGGCAAGAAATTAATTGTATTCAGCTGCATCAGATATTCAGAAATGTACGCATAAACCGAAGAATTCAAGAGTCTACGAGACTTTGTTAAACAAAAGTTTTCAAACTTTTCCTTTTCCGTAACCACCACGGATGGAATAAATTAGGCAACAAAATTAAAAAATCACTATCATGCGTCTCTGCTCTCTTCAAGAGTTGCATTCACAGATTTTTCTTCCTCTTGATTTTGATCTCCAATCCTTAATTTCTTCTTTGAGGCTCTATTTTAGATGGCTTTTCTTTCACAATTCCAGCAAATTATTCATCCACGTGCTCTAGATTTGCTTCTCCCTCTAGACTTTGATCCGCCACGTTCTACCCTCATTGATTGCTTCTTCCTCTACCATCATATTCAAGGCGGCATCTAAAGATTCACCCAATTTTCTACGGTGAATATCCTCGCTAAGAATCAAATCTCGGATTGCTTGGAGCTTCAACTTTATCTTACCAAATGAACTACTCACTGCAATCAAGGTTATGCTCCAACTTTCAGGTAGAGAAGATAATAAAATTAAAGCCCTTATCTCATCACCGAATTTGATATCCACCGAACTCATTTGAGTCATGATCACATTGAATTCATTGATGTGATCAATCATGGAAGCACTCTCATCTATCTTCAAACTGAAAAAATGACATATCAAATATACCTTGTTTTATACATAAGGCTTCTCGTACATTTTAGACAATGCCACTATCAAATCCACCATTGTCGCCTCATTGGCAATGTTGAAAGCAATGTTCCATGCTATTGTGAGATGAATCAAACCCTGAGCTTGCCAATCTAACAATTTCAACTCTTCTTACTTCATAGTCTAGTTTCTTTCTAGAGAGAGGTTGATGCAAGTTATTTAGGCACAGCATATCCTCGATCTGTATCTTCTAGAAACCAAAGCCCTTGCCATCGAACCGATCGATCTTCACCTTCCCTTTATCCATATTCGCTCCCACTATTTCACCAAAACTAGGCTCTTGTTAAGAATGCGAATATATGAAGAGAAAAAATTGAGAAGAAATCAAACGAGAATGTTTACATGGAAAACCCTTCCCAAAATCGAGAAAGGGAAAAACCACAATGCCACACTTGACAATCTTTCGATTATCAATACCAGTGTTGCAAGCTCTAGGATTACAAGTTTCAGCATTATAACTATAAAAGATATTGCCCCCTTTAGTATCAGTGTCACAAGCTCTAGGATACAAGTTTCAGTGTTACGATTATAAAAGATATTGCCCCTATATATGGGAGGAGTTGGGAGCATACATAATTAATATGAAAATTACATGTTTCATTAGCAGCAATAAAAGCTTGCTTTAACATTATAGGATGAGTAACCTATTGGAAAGTACCTACCCAAAATAAATTGTTTTGTGCTTGAAGATTATTTTCCTCTATCATACTTCACAACTCCATTAGCTCCATCTTAATAAGATCTTTGTCAAACATTTACAAGAGGATATCCAATCCGGCGACTTCTCCAAATAGCCATGCAAGTCGAGATGTTTAAGATACTTGGGAGGCTAAGATAAGCAATAAAGATCAAGTATCTCGTCCTTACCAAGCTACATGCACATTGAGGGACTTTAACTCCTTTAACTTCTCGAGGGAAGTGCACAACAACTCACCATGTTCCTTAATCTACTTGGTGATTTCTAATCGCCTTAATTTTGTCAGATTCCCAAGTCTTCCAATACGCTATCATCTGCTTCCATGAGACATAGCTTTTCTAAGCACTTGAGCCTTCAGACTCTGCATAATGCCTTGAAGCCAATTAGCTCGTAACTCTCAATCGGGGGTCTTTCTCTTGGTGATAAATCAGGATGCGATGAATTATTTTCAATCCTTCAACCTCCTTAGGCAATTCAATCAATAACCAAGTTTCGTTTAAGATCCAAAAATTCAAGACGAGTAAGCCTTCCAATGGAGTTTGGGATTTCTTCAATTGAGGTATCCCTTAAGCTCAAGTACTTGAGAAGGATTAACTTGAACAATGCATCTAGAACGGTCTCCAGAGGTGCACCTGTCGGATCCAACAACTCGAGAAGCTTAAAATTGAATGGAAACAGTGGATTCTCAAAAGTCTCCAATGGCGAAGCTTCAGGCATTGTTGTCTCATCCGAGGAGACATTAAACACGAAGAGGGAATGAAGTTGAGGGAGTTTCTCTTCATTCAAATCTTTGACCGTTCCTCCTTGGACAGATAGGTATCTTATTCTTTCAGGCCAGTTGGTGCTACCCTCACTAGTTTTCTTTAATAAGTCCAGATGATCAGAAAAGGAAGCAATACTCTCTCGCACAAGGTTATCCAATTTGAATGTGGAAAGCTCTCCATCACTTCTTTCTTCCACCGGATGGATGCACTTTCTATAAAGAAGATCACTGAGAAAATCCTCTACTTCTCTTAGATTGGTTAGAAATCAATTTGCAGCCCATAAGCGAGAAACTCTGCTACAATTGATCTCCCTATTCTCAGGGAAAATGCTCAAGTACAAAAGGCAGAACAGACGATGGTCATTGGACAGGATCTCCAGTACTTGTGAGGGAAGGTTCAATAAGGGGAGGTCATCTGAGGGAGGATAATCGGCGCCCATTCATCACTTCTTTCTTTAGGCAGACTCTTATAGCATGCATGGTAACATTTATATTTTTTTTTTGTTTCTTTTGTTTCTTTTGTTCTTCATAACAGAAAAAGAACCAAAAAAAAAAATTCCATTTGGTAACATCACTTAATTTTTCTATTTTCAGGAAAAAAAAAAAGGCAGTCGAGAAATAGATTTATTAGGGGTGCATGATAAAAATTATTTCTGTTCTAGAAATGATTTTTCTGTTCTAGACCAATTTTTGGAACAGAAACTTGTTTGATAACGTTACTGAAATTTTCTATTTCTGGAATAGGTTTTTATTCCAGAAATAGAAATTGAGGAGAAATCAAAAGTAGAAATTTTCTACTTCGATTTCTTCCGAGAAATCAATTTCTGATTTCTCCGCCTAACCCTATTTTTGTAATGTATTTCTATTACTTTGTATTTGGGGATTTACAATCTTTGCTTTGTATTGTGATAATATATTTGATGATTCTTATCTCAATTCTTGTAATGTGATGTTCTACTTGATGATTTCCCTTATTTATAATGGTCCTTGTTACACTTCGTAAAATTCGTCGATTTTGTAAAATTTGCTGCAAATTACCCAATACACTTCTTAGTGTTTCTTTCTAAAACAATTGCTCGATATCTTAACCGTGGCGGCGATCAACGTGACACACTAGCATGAAGAGGATTAGAATATGGTTGCCCGCCTTCATTCTACTAGAATTTTGGGAACCTTCTATCATGCTCAAGAGTAATGCATATTGATCTCTTTTTTCTATTGTATGGAGACTATTGATAAGTATATTGTTTAACCGTAATTACCTATCCACGTGGATGCTAAAGAATTTTGTGTGAAAATTTAGAAAATTTGATATAACATCTCTTACTTTGTATTTTTCTTTTATTTTGCAAAAAGGGGAGACTTTACTTTAAAAAAAAATCATACTTTGTATTTGGGTCAATGATGTCATAAGCATATGAAATTTGTAAGAATGTACATCTCATTTGCTCCAAAAAAGAAAAAATTGTTTTAAGAAATAGAAAATTTATTCAGATTATCAAACAAATTTCTATTTCCGAAACAGAAATTTTGTATCGTTATCAAACAGATTTTTTTCCTCAGAAACTCGTCCAGAAATAGAAATAAAAAAATTCATTTCTATTCCAGAAACTATTTCTGGAATAGAAATGTTGTTATGCGCCCCCTTAGAACAAAAACAAGAGGTAAAAAATAAGTCAATTTTTTTCTTTTTTTTTGTTCTTCCTCTTATAATCTCGCAGCTACCGGGCCGACGCCAGTCACCAATCATCGGCCACATGGTTGCTACCACTGCCAACCGCTAGAGGAGGAGAAAGAAAAGAGGGGAATAAAAAGAAAAATCTAAAACAATTGTTAAAAAATTAAAAGAAATTCTATGACACAAAAAAATTTGGGGCATACCAAACGCATTCCCTTTTTTTTTTTTATTCTAGGAATATAAATTTTGCATAGCTATAAAATGCTTTGTTTTACTTAAAAAGTATTTTAGGAATAGAAATAAAAAAACTATTTCTAAAAAAAAATCTCTAAATAGAAATATTACCAAACACATATTTAAACTTACTAAGAACCGGTTGGCAAACTTTATTCAATGCGTGGCCCACATCAATCTCGACGAAAAGGGTGCCCGAGATCGTATCCCAAAGCGGCAGCTACTAGCCCAACCCCGGCTGCAATCAGTGTGGATCAAGCGAAATTTCGTGGAGCAAATCCTCCTTCTTTTTTCCCCTGTGTTTTGCCCTCGGGTCGAAACACCCATATGTTTTCCTCGACTCTTTCGTCTGCCATCTTTCCTTTGCCGTCTCACCAGTCCATAGATCTAGAATTCAGCTATTGCAGGTGCGTTCTTGCCAAGTTTGGTCAACCGCAGAGACTGTTCGATTAGGAGCAACAAGTGATTAAATTCAATAGTTCCTCATATAAAATTGTTGACCCTTGAAATATAATAATATGGAGAAAACAAAATTGTTTCAAACACTGACAAAACCAGAAGCCGTCTTTGAATCACGAAGGAGACGGTCTAGAAGACTTGAATCTGCAAAGGAGCCAATCACTGCCAGGCCCCTGTTGAACCTCTTCAACAATGGCGCTCCAAAAATAGGAATGAAATTTGAATATTATATATATTTTGAATGATCGTCATCTAACGTGCATATGTTTTAGATTTAGGGCGTTATCCAAATTAGGAAACTTTCCTAATTTGAAGAAGTGCTAAGCCAGAAATGCGATTTTTACCCGATATACGGCCAATCACACTCATAATCCTTTGGAAACAATCGTCAGTTTTATTTATTACCACATTTTAATCGAATGGAATATTCATTGCGTATCTTTTGTGATGTGATGACTCTCTTGCCATGAATGTCTATCTTTATTTGAATGTTTCCTGTTTGAAAAATACTAAGAAAATATCAACTCTATATTTTTGCGCGATAATTTAAGATAGAGTTTCCTTAATAGATTAGATTTGCATGTTTATGTAATCTCGCTTGAATCGGACTTGGCTCGCAATACTTGCGCTCCCTCTTTCTGTTTAGTTTTAGTAATAGACGGTCCAACACAGACGCACAGATATAAGGAAACACTCGATTAAGCTTACAAGCCGATCGAATCGAACTTTGTTAGGCTCAAACTCAGCTCGACAAGTTACTCGAGCTGCTTGAAATCAAGTCAAGCTCAAAGAAATCGAGCCGATCTCGAGGAAGGGAAAAAAGTCCAGCACGATGAGCATGACTCATTTACAGAGACTAATCAATGCAACTTTGAAATCGGGGAAGATGGAGAAGAAGCTTCCGAGCTTAGGCCGGAAGTTTAATGCCCCCGCATGGCCAAATACCTGAAAATCTGCGCGTGATAGGACTAAGAAAACATATGGATCTAGATTTTAACTTCTTAATTATAGAAGATTCTGTCCTGTGTCTCTTCGTGATCAAAACTACGATTTAACCTAATATATTTCAATCTACTCTTATGGTCCATTTATTTCACGAAATATATTTTCCTCATTTTTCAATATTTGGTTCTCTTAAAGAAAATGAGTCAACGTAAAATATTTTCCTACAAAAACTTAAATTCAAGAAGATGATTTCCTATTTGAAACTATTGGAAAATATTTTCCAAAATATGACTAAATACGTTTGGACTCAAACTCTGCACCTAGGCATGGAAACCTCAACCGGTCTCCAATAGCCAGGTCTGGGTCCATCGAGGCTGGGCTCAGGCCTAGGCCCCTAGCTTTTATGCTCAAGTCCATTGAGGCCAAGCCCAAACCACCGGTACCCATACCCAATGCTTCAGCACCCGAGCTCAGGTCTATAAAGGCCATGCTTGGGTCCCCAACACTCAAGCTTTGGTCATGACCCTTAGGCGCGAATCCACAAAGGCCATGCGCGGGTCCTTGGTGCTAGGTTTGAGTCATTGGTTAATAAAACATTTGTTTTTTATAAAAATATTTTTAAAAATTCGAATTTTTAATTTTTTCAATTTTTAAATTATTTTTAATTTGATATATTCATTTCTTTTATTTTTTTTTTTCTTTGCTTCTACCTTGGTTGGTTGTGACTCTAGCTAATGACCAGCTACAGGTGAGCTCAAGCTCGACAAGCTTTGAGCTTGTCGATTTGACAAGGCTTGAGCTCTCGATCGTCTCTATGGCAGCAATCGCCAAGAAAGAAAAAATATAAAAGAAAAGAATATATAAAATTAAAAGTAACTAAGGAATACAAATTTTTGATGATTTTCCTTATCATATTTACTTACTAAATGATGAAAAAAAAAAAATTGGGTCCTTTTCAGGTTCCGGTAAAGACTTACTGAAAAATATTTTTAGAAATGATGGATTTCACGTCCGACAAACAGATCACAATCTGCTGTAGGTCATAGAGTTGCAGTAATTGACTTTCGCGATCAAAGGTCTTCTTTAAAGTGTTGTCGCCAAGCGGCCGGGGGACTAACCGGAAGGTATGGTTCCCGTTACACCAGTTTTTTATACATCTATTGACCGTACTCCTTTCTACTTCCTAGGTTGATCATCTGACTTCAACCTGGGGAGGGCCGCCTACATTATTGCATTAAAAAAACTCATACTATCATTGTCAAAAAAACCGAAAATAAAAATTTGCAAACGTCAAATGTCAAGCTCGAGCAATGAACAGTCGAAAGTGCTGAAATTACTTCGCATGCTTTTTCTTTAGTTGTTATCGGGGCGGGGAGGGGCGACCAATGCCCAGCGATCTTCCATGAGTATTATCGTAAGGATTCCACACCAACCAATGAATATTCGACTTGAGAAATAAGCACCCAAGTAACATCAACATGTAATATGGACATGCGACACACTGACACGTCATTTTTAAAAATAAAAAAATTCACACATTAAAATACGTTGTATATTAAATATATACATTTATTTTTAATTAATTTAATTCAAATTTATAATTAAATAAATTATAATAAAAGAGCCTACAATGAATTTGTAATAATAATATTATCAAATATATTTATAGGAAATTCGAAAGATAATTTCATAATTAATGCGTATACATATTTGGGAACATATTTCTAACTATAACATAAGTTTTTATGAAACTAATGACTAACAAGAAATTATAATTAATTTATTTAAATAAATTTATGATTTTTATAATGATCAAAATTTATTATTATTCAACAATTAGTATTTCTATTTTTCAAAATCACTTTGTAACGTCTTCTATATATTTTTCTGTTAAAAAATGCCCCATGCTCAAATTTATTTTACTCTCTTATTTCTTTGGCCCAGTTCTTCCCCCTTCCCCATGCCCAAATTTATTTTACTTTATTTCTTTGGCTCAGCTCTTCCCCACTTCCCCGCCCCCTCTCTTATTTCTTTGGCTTAGTTCTTCCCCCAAAAACCTACCCGCCCCCTCCCAAAAAAAAAAATGCTCCTGTCAGACTTCACTTTATTAAAAATTCAAGTCACCCTCTCATCCACCCACCTTGCAAAAGGAAAAAATCACGCCAAGGTCCCGTCACAATCCCCACCTCCTCCTTCCATCATCTTCTTCAACCATTCTCCCTCCTGGACATGCGTGTCTGAGCGTGTTGAAACATGTCAGACACGTCAACCTGACACTTGTCGGACATAACATGAAAGCTCCAATGGTGTATCCGCTTCACAAATAAGTACTTTGCACCAACCGCGGTCCAAAACTCCAAGGTTAGAGAGCTCATAACCACAATTCCATTGATTCATCCATAAAGTGAATAATCTCGTGAAAGAAAAATAAACCCTCTACAACTAAGCCAACCACTCTGGTTGTCCTGCCTCTGCATGCTGACGATTCTACGACGAGGATTCTTCATTAAACTTCCAAGGAAAAGGGTTTTTCGGTCATTGGGTATTATTATTCACGTTAAAGTCACCGAGTAATCAGGCACAAAGAAAGAAGCTTGAAAGCGTTGAAAAATAAAGGGACGGCTTTAAGGCTCCAATAATAGCAAATCGTATAAGGTAATTGGCATTATTGCTATTCTAATACATGATCTGATCTGCTATATTTAGCTTAAACCCTGACCAGTCAACCGGTGTAAAGGCAGACATCATTATTACGTGGATCAAGACGCAAATAATGAAATAACAGGGGAGGAAAAAGAGGTCTTGACGCAGTCTCATTCTCAAGCATTTGATAACGCACCAACTCAAGATTAAGTCGCAAGATTCAAATTGCGCCACGAAACCTCTCTGTCTGTCTATATATAGATCCTCTTGTTGCTCTATGCATCACCTCACAGAAGTAACATAAGCTCTCCCGTAATCCTCACATCACATGGCGAAGAGCAAGGTCCTCGTCGTTGGCGGCACTGGCTACGTCGGGCGGAGGCTCGTGCGGGCGAGCCTGGACCAGGGCCACCCCACGTACGTCCTCCAGCGTCCGGAGACTGGCCTCGACATTGAGAAGCTCCAGATGCTACTGCGCTTCAAGAGGCATGGCGCCCAACTCGTCGAGGCCTCGTTCTCAGACCTGAGGAGCCTCGTCGACGCTGTGAGGCGGGTCGATGTCGTCGTCTGTGCCATGTCGGGGGTCCACTTCCGGAGCCACAACATCCTGATGCAGCTCAAGCTCGTGGAGGCCATAAAAGAAGCCGGAAATGTCAAGGTAATCAGCGTAACGCAAACTCATTTTTTTCTTTTTTAGAGCGGTCTTTATTGAGGTGCTACTATGCACTAATTTCTTTCATTCTGTTTGGTTCGAAGTTCTTCTTAGGGTTTTAGAGAGTATTATGCACTTCATATAATGCTCAATTTCAGAGCAAGTACCTATATCTATGGTGTGCCTAGTAATATAGCTTCTCGTGCTACTAGATGTAAAAAAATTTATCTAAGATCTGTCTTCGGAGCAATCGAGATAGGGAATCTGTGTCTTGAAAAAGAAATCAAGATTTTACATAACAACAAAAATATATATCTGTCTAAAATTTTATTCATAACAACAAAAATATTTCAAGATTTTATTGATAACATAACTCAGTGAGTAACAAAAATTCTTTTTTTTTCCATATAAATCTAGAGGTATTTGTTGAAATATTCTTTTTACCTTAGAGTAGGAAAAAAAATATCTGTCTCATTTTTCACTTAGGATAGGACTTTCTTCACTTATTTTTCTTATTCTTTTCTTTCTAGCCCTTATACACGTGTTTGACTTGGACATCAATCTGATGTCCACACCGTAGATAGCGAAATATGTCGAGAAAGTCAAAAGAGTAGGAGAAATGTTACAATACTTTATGAGCTTGTAGATATTCAAACAGGAGAAATAGAATATAAAACGCTAATATAAAAGAAGATTTTGCACCGGCAATCTTATTTACTTTTGATTTGAGATCTTTGATCATTCACTCTCGTAGTATCCATCAAATCAAAAGTGACAAGATCGCTTAAGGAAAAGAAATTACATTGAGGCATAAGTGATAATTACCGATTTGAATATTTATCTGGTATTGCAAATGACGGTATATATGCGCACACTACATGATTATCACAATTGGAGAGTCCAAGAGGGTGAAGAATTGATTGTTCGCACCAATTAGTGCAAAAACCTAAACAATTATTTAGCTTATAAGGAAAGATATATATATATATATATATATATATATATATATATATATATATATATATATATATATCTGTGTGTGTGTGTGTGTGTGTGTGTGTGTTCATATTGACAAGACTATCTCCTTTACGCAATTACTAGATGATCATTTCATTATTTGATCCTAGCGTCATCCAATTATCTAGATGGTCCAAAATGGCTTAGCTAAAGTCAACATTGACCCATTTGCCGCGCTGCATTGTCAGCTCGATCATTTGAAATATTCAAAGATTAAGAAAATGAACGGCTAGTCGCCCCCACCTCAACAGAACCATCGAAAATTTCTAGAAGTTCGCTTTTGATAAAAGGCATAAAAAGTTCAAAATATTTCGAGTCAAATATAATTTATATTTAATAGTAAGATTTTGAGGAAGTTAAAATTAAAGTAGAAGTTCATTCCAAATAATTTAAAATGAGGTGGATTTCGTTATTGGAAAAAATAATAGAGTTGCAAATTCATAAAATGTCAAACATATATTCACATTTGATCGTTTACATAGTTTGTCCGGATAAAACATAATCTTGAATCAAATTTCTAGCATAGTTTTGGAGCATAGTACGTTATGTTTATGTCGACAATCATATAATCATCTATAGTCGCAGCATCCCATTTAATTAACCCTCAAATTGCTGATCATTGAGTTATGTTATTCTGAAATTTTTTTGAAAAAACATGTGATGCGACCTCAATATGTCACTATTTCCTAATTTGGTGTCCGAACAAGCAAGCGTTCCAACCAGAAAAGGCCGAAGGCCAAACATGACTTGAATTGTCCATCTTATATTATATAATAGACAGATAAATAAATAGGTACATACGCATGAACAATTACACGCTATACCTTTGCCAAACGTAATTTTCCGCCGCCTCCATAATTTTTCTTTGCATTTTTTGCCGGTTATGTTGAAAATGCTCTTTTCGGCCGACCATATTTTAGGCGCAAATAGGTGCCGACAGGAGACACGATGATTGATTAAGGTGAGGATGATCCAGATATGCCCCCATTTCTTGCAACTGAACCGACAGGGGCAACCCAACAGTATTTTAAGCAGACCATATCGAATTTGGTTATCTGATAATGTCAGAAAATACAAATGCGTGCCTTTTGAACTACTCCCATTGGTGGGTGGGTGCTCTTCTTTTCTAGATAAGAATTTAATTTGAAGATAAAGGAGGGCTGCCACGAATTATGACGGTTGTTGTCTTTGGAAAAGAACTTGTGCCGTGCATGTTCATTTGACTGATTGCGCCTTTTCGTTTGCTCGATCTAACAACCACCTGGATTTTTGTCCAGCTTTATTCTTGTTTTGTCACGCTCACGATCAAAGTTCCAGTTTAATGATAAAGTGAAGGAATTGTGCTATGAAGTCTCTGTGGGACAAGTTTCTTCATTTCCTGTCCCTCCTAAATAAAATTTTTAGCTTGTTGTGCTTTTGATTTTTGTTTAAATTGCATTCTTCTAACTTCAGTATGTTCTGAAATTGGGATAAATACTATCTTATTTCTTTCAGTTTGTCAGGTTAATATTTCATGTTGTTTTTTTTTTTTTTTTTTTTTTGGTAATAGATTCAACTCTAACTTTGGCTATGATTTTTGTTGTATTTCTAGTTCTAATTGTTAGAAAAATTGTACCAAACTCCCCCCCCCCCCAAAAAAAAAAAAAAAGATTATGAGGATAGTACACATTTACCCATAAATTTACAACTATTACACATTATCTTTTTAACTTTTCTTTTATTAAAATCGTTAACCCGTTATTATACGTGACTTTCAAGGAGTAAATTCGTACTTTCATCTCTTTCTTTTTTATGAAAATACTCTTTCACCCTTGATTTTTATAAAAAGATAAAAAGCGAAGAAAATGGAGAAATATTAATTAAATAAAAAATTAATTAAAAGTAACACAATTAAGTATAAAGGAAAAAGGCTCTATAAAAAATGAAAAAGTGAAAAAAATTGCATATTTCTTATGTTTTAAACGTTGATGCAAAAATTGATTACTCAATCAAAATACTTTAAAACCCACCTTAGTTTGAGATAATCATTTCCCTGTATGAGTTGAGGACATCATTTCTTTTTATCCCTTTTGACTAACAAATTTTTATTATTGACCTTTTTTTTCTTTTTGAGGCACTTCCATTATTTATTTAATTTGGTTGATTTTTTTCTTAAAATACCTTATTCAATTTTATTAAAGCTGCTACATTTACCAAGTTTTGACAAGTTCTTATTGTTTAATATCATTGATATTTATCGTTTCTACTATTTTTAGTTGATTTAGTTTTCTTTCATTTTCTATATTTTTATTCTTTTGCAGCAATCAAGAATAAAAGAGAAATTTCCTTAAAAAATGATACGAGAATTTTACTCCTCAAACATGTGCATTGCACATGCACACGGAAAGATAACTCAGGGTTTATGGCTCTAACAAAATTAAAAACCTACCGTCTAACAGTTGAAAGTTAAAGTGCAAACGTGCACTATCCCAAAAATTTTATGGGGAGTTTTGCATGATTTCTCCTAATTGTTAACAATTTTGCATATTTTATTATACTTACAATTGCTTGAGGTAATTTTTCCTATCCTTCTTATTTCTTCTGTTTCATCATAAAACTCGATTTATTTTTACTAGTTTATGTTTTCAGTACGGCTTGTCTTATATAATACAGTATGCAATAAGAAATTGCATCTGCAGAATCACGTTCGGGTGTAAACTCAAAATCTTGTCCATTCATCTTGTCTTTGCCATAATCTTTTTGGTTGAACTTGAACTGAACACTTGCGCTCCTGCAGTTTGCAAAATGGAAAGTTCAAGTAGAGAAGTTATAATCTTCGAACTATAATAAAGTTTTTTAGATAGAAAGATAGATTATACATTCCGTTGAGTGAGCGTATAATGCAATATAAGTGTATTCGTGAAGAAATTCTTGCACTGATTTTCTATTATAAATGCATTAGGATAAACGAAAATTTCCTCCTTTAACTTGTGTTTATCTTCTCATTCGGTTCTCCATTTGAGCAGTGGATTCCATAACTCACTCAACTTGTGCAATCAAATCTTCTTATTTCTTGAAATTCGGACATGACTCTGCTAAGAAAGCTATTTATCTTATGTCATTACCAGGGGTGTGCTTCTCTTTCTCTATCCCCCGAGCCCCCGAGCTTCTTCTTTTTTCTCTTTTCCAGTTTTGCTAATGTACAGTCACGTCGACATCGTGTCGAAGAATCGCCATGCAACAAATACTAATAAGATTTTGAATGTTTGCTAATTCTATGTAGCGGTTTTTGCCGTCAGAGTTTGGAATGGACCCGGCCCTCATGGGTCATGCAATTGAGCCGGGAAGGATCACATTCGATGAGAAAATGGAGGCAAGAAAAGCAATCGAGGAAGCCAAGATCCCTTTCACATACGTCTCGGCCAACTGCTTTGCCGGTTATTTTGTGGGCAATCTCTCCCAAATGTCGAGTCTCACTCCTCCGAAAGACACTGTATATCTCTATGGAGATGGCAACGTCAAAGGTATGTGAGGTGCATAAACCTACTTTAGGCGTAATAACAAAGGTTATATATTAGAGAAAAGATCCTCCCTAACCATGCTTCTGATTAGTGGGTTACAACCATATGATTTTCATATTTATAACCCACCAATCAAGAGATTGGTTGGAGCAAATTTCCTCCAACTAGAGACGGAGAAAACCATGTTCACCATTTAGAATACCAGCATGGTAACATTTTCAATAAACTTACGAAAAAAGGGTTGACTTAGTGATAAAATAATCGGAACATGGACCTTCAGAAACTGTAGTCTCATGTTCGAACTCTACTCGACGCAACGATCCCTTAAACCTGACATAAGTCCCAAATGCTACCATGTGAAATGATAAATTTATGTCAAAGTAGGTCTTTTATTCATGTCAGTTTGGACTTTGAGGAAGCTATAAATTTTATTATATATATGGATTCAATCTTTCAGCATTATTTTGTTAGGTGAGACAGTGTCATATTTTAATGTGTTTTTATCTCACGGCAATAATGAGGTAAGCGCTTACGTAATCAACCAATATCATCCTAGTCGTATCCTTGAACATCTTCATTAGATTACTCAAGTACTTGATCAGAAAGGCGATCACTAGCTCTGCATATCTAGTCTAAATCACGACTAGATAAAATATTCCAAGTGATCACAAAATCTATCAAGTTCAACAACCTTAGCTTGGTTAAGTCATTTAGCCAAGTTCAACACTTCTTTTTGGTAATTAAGACACAAGTATGCACGAATATGTATATGGATAAGTCATAAAAGTGTTCGATACTGCATTACTGTTGCAGCTGTTTTTCTCGATGAAGATGATATCGCAACGTACGCAATTAAAACGAACGATGATCCCAGAACGCTGAACAAGACAGTCTACCTAAGGCCACCAGAGAACATTCTGTCCCAAAGACAACTGGTGGAGATGTGGGAGAAGCTCAGTGGAAAGACCCTGGAGAAGAGAAGCATTTCTGCAGAAGACTTCCTTGCCTCCATGAAAGGTACTTATCTGATTTATTGTTTCGTTAGATGACATGTACTTTTGTAGAATTTCGTGTTGGCATATCCTTAGGTTCAATGACAACTTAAACAATGCGACGGTGATCATGTTTTTGAACGCTGACTTGAAAATCTAATAAAAACCCTTCTGTATATTTACCATCAAGAGTGACCTGCTACATAATTACTTGCTACAATAGCTTCAGATCTATGGTAGACCATATTTAGATGATATTAAGCTATCCTTCTGTTTCAGGATTGGATTATGCGCAGCAAGTGGGAGTGGGGCATTTCTACCACATATTCTATGAAGGCTGTTTGACAAACTTTGAAATTGGGGAAGATGCAGAAGAAGCTTCCCAGCTTTATCCTGAAGTTCAATACACCCGCATGAATGAATACCTGAAGATTTTTGCATGATGGTACTAAGTGAGAAAGATGAAGAACTCAAACAAGATCAAGTGGTCGACTCTGAAGATCATTTGTATTTCAGCATGGTGATCATATCATTGTAACTCAGTACAATTGAAATGCAGAAAATGAATACACTTTCTCTGTTCTATCTTCTAAGATCAATCTTACTTGACTTGCTTCAGCACTTTGGACTTGAGCTGTTCACCATTCGAAACTCTCTCTTCAATACAGGGATCTCTTCAACATTTGTTTGATGATCTTGATTCCCTGTTCTCTATTCTCTCACCTTCTCTATATTCTTTCTATCTGTTTTCATAGCTACTTATGTAAAGCAAAGCAGAGTATTTATATCAGGGTATGTAACATGTAACAGAACTCGGTTACAAAGGAAAACCGAATACAGCAACTACTTTAACAGAAAAACCTAATTGACTACGCTTATGACTTAGCGATCCGAGTCATTGATTCTTTGAGCATCTCGTTCATTGATCGTCGATCCAGGCTGGTCTTCTTTATAAGATCTTTGCCGTTGATTTAACCCTATGACTTGGCGATCCAGTCATTTGCTGTATCGCCAAGTCCTCTGTTTTTGCTGTATTGCCAAGTCCTCTGTTTTTCTGCAGCACACTTTGTTCCTTTATACTTAACACTAAGAACCATTTGTACCACTCGGAGTTCGCTCTCGCTATCCAAATAAAAATCTTGAGTTTCTCCATCATGATTCTATCATTTCTGCGATTATAAATTGGTCTAAGCCGAGATTTGTGATCAATGATGATGCTCTCTTCGAACTCAGCAGAAAACAAAAACCAGCTCAGAGTATTCCTACAATGGTCCTAGCTAAGGATTTCTGGGTAGTTCAAAAGCTGTTTTTTGTAATTAGTGACAATAAGATAACTCAGGCATATGGGGATTCACAAGAAGAATAGGCTTGATCATTTCTCGCAACTCAACTTAAAATTTCAGGTATTGCCAATAAGCCATCTCTTTTGTCATAATACAACTCCCAGTCATTTGAAAATATTACAGTTACATAGAAGCAGCAGTTCACGTATTCCAAGTCTGTCATCGCAATAGTGTTCCCACTATGCATTTGTTAGGAACCCCTCTTTAGTCCTTCCCTACTTATTGGCATCATGTTATAGTTAATCCGTTTCTAACATATATCAACATAGCCGACACTCTCAATCGTTCTATTTTGATTGGTTAGGTCATACAAGACACCCCTTGAAGCCTTTTCGTAGGGCAGTTTCATCAAGGTTCCTCCCAATGAAGACAAGCTTGTTTATTCTCTTCTCGTCAGGACCCCATACTTTTCCCGGACAGCCATCCAATGTTGAATGAACACCCTAAAAGGGAGGCAATTTTGAAGTAACATAAGATGAGGATTTGAAGTAAAATGGCCAGAAAGAAGTTCATAAATACAAATAGTGGAACCTGGAATACGTATCGTTGCTCATAACCAGTCATAGATAGTACACCCTTCATTCTGTACAAGTCCTCCCCTTTTTCTTCAGTCAGTCTCTCAAACCAATCATCAACCTAATTTATAGACATTGCATATGAGAGACATGTTTAAACAGACATCATCACAGTTGAGCAAAAGCAAACTGCAAGTGCTAGAATACAGAAAACATATAGAATGCAAATTCCCATGCATATTACTAGCCCAGTGAAAAATATAGAGACTTATGCAAATTCAAAGGTCTCGTCATAAATCAAGAGATAAAGATTATATCTCAGACACGCATAAGGAAACATGCCTTATCAAACTTGTTAAGACCACTGGTCAGTATTTAAATTTCACATATTTAAGCACTAAATGTGAGATGTAAAAGTACATTCTTAGTTTTACCAGTACACCCACACTTTACTGAACAACAAATCATCAAGCGTTAAAGAGCTTGCATAAGCCAAGCTGCCAATGTTCATTCATCCCAACTAGAAATAGAGTAGGTAAGACGCTCATTAGGCCTCTGAAACTCATCATTTTGCCTTCATAGATAGTAAAAGGGTATAAATGGGAGACAGGCTACATAGATCAGGAAGAGCTGAAGTATAAATTTAAATTTATACCCAACCCCAGGGCAGAAACTTTCAAAACAATTGTCTCACTTGTCTCCTCACAATGCTTCTCCTTCAGGTTATCTTCTTTCACTACTTTTGACGACCGCAGTAGAATTTTTCCACCAGGGAATTTTTCGTGCATTGGGGCTAAACTATTGAATACAGATATCAGTAGCAGTCACGCCAAAAAAAATAAATAAATAAATAAAAATAGTACAACATGTCATGAAAATTTATCAAAAAACAATGTCGTCATGCATTCTCAATGGAGCTAGTGAGCCTACTGCACCCACTGCTTGCTTTTCGCAGCCAAATGGTGATGGGCTGGGCTGGCACTTTGGCTCATCAGATCAAGGTAACAAAATTTGAAGCTATGGCTCTCTATACCATTACAGATACGCTGACCAGACTGCACTACACCTCATGGCACCCATAGTTACGAGAAGCTCAAAGCTAGTCCATAGACTCTCAAAGTGAATAACCATTCAAAATCATGGCTTCATATCTTATAGTGAAACTCTTGTCCCTCATAAATTACTCCTTGACAACAGCAATACCACAACTAATATACAAGAAGACGCACCATTGCATGCATATACTTCTCATAGACTCATACATGCACCACACTGAAATGAAAGAGGAGCAAGACTTCTGCAAACAGTTCCTCGCCACCATATTATTCACTTTCCCATAATTAAAGCCTCCAGGGTACAGAATAAACTAACATCCAATTGGCACATCTTTTCACTGGGAAACCAATTGAATCAAAATATAGCACATATACCACCATGGGTGATCGAAATTAAAGCAACAAGATCTAAAACAGCCACGTAAATGTACCTCATCAAGATCCAGTGTACCCTCAGAAACAATACTGATGCTGGAAATTGCAGAATCATGCACATGATCATGATGATGACGATGGTGATGATGCCCTTTGTGCTCTTCTATTACCTACACATGCTGGGAAATTCAGTCATCACAGGTAACAAAACTACATATAATTAATCGCGATATGAGAATGTTGGAAATTTTCTATAATGTGGGCTTACATTAATTAATTAGTTTTCTATTTTAAATAATCGGGTTAATGGATATTCTAATATTTGTTGAACCCTAAAGTGATTTGATTGAATTGGGTATTGGCGTTTATTGATAACGGGCCTGATTGAGCAGCAAAGTGTAGGCAATTTGTTTGATTAAAGCCCGTAATGGAAAGGTCCAGTTGACACGCTGTTGATTAGGGTTTGTTAGGTTTCCTCTCTAGCCTATAAAATGGTAAGTTATACATATCATTACTTTAATCCCATTAAAAGCTGCTATACTAAAATCGATCATGGAAATGAAGATCTGGCATTCCGATAGATCTCTGATTATGATAGTTATTTATTTCTCTTCAAGTGAAGCAATGGCTCAAACAGGTACGCTTTAATTCCGCCGTGTTTATTGATCTCGGTGTTTTACAATCATATATAGATCCGTTTCTTCTTGATTGATTAGTTGTGTATGTGAATGATTTTCTACAGAGAAGACAAAAGCAAAAGAAGTTTTGTACACATTACCATGCCCATGTTGATGTGCACTACAGGATGAGTCATCTCCATGAACTTCAGAATCAATTCTGCAGAGGTAACTGACAGGTTAGAACATGACACCATGCCGTGCTGCAAAACTTCCGTTTAATTTACAGCCAGTCATATATATACTGTTTTCCAAATTGTAGAAATAACTCCCTGTCCAAATCATAACCTCCCACTCCCAAAACAAAATCCACGTCGACGCTTCTATATTTTTGCACGATAATTTAAGATAGAGTTTCCTTAATAGATTAGATTTGCATGTTTAGGTAATCTCGCTTAAATCGGACTTGGCTCGCAATACTTGCGCTCCCTCTTTCTGTTTGGTTTTAGTAATAGACGGTCCAACACAGACGCACGGACATACGGAAACACTCGATTAAGCTTGCGAGCCAATCGAATTGAACTTTGTTAGGCTCGAACTCAGCTCGACAAGTTACTCGAGCTGCTTGAAATCAAGTCGAGCTCAAAGAAATCGAGCCGATCTCGAGTAGATCTCGAGTAAGGGAAAAAGTCCAGCACGAGGAGTATGACCCATTTGCAACCCAATGGACTCTACCACAGTCTACGGAGACTAATCAATGCAACTTTGAAATCGGGGAAGATGGAGAAGAAGCTTCCCAGCTTAGGCCAGAAGTTCAACGCCCCTTGCATGGCCAAAACTCAGCTACCTGAAAATCTGCCATTGATAGGACTAAGAAAACATATGGATCTAGATTTTAACTTCTTAATTATAGAAGATTCTGTCCTGTGTCTCTTCATGATCAAAACTATGGTTTAACCTAATATATTTCAATCTACTCTCATGGTCCATTTATTTCACGAAAATATTTTCCTCATTTTTCGGTGTTTGGTTCTCTTTTAAAAAATCAGTCAACGTAAAATATTTTCCTACAAAAAATTAAATTCAAGAAGATGATTTTCTATTTGAAACAATTGGAAAATATTTTTCCAAAATATGACTAAATACATTTGGACTGAACTGTGCGGCTGGGCATGGAAACCTCAACTAGTCTCTAGTAGTTGGGCTTGGGTCCTAAGCTCCGACCTAGGCCCCCAATGTCCGTGCCCAAGTCCATTGAGGCTGAGCCCAAACATCAGTACCCATACCCAATGCTTCAGCACCCGAGCTTAGGTCCATAAAGGTCGTGCTTGGGTCCCCGACACTCAAGCTTTGGTCATGACCCTTAGGCGTGAGTCCACAAAGGCCATGCACGGGTCCCCAATGCTTAGGTTTGGGTCCTTGGTTAATAAAACGTTTTTTTTTTTTATAAACATATTTTTAAAAAATCTGAATTTTTAATTTTTTTCAATTTTTCAATTATTTTTATTTGATATATTCATTTCTTTTATTTTTCTTTTCTTTGCTTCTACCTTGGTTGGTTGTGGCTACAACCAATGACCAACTACAAGTGAGCTCAAGCTTGGCAAGCTTCAAGCTTGTTGATCTGGCAAGGCTTGAGCTCAAGATTGTCGTTGTAGCGGCAATCGGCCAACGAAGAAGAAACATAAAAGAAAAGAATATATAAAATTAAAAGCGACTAAGAAATACGAATTTTTATTATTTTCCTTATCGTATTTTATACATTTCGAGTCTTTTCAGGTTTCCATAAAGACTTGCTAAGAAATATTTTTAGAAATGATATTGTTGTACTGAATTAGTACGTCCATGATAGGGTGCGATGAGAATGCACCGTTTCACCTTGATACGCTACAATAGAAAGACACCTTTGAAAATGTGTGAATGAGTCATATAAAAGACTTCTGAAGACAACCGTTGGCACGGTTAGCAGAACATACGCTCAGAAAATCCTCTTCTTTGTTTGTTCCCTTCCATCAAAGAAAAAAAAGGCACTCCATTTCTTTATTACAAGAATAATCGGCATTTACACTGTGGAAATCGAATACTTTCATCGTGATTGCATTCAGACCAACGTGAAATAATATTGTTCGTGATTCATCTGCAATTCAACAATCGTTCTGGGATAAATTGTTGATTGCGCATTGGAAACAAGTAAGTCGTATTTCGCCGACTTGAATTCCAACATTGGTATCAGAGCCCAGTCGTGATTTCTGCCTTGTTTTTCATCGAATTGTCTTGTTTACCACTTGATATCAAGATCAAGAATATGAAATCTACACTGTTTGGATGTTTAGTGCTTGGAATCACTATTTGAATTGTCGAAAATGAACCGAAGCGAAGAACGGGTTTGGAGTGGCGTACACCCGTACGGTTTTGGCCATTTTTTGGAATTTTTTTCGGCCAAATTAAATTTTTAAATATACAGGGTGAAAGTATTTTTCTCGACGAGTCCGACAATGGGTCGAGCGCCACCGGAGGATGCCGGACGCGCCCACACGCGTGGCCAGAAGCTGTTGCACGTGGGCACCACGCACCTAACGTGCTGGGCACTCCAGCACGTGAGCATCACGTGTGCATCGGCGAAGCAACGCGTGCTGATGTCATCCAATGGTTGGTAACCGCTGGGATGACGTCACCGCCAACAACAGTTGGCCGGTTGGTCACTAGCCGGCGACCGGCCTATGACCTGACTCATCCCGACCCGACCCGACCGTTGACCGATCGGACCTGCTAGAAGCCTGTAAGGCTTTCTAGCTCGTGCACCATATGCGCCGCACACTCAGGCGGCGCTTGTGAGCGCGTGGGAGCTCCGATTGGAGCGTGGTCGGCGGCATTTAGTTTGTATGGATGTGCTCTACATAGTAATATATTTATTTTTTATTTTTTAGTTTTATAAATGTATGAAAATGTGTAGAAAGCCTTAAGTACGTGTATTTTTGGGGATTTAATGCATAATTTATTCATTTTCAGCTTGTATTTTCTTATGTTTGAGGAAATACAGTAGCTAGCCTGTATGAAAATGATGTCATATATGCTGTGTAGAGTTTGGTTCAATGGTAGCATGTATACAGTTTAATATACTTGCTATTTTCTAGTTCTAAGAAAATTTGAACAATAGTAAGAAATCCTTATTTTTTCGTTATATGTTGAATTACGATTTTGATTGTAGTTACAATATGATTATTTTTGTACGTTGGTTCACATCATGCTATTTTTTATATTAATGGAAAAATGTAGAAATTACATGAGATTATGTAATTATTTTTCCTAGTGAGAGTTCATAGGTTGGTAGAATTCAAAGAAGTTCTCACCTAGAACTTAAAATTTGTGCAAATTAAACTAATTAATGATAATAGAGCAATCGTACATAGAAATTGATTGTGAACATAATGAACTTTTGCTTCTGTGTCTTTTATTGAATTATCATTAATTTAGTTTGTCTTTGCTGCAAACTAAATATGTGTGTTACTCTATAAAGTGTGCTAGTATTGATTCTGCGTTTATTATGTCAATGAGTTATAGTAATTGATTATAGCTTTGGCATCTAAAACCATTGTGGTTGACCCTAATAAGGGTGAGAAGCTGAACGGTGACAATTATGATATTTGGCACCAAAAGGTTCAGTACATCTTTGAGGAGTAAGAGGTTTTGGAAACCCTCAACCACACCATGGATGAACCTAAGCATGAAAGTTCAGCTCAACACAGAGAGATCTAGAAGCTTATCAAGCTTGGAAAAAGAAAATAGCATTGCTCGCATCACGTTATTGAGCTTTATGCAAAATGATCTTATGTGTGAGTTTGAAAATTATGATAAAACTCAAGTTATGTAGGTTGCCTTAAAAAATAAATTTGGAAGTACATCAACTTAAGTTTGACACATACCAAAAGCGTTCAAATGTAACGATGAGGCAGCATCTTCGGGATATGTTAAATATGATTCGTGAGCTGAAGTTAGCAGGTCACTCCCTTACTGATGAACAGCAAGTTCAAGTGGTTATAAGGTCTCTTCTCAATAATTAGGAGCATATGAAAATCAATATGACGCATAATGAGAATATTGTCACTTTTGATGATATAGCGTGTTATTTAGAATTAGAGGCTGCGAGATCCTCTACCCATACTTATTGCTGAATCAAGTTCACGAAAAGTTTCGAGCTTTAAGCGCAAAAGGAATTCTCAATTCAACAACAAAGGAAATAAGACCGATCAAGCACCTAAAATGGCTAAAACCTTCCAACGCAAGAAGCATGGTGGGAAGAAGGACAAGGTCAAGATGAAGTGTTATAATTATGGCAAAATGAGTCATTTTTCTCGTGAATGTATTAAACCAAAAGAGGTACTCTATTACTCCATTACATTAAGTAATGCTTTTATTTCTAGCATTGTAATGCTTGCTAAATCTCATCTAATATGGACTATAAACTTAGGAACAAACCATGTAGCTAGAGACCGAAAAGTATTTGTGGAGTATCGCTAGATACAACATGGAAGAAGATTAATATATGTTAGGAATAACTCAAAACTTGAAGTGAAGGGTATTAGCACATGTAAATTAATTTTACATGGTAATCGAAGTCTATTCCTACATGATGTCCTCTATGCTTCGGATATTCGACAAAACTTGATCTCCCTAATTGTTCTTCTAAGATTAGGTTATATATTGAATTTCCATAGTGATTGTGTTGACATTTTATATGGAACAGTTTAATATGGTTCATGTCATGTATAGAATGATTTTATGGTGTTAGACATAGACTATGATCAATACAATATTAATATCGATTATTGTTTTTCTTTAATTGTATTTTTTAGTAATGTTGAGATTGATGCAAGTGTTTGGCATGCTAGATTAAGTCACATTGGGTTGTAAAGAATGTAAAGATTAGCTAAAGAATGCATTTTAGGGTCACTTACTAATGTTAATCTATTCGTATATGAACAATGTCTAGCGGAAAAGCAATTAAAAACCATTTGGTAAAGGACTAGAGCCGAATTTCCATTACAACTCATACATTCTGACATTTATGGTTCTTTGAATGTGAGGGCAAGGCAAGGAGCCTCATATTTCATCACTTTCATAGATGACTTCACGTGTTTCGATTTTGTCTTTATGATCTCCCATAATTCAAAAGCATTAGACTGTTTTAGACGATATATAACGATGGTAGAGAATCAGTTTAACAAAATAATAAAAACATTGAAAACCGATCATAGACGTAAATATTTATCGGAGCAATTTAAGGCTCTTTGTGATGAAAATTGGATTGTACGACAATTGATTATTCCCGGTACTCCATAACAAAATGGGGTAGCTGAGAGAATAAATAGAACCCTATTGAAAATTGTTAGGTCTATAATGGCGCAAGCAAATTTACCTATCTCTTATTGGGGAAATAAGTTATTGACTACTGCCTATATACTTAACCGAGTGCCCTCAAAATCAGTCACTTTCACCTCTTATGAATTGTGAACTAGTAGAAAACCATACTTAATAGTCTACGTCCATGGGGATGTTGCAGCTTATGTTTATGATTCTTCCTATAAATATGGCAAATTAGGTCTTAAATGGAAGAAATGTATCTTTATAAGATATTCTGAACACTCCAAAGGGTACGTGTTCATAGGTGAACAAGCTGATGAAAGTATAATTGAAATTGAGTCGTGAGATGTCACGTTCTTGGAGAACAATTTTCTTAGTAAATGTGAGATTAATGAGGACTTCCAATTATATGAGATGAAAGATCCTAATAATACACCCACTAATGTTGTAGAGAAAATGAAGATATACCTCAACATGCAAAAACTAGTGGGAGTATTGCATTGCCTAACGAATTGAATTCAAGAAAATTCAGTTACGTAAAAGTAATCGTAAAAGTATTCCTCGTTGCCGTTTTGAGATTGAATGGAAAGCATTTATGATTGTTCAAATAGACGATACCAAGCCTAAAACTATTCAAGAAGCTCTCTCATCTTCTGATAAAGAAGAATGGAGAAAAACTTTAAAAGATGAAATGGAATCAATCAGGACAAATCATGTGTGAAACTTGGTTGATTTATCACCCAATCGTAAGTCCATTGGAAACAAATGGATCTTTAAGATTAAGCGAAGGGCGGATTGATCCATTGAAAAGTATAAGGCTCGCCTTGTGACGAAAGGTTATACTCAACAAGAAGGTATAGACTATAAGAAAACATTTTCACAAATTGTAAGGTTTGCCTCAATACACCTTATCCTAACTATCGTTGCACATTTTGACCTTGAATTACATCAAATGGATGTAAAGACGGTTTTTCTCAATGAAGAACTAGATGAAGAAATCTATATGAAGCAGTCAATAGGTTTCATAACTAACGGTCAAAAGCATAAAGTTTGCAAGCTTCATCATTCAATATATGACCTTAAGCAATCATCTAAATAGTGATATCTTTGTTTTCATCGAGTCATAACCACTTTTGGTTTCACGGTGATTGAAGAATATCACTATATATACGTCAAATGGTCTGAAGATAATTTGTGATTTTATCACTTTATGTGGACGATATTATATTAGTTGGAAATGACAAGATTTTGGTTATCACCATAAAAGAATGGTTGTCCTCCAATTTTGAAATGAAGGACATGGGAGAAACTACTTATATCTTAGGAGTTAAGATCGAAAGAGATCAATCAAGTAAACTCATTGCTTTATCACAAGAGTCTTATATAATGAAGATTCTTGAATATTTCAATACGCAGCATTGTAATCCCATTGATACCCATATCATGCAAAGTAAAGGCCTAAGTACTGAGATGTTTCTTAAGACTCCAAAGAAATTAAAGTGACACTAATGCGGTCGGAAGTTTGATGTATGCTATAATGTGTACTCGACCCGACATATGTTATGCCGTGGGATTGGTGAGCCGATATCAATCAAATCCTGATCAAACACATTAGAAAGCAATGAAGAGAATCCTGAGATACTTGAAGGGCACCATGGACTATCGACTTTATCACCAAGGGAATGATTTACGCCTTTTGGGCTATTCAGATACTGATTGGGGTGGAGATCTCAATGTACATAAATTGACTTCTGGATATGCATTCTTGCTCAATGGAAATGCAATTTTTGGAATAGCAAGAAACAAATATGCATGACATTGTCTACAATGGAGGTAGAATTTATTGCAAGTTCTGCCGCAGTGCAAGAAGTGGTATGGCTAAAATGTTTCTTGCAAAATTTAGCCACTATCACTGAGGTTCCAAGACCGATGATAGTTTATTGTGATAGTCAAGCAACCATTGCCTATGTGAAAGATCCCAAATATCATGGAAGGACGAAACACATTAACATAAAGAATAACTTCATCAGAGATATTATAGCGCTGAAAGAAGTAATCCTACAATACATTTCAACTAATAAAATGATTGCTGATCCATTTACGAAAGCTACTCCTAGATACATATTCTTGAACCACAAGATGTCACTAGAATTGCGTAGAATATGATATATGTTATTGTAATGGATCATTGATTTATGTATATGTGGATATATGCATTGTACTTATTTGTTTATTAGTGACTTGATGTTTTATCAATAAGTACAAATCCATTATGAGACTAGCACAAGCACACATATATTATTGGAAAATATGTCAGCAGATAATGATTGGTTCACTCACACAAGCAATCGCCTCAAGTGCTATAGTTAATATGTTGAGATGAGACGTTATGTACAAATAAATGTTGAAGAGCAAGTTTGGTACATAAAATATGTTGCCTTAATTGGAGTCAATATGAGGTCTGTGATTTGTTTATAATAAGATCGAACATAATAGTCCCACAATCATGTATACCTGTAAGATGCTAGATGCGAGTACTTAATTTGGCTCTATAGAAAGCGAGCTGATATAGCACTCGAGCTAAACATGAGTACATGAGAGGCACGTGACTATGTTTAGGCTAAGATCCATATAGTGAATATATTTAATAAATGACATACGCTCTTATAAAAATAAAAATTCACTATAGCATGTAATTCATATTACATGTGCATTGTACAACCAATAAAGGAAAGTAAGTAAAATTATCCCTATTTACTCATCGTGTGAGCCCTTGAGATAATTTATAATTTATCTCATTTTGTGTCATATGTTACTTCTAACTATGTTCTCGAAGTGAAAGATCAATGTTGCTACTTTAGCATGTTATCGATGATCATAAATAGATATGGCCTTATGGGACGTATCTAGGAAAGCAATTGATCTGAGATAGAGAGAGACATGAGTACGAAGGAAGCCTATTGTTGTTTTACATCTATCACATGTATTTACCGGTCAACCAATTATATCGCCTTATGTGGTTACGGATATAATTGTAAATACGTGGTGTTTTGAGAATAGTTAAGTATAGCATTTAAGGGATATGTATACTTGGACTGATGTAACAAAATATGTCTGAGCCATTGTGAGACATCGATTGTTTATTTTTATTTTTATTTTTTGTAGCCATTATGTCATCCCTAACATGTGCATAATTTAAGCTCCCAAGTGCAAGTGTATTCACCGGTCGCATGGCTTACTTGCCAGTATGAATTATTTTGTAAAGTTGATTAATGTTGAATGTCTTATATTCTTAATAGAGCACTATTAAGTCCATCATGTCCGAGTGGAAAATGTTGTACTAAATTAATACATCCATGATAGGGTGCGATGAGAACGCACCGTTTCACCTTGATACACTACGATGGAGAAACATCTTTGAAAATGTGTGAATGAGCTATATAAAAACTCTTGAAGACAACCGTTGGCACGATTGGCAGAACATACGCTCAAAAAATCCTCTCCTTTGTTTGTTCTCTTTCCATCAAAGAAAAAGAAGGCGTTCAATTTCTTTATTACAAGAACAATCGACATTTACGCTGTGAAAATCAGATGCTTTCCTCGTGATTGCATTCAGACCAACGTAAGGTAATATTGTTCGTGATCCATCCGCAATTCAACGATCGTTTTGAGGTAAATTGTTGACCGCACATCGAAAACAAATAAGTCGTCTTCTGCCAACTTAAATTCAAACATATACATTTTCCGTCCAACAAATAGATCATTAATCTTCTGTAGGTCATAAAGTTGCAATAATTGACTTTCGCGATCAAAGCTTTTCTTTAAAATATTGTCGGCACAGGGTGAGGTCATTCTCCCACCAATCGTCAAAGGAAATCTTTGGTGGAGCCGACAGACCAATCGGAAGGTGTGGCTCCCGTAACACCAGTTTTTTACACATCTATCGAGTTTACTCCGTCAAAGCTTTTCATTTTTTTTATCCAGCTTTGCTAATGCACTGTCACGTCGACAACACGTCATGAAAATTTATTAGAAAACACTGTTGTCATGCATTCTCAATGGAGCTAGTGAGCCTACTGCACCCACTGCTTGCTTTTCGCTGCCAAATGGCGACGGGCTGGGCTGGCACTTTGGCCCATCAGATCAAGGTGACAAAATTCAAAGCTATGGCTCTCTATACCATTACAGATACGCTGACCAGACTGCACTACACCTCATGGCACCCATAGTTACGAGAAGCTCGGGGCTAGTCCATAGACTCTGAAAGTGAATGACCATTCAAAATCATGGCTTCATATCTTATAGTGAAACTCTTGTCCCTCATATATTACTCCTTGACAACAGCAATACCACAACTAATATACAAGAAGACGCACCACTGCATGCATATACTTCTCATAGACTCATACACGCACCACACTGAAATGAAAGAGGAGCAAGACTTCTGCAAATGGTTCCTCGCCACCATATTATTCACTTTCCCATAATTAAAGCCTCCAGGGTCCAGAATAAACTAACATCCAATTGGCACATCTTTTCACTGGGGAACCAAATGAATCAAGACATATAGCACATATACCCCCATGGGTGATCGAAATTAAAGCAACAAGATCTAAAACAGCCACGTAAATTTACCTCATCAAGATCCAGTGTACCCTCAGAAACAATACTGATGCTGGAAACTGCAGAATCATGCACATGATGATGATGATGATGATGGTGATGATGCCCTTTGTGCTCTTCTGCGTTACCTACACATGCTGGGAAATTCAGTCATCACAGGTAACAAAACTACACAGAATTAATCGCGATACGAGAAGACAAAAGACAAAAGAAGTTTTGTACACATTACCATGCCCATGTTGATGTGCACTACAGGATGAGTCATCTCCATGAACCTGAGAATCGATTCTGCAGAGGTAACTGACAGGTTAGAACATGACACCATGCTGTGCTGCAAAACTTCCGTTTAATTTACAGCCAGTCATTTATATACTGTTTTCCAAATTGTAGAAATAACTACCTGTCCAGATCATAACCTCCCATTCCCAAAACAAAATCCATGTCGACGCTTCTATATTTTTGCACGATAATTTAAGATAGAGATTCCTTAATAGATTAGATTTGCAAGTTTAGGTAATCTCGCTTGAATCGGACTTGGCTCGCAATACTTGCACTCCCTTTTTCTGTTTGGTTTTAGTAATAGACGGTCCAACACAGACGCACGGACATACGGAAACACTCGATTAAGCTTGCGAGCCAATCGAATCGAACTTTGTTAGGCTCGACAAGTTACTCGAGCTGCTTGAAATCAAGTCGAGCTCAAAGAAATCGAGCCGATCTCGAGTAGATCTCGAGTAAGGGAAAAAGTCCAGCACGAGGAGCATGACTCATTTGCAACCCAATGGACTCTACCACAGTCTACGGAGACTAATCAATGCAACTTTGAAATCGGGGAAGATGGAGAAGAAGCTTCCCAGCTTAGGCCGGAAGTTCAACGCCCCCGCATGGCCAAATACCTGAAAATCTGCGCATGATAGGACTAAGAAAACATAAGGATCTAGATTTTAACTTCTTAATTATAGAAGATTCTGTCCTGTGTCTCTTCGTGATCAAAACTATGATTTAACCTAATATATTTCAATCTACTCTCATGGTCCATTTATTTCACGAAAAATATTTTCCTCATTTTTCGGTGTTTGGTTCTCTTAAAAAAAATCAGTCAATGTAAAATATTTTCGTACAAAAAATTAAATTCAAGAAGATGATTTTCTATTTGAAACAATTGGAAAATATTTTTCCAAAATATGACTAAATACGTTTGGACTCGAACTGTGCGCCTGGGCATGGAAACCTCAACCGGTCTCTAGTAGTCGGGCTTGGGTCCTGGGCTCAGGCCTAGGCCCCCAGCATCCATGCCCAAGTCCATTGAGGCTAAGCCCAAACACCGGTACCCATACTCAATGCTTCAACACCCGAGCATAGGTCCATAAAGGTCGTGCTTGGGTCCCCGACACTCAAGCTTTGGTCATGACCCTTAGGCGTGAGTCCACAAAGGCCATGCGTAGGTCCTCGGTGCTCGGGTTTGGGTCCTTGATTAATAAAATGTTTTTTTTATAAAAATATTTTTAAAAAATCCGAATTTTTAATTTTTTTTCAATTTTTAAATTATTTTTTATTTTATATTCATTTCTTTTATTTTTCTTTTCTTTGCTTCTACCTTGGTTGGTTGTGGCTACAACCAATGACCAACTACAAGGCTTGAGCTCGAGATCGTCGTTGTAGCGGCAACCGGCCAATGAAGAAGAAACATACAAGAAAAGAATATATAAAATTAAAAGCAAGAAAAAATACGAATTTTTGATTATTTTCCTCATCATATTTTATACTTTTTAGTCTTTTTCAAGTTTCCGTAAAGACTTACTAAAAAATATCTTTTAGAAATGATACATTTTCCGTCCAACAAACATCATTAATCTTTTGTAGGTAAAGAGTTGCAATAATTGACTTTCGTGATCAAAGCTTTTCTTTAAAATATTGTCAGCACGGGGTGGGGTCGTTCTCACACCAATCGTCAAGGAAATCTTTGGTGGAGCCGACAGACCAATCGGAAGGTTTGGCTCCCGTTACACTAGTTTTTTACACATCTATCGAGGAGAAATATACTATCAGTGTTATAAGTTGTATACGGTACTCACTTTAGTGCCAAAAGTTTATGTCGAATCAATTAAGTGCCAAATCGGAGAAAAACGATCACTTTGGTGCCACCGGCAAGAGATTCCGGCCAAAATGATTACGTGGCTTTTCTATTTTAAAAAATATAAAAATCGAGGAGCCTTTTAAATGATGTCGTTTTCCGTCCTCCTTAAGAAAATGATGTCATTTTGCCATCAGATGTGGATGGCCTCACAAAAACAATGCCACACAGCTCATTTGGGATTGAAATTAGGATTTTTTTTGTTCAATCCTCACCGACCTAGCTTGCTTGGCCACCGTCACTTGGCCACCGTGCTCCGCCACCATCGCTCGACCACCATGCTCAACCACCGTCGCTCGACCTCCGTCGTAGTTGCTCGACTAGGTGAGCTAGGAGAGACTAAGGTTGTTTCTCGGGCGAAGCGATGGGAAAATAGGAGGCAAGGGCGGAGGAGGAGGAGGAAGAAGGCGGGTCGAAGGTGCAAAGAGAGAGAGAAGACGAAGAGTGCGAGGAAAACAAGGAGGGCACAGATAGAGATGATGGATCAGATTCTGCTCAGAGAGTAGCTGGTGTTGGTGCTGTTCTTTGGGGAAGAAGACAACACTGCCATGCCTGCTCTCTCTCTCTCTCTCTCTCTCTCTCTCTCTCTCTCTCTCTCTCTCTCTCTCAATTTGGGGATTTAGGGTTTCGACTTGGGGGAAAACACCAAACGACCTCATTTTGTGGTTTACATACTAACTTTACTCTCCAAGAAGCCACATCAACGTCAAAAATTAATAAAAAAAAACTGCCACGTCAGATTTTCGACCAATCCGATCCGCGTTGACACTGAAATGATCGTTTTTCAAAATTTTTGGAACTTAACTGATTTGACGGAAACTTTTGATACCAAAGTAAGCGCCGTACATAACTTATTGCATTGATAGTGTACTGCTCCCCATCTATCGAGTTTACTCCTTCCTAGGTTGAATCTAATTTCAACCTAGGGAGGCCAATCTGTCATTATTGCATTAAAAAAACTCACACTTTCATTGTCAAATAAAACCAGAAATAAAAATTTGCAAACGTCAAAGGTCATGCTCGAGCAATAAGTACTCTGCACCATCCACAATCGAAAGTGCTGAAATTGCCAGCCTTCACATGCTTTTTCTTTAGTTGTTATCGGGGGCAGGGAGGAGCGACTAATGCCAGTGATCTTCCATGAGTATTATCGTAACTCGTAAGGATTCCAGACTTATCAATGAATATTCAACTCAAGCAATAAGTATCTAAGTAGCATCGATACGTGATATGAACATGCGACACGTCGACGCATTATTTCTTAAAAATAGAAAATTCAAATACGTTAGGACACGTTGTATATTAAATGAATACTTTTATTTTTAATTAATTTGATTCGAATTCACAATTAAATAAATTATAATAGAAGAGCCTACAATGAATTTGTAATCATAATATTAATAAATCTATGCAGAGGAAATTCAAAAGATATTTTCATAATTAATGCGTATCTATATTTGGGAACATGCTTCTAACTGTAACAAAAGTTTTGATGAAATTAATGACTTACAAGAAATTATAATTAATTTATTTAAATAAATTTATGATATTTTATAATGATCAAAATTTATTATTATTCAATATTTAGTATTTTTATTTTTCAAAATCACTTTATAACCTCTTTTATTTATTTTTCTGATAAAAAAATGCAAACCCCGAGAGTCTACCCCAGGCCCGCATGCCCAAATTATTTAACTCCCTCATTTCTTCCTTCGCTCCCCGCCCCCAACAAAAAAAAAAAATAAAATAAAAAAATCACTTGTCGGGCTTCACTTCCTTTATTAAAAATGCAAGTCACCCTCTCGTCCACCCACCCTACACAGAAAAAATCAAGCCAAGGTCCATCAAAATCCCATTTTTAATTTTTTTATTTATTTTTAGTTTCCTCCCTCAGAAACCTTAACTACCGCCTCCTCCTCCTCCTCACACAACCCTCTTCCTCTCTCTCTCTCTCTCTCTCTCTCTCTCTCTCTCATTAGCCATCACAATCGCTCGCCTCCGATGCTTCCTCTTTCGCAGTTGTAGCCTTGTTGCTGGCCCTCCATTGCAGCATCATAGTTGCGACCTTCTGGGTCACCTCAATCTTTGCTCTTCCTCTAACCCCCCCTCGCCGTCGCTCGGGCCTTGCCTATGCTCCCTCGCCCTCGTCTCCATCCTCCAACATCTTCTTCAACGATTCTCTCTACTGGACACGTGTGTTGATATGTATCAAGAAAAATTGATCACGTGTCGGAATTTTCCGACACATGTTGACAGCATGTCGGAACGTGTCAGACACGTAGACACATGTTGGACACAACATGGAAGCTACGGCAATCGTGTCTATACTTCATAGATAAGTACTCTACACCACCCGCGATCCAGAACTCCGAGGTCACAGAGCCCATAACCACAATTCCATTAATTCGCTCATGAAGTGAATCAAACTCGTAATCTCGTGAAAGACAAATAAACCCTTTACAACTAAGCCAACCACCAACTAAGCCAAACACTCTGGCGGTCCTGCCTCTGCATGCTGACTATTCTACGACGAAGATTCTTCATAAAACTTACTAGGAAAAGGGTTTTTCGGTCATTGGGCATTATTCACGTTAAAATCACCTAGTAATCAGGCACAAAGAAAGAAGGTGGAAAGCGATGGAAAAAAAAAGGGACGACTTTAAGGCTCCAATAATAGCAAATCGGATAAGGTAATTGGCATTATTGCTATTCTAATACACGATCTGATCTGCTATATTTAGCTTAAACCCTGACCAGTCAACCGGTGTAAAGGCAGATATAATTATTACGTGGATCAAGACGCAAATAATGAAATAAAAGGGGAGGAAAAGGAATTCTTGACGCAGTCTCATTCTCAAGTATTTGATAACGTACCAACTCAAGATTAAGTCGCAAGATTCAAATTGCGGCACGAAACCTCTCTGTCTGTCAATATATAGATCCTCTCGTTGCTCTAATTCATCACCTCACAGAAGTAACGTAAGCTCTCCCGTAATCCTCACATCACATGGCGAAGAGCAAGGTCCTCGTCGTTGGCGGCACTGGCTACATCGGGCGGAGGCTCGTGCGGGCGAGCCTGGACCAGGGCCACCCCACGTACGTCCTCCAGCGTCCGGAGATCGGCCTCGACATTGAGAAGCTCCAGATGCTGCTGTGCTTCAAGAGGCGCGGCGCCCAACTCGTCGAGGCCTCGTTCTCAGACCTGAGGAGCCTCGTCGACGCCGTGAGGCTGGTCGACGTTGTCATCTGCGCCATGTCGGGGGCCCACTTACGGAGCCACAACATCCTGATGCAGCTCAAGCTCGTGGAGGCCATCAAAGAAGCCGGAAATGTCAAGGTAATCAGCGTAACGCAAAATCATTTCTTTCTCTTTTTAGAGCGGTCTTTATTGAGTTGCTACTATGCACTATTTTCTTTCATTCTGTTCGGTTCGAAGTTCTTCTTAGGGTTTTAGAGAGTATTATGCACTTCATATGATGCTCAATTTCAGAGCAAGTACCTATATCTATGGTGTGCCTAGTAATACAGCTTCTCATGCTACTAGATGTAAAATAATTTATCTAAGATCTGTCTTCGGAATAATCGAGATAGGGAATCTGTGTCTTGCAAAAGAAATCAAGATTTTACATAACAACAAAAATATATATCTGTCTAAAATTTTATTGATAGCAACAAAAATATTTCAAGATTTTATTGATAACATAACTCAGTGAGTACCAAAAAAAAATTTCTTTTTTTTCATATAAATCTGGAGGTATTTGTTGAAATATTCTTTTTACCCTTAGAGTAGGAAAAAAAATATTTGTCTCATTTTTCACTTATGATAGGACTTTCTTCACTTATTTTTCTTATTCTTTTCTTTCTAGCCCTTATACACATGTTTGACTTGGACATCAATCTGATGTCCGCACCGTAGATAGCAAAATATGTCGAGAAAGTCAAAAGAATAGGAGAAATGTTACAATACTTTTTGAGCTTGTAGATATTCAAACAATATACAACGCTAGTATAAAAGAAGATTTTGCACTGGCAATCTTATTTACTTTTGATTTGAGGGCTTTGATCATTCACTCTCGTAGTATCCATCAAATCAAAAGTGGACAAGATTGCTTAAGGAAAAGAAATTACATTGAAGCATAAGTTATAATTACCTATTTGAATATTTACATGGTATTGCAAATGACGGTATATATGCGCACACTACATGATTACCACAATTGGAGGGTCCAAGAGGGTGAAGAATTGATTGTTCGCACCACTTAGTGCAAAAACCTAAACAATTACATGGTATTGCAAATGATGGTATATATGTTCATATTGACAGGACTATCTCCTTTACGCAATTACTAGATGATCATTTCATTATTTGATCCTGGCGTCATCCAATTATCTAGATGGTTCAAAACGGCTTAGCTAAAGTCAACATTGACCCGCTGCATTGTCGGCTCGATCATTTGAAATATTCAAAGATTAAGAAAATGAACGGCTAGTCGCCCCCCACCTCAACAAAACCATTGAAAATTTCTAGAAGTTCGCTTTTGATAAAAGGCATAAAAAGTTCAAATATTTCGAATCAAATATAATTTATATTTAAGAGTAAGATTTTGAGGAAGTTAAAATTAAAGTAGAAATCATTCCAAATAAATTAAAATTAGGTGGATTTTGTTATTGGAAAAAATAATAGAGTTGCAAATTCATAAAATGTCAAACATATATTCACATTCGACGTTTACATAGTTTGTCCAGTTATAACATAATCTTGAATCAAATTTCTGGCATAGTTTTGGAGCATAGTACGTTATGTTTATATCAACAATTATATAATCATCTATAGTGGCAGCATCTCATTTTATTAACCCTCAAATTGCTGATCTTTGAGTTATGTTATTCTGAATTTTTTTGAAAAAAACATGTGATGCATGCGACCTCAATATGTCACTATTTCCTAATTTGGTGTCCGCACAAGCAAGTGTTCCAACCAGAAAAGGCCGAAGGCCAAACACGGCTTGAATTGTCCATCTTATATTATATAATAGACAAGTAAATAAATAGGTACATACGCATGAACAATTACACGCTATACCTTTGCCAAACGTAATTTTCCGCCGCCTCCATACATTTTTCTTTGCATTTTTGGCCGATTATGTGAAAAAGCTCTTATCGACCGACCATATTTTAGGGGCAAATAAGTGCTGACAGGAAGACATGATGACTGATTGAGGTGAGGATGATCCAGATATGCCCATCGACTCTTTGTTTGGTGGAGAATTTCTTGCAACTGAACCAACACGGCCAACTTAACAGTATTTTAAGCAGACTATATCGAATTTTGGTTATATGATAATGTCAGAAAATACAAATGCGTGCCTTTTGAATTACTCCCATTGGTGGGTGGGTGCTCTTCTTTTTAGATAAGAATTTAATTGTAAGATAAAGGAGGGCCGCCACGAATTATGACGGTTGCTGTCGGAAAAGAACTTGTGCCGTGCATGTTCCCTTGACTGATTGTACCTTTTCGTTTTTTTTTTTTTTTTTTTTTTTTAATAGATTCAACTCTCACTTTGGCTATGATTTTTGTTGTATTTCTAGTTCTAATTGTTAGAAAAATTGTACCAAATTCCCCCCCCAAAAAAAAAAAAAAAAGATTATGAGGATAGTACGCATTTACCCATAAATTTTCAACCATTACACATTATCTTCTTAACTCTTCTTTTATTAAAATCGTTAATTCGTTATTATACGTGACTTTCAAGGAGTAAATTCATCCTTTCATCTTCTTCTTTTTTAATGAAAATTCTCCTTCACTCTTGATTTTTGTAAAAAAATAAAAAGTGAAGAAAATGGAGAAAGATTAATTAAATAAAAAATTAATTAAAAGTAACACAATTAAGTATGAAGGAAAAGGCTCAACAACAAGAAGGTGAAGTGAATAAAATTGGATATTCTTTATGTTTTAAATGTTGATGCAAAAAAATTGAGTACTCAATAAAAATACTTTAAAACCCACCTTAGTTTGAGATAATCATTTCCCTGTATGAGTTGAGGACATCATTTCTTTTTATCCCTTTTGACTAATAACTTTTATTATTGACCTTTTTTTTTCTTATTGAGGCACTTCCATTTTTTATTTAATTTGTTTAATATTTTCTTAAAATGCCTTATTCAGTTTTATTAAAGCTGCTACATTTACCAAGTTTTGACAAGTTCTTATTGTTTAATATTATTGATATTTATTGTTTCTATTATTTTTAGTTGATTTCGTTTTCTTTCATTTTCTATATTTTTATTCTTTTGCGGCAATCAAGAGTAAAAGAGAAATTTCCTTAAAAAATGATATGAGAATATACTTTTACTCCTCAAACATGTGCATTGCACATGCACACGGAAAAATAACTCAGGGTTTATGGCTCTAACAAAATTAAAACCTACCGTCTAACACTTGAAAGTTAAAGGGCAAACGTGCACTGTCCCAAAAAATTTATGGAGAGTTTTGCATGATTTCTCCTAGTTGTTAACAATTTTGTATATTTTATTATGCTTACATTGCTTGAGGTAATTTTTCCTATCCTTCTTATTTCTTCTGTTTCATCATAAAACTCGATTTATTTTTCTAGTTTATGTTTTCAGTACGGCTTGTCTTATAAAATACAGTCTGCAATTGCATCTGCAGAATCATGTTCGGGTGTAGACTCAAAATCTTGTCCATTCATCTTGTCTTTGCCATAATCTTTTTGGTTGAACTTGAACTGAACACTTGCTCTCCTGCAGTTTGCAAAATGGAAAGTTCAAGTAGAGAAGTTATAATTTTCGAACTATACTAACTTTTCTTAAATAGAAAGATAGATTATACATTCCGTTGAGTGAGCGTATAATGTAATGAAAGTGTATTCGTGAAGAAATTCTTGCACTGATTTTCTATTATAAATGCATTAGGACAAACGAAATTTCCCCCTCTAACTTGTGTTGATCTTCTCATTCGGTTCTCCATTTGAGCAGTGGATTCCGTAACTCACTCAATTTGTGCAATCAACTGTTCTTATTTCTTGAAATTCGGACATGACTCTGCTAAGAAAGCTATTTATCTTATGTCATTACCAGGGGTGTGCATCTCTTTCTCTATCCCTCGAGCTTTTTTTTTCCCAGTTTTGCTAATGTACAGTCACGTCGACATCATGTCGAAGAATCGTCATGCAACAAATACTAATGAGATTTTGAATGTTTGCTAATTCTTTGTAGCGGTTTTTGCCGTCAGAGTTCGGAATGGACCCGGCCCTCATGGGTCATGCAATTGAGCCGGGAAGGGTCACGTTCGATGAGAAAATGGAGGTGAGAAAAGCAATTGAGGAAGCCAAGATCCCCTTCACATACATCTCGGCCAACTGCTTTGCTGGTTATTTTGTGGGCAATCTCTCCCAAATGTCGAGTCTCACTCCTCCAAAAGACACTGTATATCTCTATGGAGATGGCAACGTCAAAGGTATGTGAGGTGCATAAACCTACTTTAGGCATAATAACAAGGGTTATATATTAGAGAAAAGATCTTTGCCATGCTCTGATTAGTGGGTTACAACCATATGATTTCCATATTTATAACCAACCAATCAGGAGATTGGTTGGAGCAAATTTCCTCTAACTAGAGACGGAGAAAACCATGTTCACCATTTAGAATACCAGCATAATAACATTTTCAATAAACTTATGAAAAAAAGGTTGATTAAGTGGTAAAATAATCGGAAAATGGACCTTAAGAAAATGTAATCTCATGTTCGAACTCTACTCAACACAACGATCCCCTAAACCTGACATAAGTCCCAAATGCTACCATGTGAAATGATCAATTCATGTCAAAGTAGGTCATTTATCTATGTCAGTTTGGACTTTGAGGGAGCTATAAATTTTATTATATATATGGGTTCAATCTTTCAGCAACATCTTGTTAGGTGAGATTGTGTCATATATTAATTTGTTTTTATCTCTTGTCAACAATGAGGTAAGAGCTTACGTAATCAACCAATATCATCCTAGTCGTATCCTTGAACATCTTCATTAGATTACTCAAGTACTTGATCAGAATCGCGATCACTAGCTCTATATATCTAGTCTAAATCAAGACTACATAAAATATTCCGAGTGATCACAAAATCTATCAAGGTCGACAACCTTGGCTTGGTTAAGTCATTTAGCCAAGTTCAAGACTTCTTTTTGGTAACACAAGAGTATGCGCAAATATTTATATGGATAAGTCATGAAAATGTTCGATACTGCACTACTGTTGCAGCTGTTTATCTCGATGAAGATGATATCGCAACGTATGCAATTAAAACGATCGATGATCCGAGAACGCTGAACAAGACAGTCTACCTAAGGCCACCAGAGAACATTCTGTCCCAAAGACAACTGGTGGAGATGTGGGAGAAGCTCAGTGGAAAGACCCTGGAGAAGAGAAGCATTTCTGCAGAAGACTTCCTTGCCTCCATTAAAGGTACTTATCTGATTTATTGTTTCGTTAGATGACATGTACTTTTGTAGAATTTAGTGTTGGCATATTCCTAGGTTCAGTGACAACTTAAACAATAAACATGTCATGCGACGGTGATCGTGTTTTTGAACGCTGACTGGAAAATCTAATAAAAACCCTTTCGTATATTTACCATCAAGAGGGACCTGCTACATAATTACTTGCTACAATAGCTTCAGATCTATGGTAGACCATATTTAGATAATATTGAGCTATCCTTCTGTTTCAGGATTGGATTATGCGCAGCAAGTGGGAGTGGGGCATTTCTACCACATATTCTATGAAGGCTGTTTGACAAACTTTGAAATTGGGGAAGATGCAGAAGAAGCTTCCCAGCTTTATCCTGAAGTTCAATACACCCGCATGGATGAATACCTGAAGATTTTTGCATGATCGTACTAAGAACCGTTTGTACCACTTGGAGTTCGCTCTCGCTATCCAAATAAAAATCTTGAGTTTCTCTATCATTATTCTATCATTTCTGCGATTATAAATTGGTCTAAGCCGAGATTTGTGATCAATAATTGCGCTCTCTTCGAACTCAGCAGAAAACAAAAACCAGCTCAGAGTATTCCTACAATGGTCCTAGCTATGGATTTCTGGGTAATTCAAAAGCTGTTTTTTGTAATTAGTGACAATAAGATAACTCAGGCATATGGGGATTCACAAGAAGAATAGGCTTGATCATTTCTCACAACTCAACTTAAAATTTCAGGTATTGCCAATAAGCCATCTCTTTTGTCATACTACAACTCCCAGTCATCTGAAAATATTACAGTTACATAGAAGCAGCAGTTCACGTATTCAAAGTCTGTCATCCCAATAGTGTTCCCACTATGCATTTTTTAAGAACCCCTCTTTAGTCCTTCCCTACTTATTGGCATCATGTTATAGTTAATCCATTTCTAACATATATCAACATACCCGACACTGTCAATCGTTCTATTTTGATTGGTTAGGTCATACAAGACACCCCTTGAAGCCTTTTCGTAGGGCAGTTTCATCAAGGTTCCTCCCAATAAAGACAAGCTTGTTTATTCTCTTCTCATCAGGACCCCATACTTTTCCCGGACAGCCATCCAATGTTGAATGAACACCCTGAATGATAGGCAATTTTTGAAGTAACATAAGATGAGGATTTGAACCAAAATGGCTAGAAAGAAGTTCATAAATACAAATAGTGGAACCTGGAATACGTATCGTTGCTCATAACCAGTCACAGATAGTACACCCTTCATTCTGTACAAGTCCTCCCCTTTTTCTTCAGTCAGTCTCTCAAACCAATCATCAACCTAATCCATGGACATTGCATATGAGAGACATGTTTAAACAGATATCATCACAGTTGAGCAAAGCCAAACTGCAAGTGCTAGAATACAGACAACGTATAGAATGCAAATTCCCATGCATAGTGACAAATATAGAGACTTACACAAATTCAAAGGTCTCATCATAAACCAAGAGATAAAGATTATATCTCAGACATGGATAAGGAAACATGCCTTATCAACATTTTTAAAACCACTGGTCAGTATTTGAATTTCACATATTTAAGCACCAAATGTGAGATGTAAAAGTACATTCTTAGTTTTACCAGTATACCCACACTTTACTGAACAACAAATCATCGAGCGTTAAAGTGCTTGCATAAGCCAAGCTGCCAATGTTCATTCATCCTAACTAGAAATAGTGTAGGTAAGATGCTCATTAGGCCTCTGAAACTCATCATTTTGTCTTCATAGAAAGTAAAAGGGCAAAAATGGGAGACAGGCTACATAGATCAGGAAGAGCTGAAATATAAATTTAAATTTATACCCAACCCCAAGGCGGAAACTTTCAAAACTATTGTCTCACTTGTCTCCTCACAATGCTTCTCCTTCAGGTTCTCTGCTTTCACTACGTTTGACGACCGCAATAAAATTTTTCCACCAAGGAATTTTAACAGTAGTGCATAGGGGCTACACTAGTGAACACAGATATCAGTAGCAGTCACGCAAAAAGAAAAAAAAAGACATGTCAAGAAAATTCATCAAAAAACACTATTGTCATGCATTCTCAATGGAGCTAGTGAGCCTACTGCACCCACTGCTTACTTTTCGCTGCCAAATGGCGATGGGCTGGGCTGGCACTTTGGCCCATCAGATCAAGGTGAAAAAATTCGAAGCTATGGCCCTCTATACCATTACAGATATGCTGACCAGACTGCACTACACATCATGGCACCCACAGTTACAAGAAGCTCAGGGCTAGTCCATAGACTCTCAAAGTGAATGACTATTCAAAATCATGGCTTCATATCTTATAGTAAAACTCATGTCCCTGATATATTACTCCTTGACAACAGCAATACCACAACTAATATACAAGAAGACACACCACTGCATGCATATACTTCTCATAGATTCATACATGCACCATACTGAAATGAAAGAGGAGCAAGACTTCTGCAAACAGTTCCTGGCCACCATATTATTCACTTTCCCATAATTAAAGCCTCCAGGGTACAGAATAAACTAACATCCAATTGGCACATCTTTTCACTGGGGAACCAAATGAATCAAAACATAGCACATACACCCCCATGGGTGATCGAAATTAAAGCAACAAGATCTAAAACAGCTACGTAAATTTACCTCATCAAGATCCAGTGTACCCTCAGAAACAATACTGATGCTGGAAACTGCAGAATCATGCACATGATCATGATGATGATGGTGATGATGCCCTTTGTGCTCTTCTGCATTACCTACACATGCTGGGAAATTCAGTCATCACAGGTAACAAAACTACATAGAATTAATCACGATACGAGAAGACAAAAGCAAAAGAAGTTTTGTACACATTACCATGCCCATGTTGATGTGCATGACAGGATGAGTCATCTCCATGAACTTCAGAATCAATTCTGCAGAGGTAACTGACAGGTTAGAACATGACACCATGCTGTGCTGCAAAACTTCCGTTTAATTTACAACTAGTCAGATATATACTGTTTTCCAAATTGAAGAAATAAAACTACCTGTCCAGATCATAACCTCCCACTCCCAAAACAAAATCCATGTCGACGCTTCCATATTTAGCTAGCTTGATTTGTGCCATCCCATTGATGTGCTGGAAAGTGCCAGTGCAGTCATAATTAGAAAATAATAAACTAAGACAAGACCATTTCAAACTTCTCTAAGAAAACATAGCACATTAGAAGCAGAAAATATACGATGCTCGATGCACACATCAATTAGGGAGAAGGTACAGCTTACAACTCCATCAATTTCCACAAATTTTCAGAAATTTACGTTCCATGTCATGGTACCTATAGCTGGTTCACTGCCGGCATCACCCCGGAACAGATCTTATGTGCCTCAAAGAATCTTGCACTAGTACATCTATCACTATGTTATCCTTCTTCGCAGTGTGTTCAGGGTGACTTATCCATTTCATTGTACTCTTGGTTTTAAGATTCGGGATTTTAGCTTTATTAAAGATAGAACATGGAAATCTTCAAAAGAGAGTAACTATGGACATCTAAAGCCAGTTGAGGTCATGTAAAAAAATTTAATCATTAAAAACTTAAAATTACTTCTTTTGCTTGGCAGGAAATTCTTTAAGTGCTTTTTCGATAAGTATGACCAGTCATCAGACCATACTGATTATCCACTTTCTCCATTTAACTTAGCCAAAGAAAAGTCCAGCTAACCAGAATATGAAGCAAAATGAACAATGACCTCTGTTCCCAAACTCCTATTTGGAAGAACCAGGGCAACTCTCATTGTGGTGGGAAAGAGATAGAACACTGGAAATCTTCAAAAGAGAGTAACTATGGACATCTAAAGCCAGTTGAAGTCATGTAAAAATTTTAATCATTAAAAACTTAAAATTACTTCTTTTGCTTGGAAGGAAATTCATTAAGTGCTTTTTCGATAAATATGCCTAGTCATCAGACCATACTGATCATCCACTTTCTCCATTTAACTTAGCCAAAGAAAAGTCCAGCTAACCAGAATATGAAGCAAAATGAACAATGACCTCTGTCCCCAAACTCCTATTTGGAAGAACCAAGGCAACTCTCATTGTGGTGGGAAAGTGAGAAATAATACTTCAAATTAACCCATCTCCAATTGGCTTCCACAAATGCTATTAGGAGTAAAAAAGGATGGAAAGAAAGAATTTTACCGTGGCCATTACTCCTTTTAATTCATTTATAGGCAATGTATATGCAAGTTTCAGCCATTAAACATGATTCCAGCTAGCAACTTATGGTCTGCAAGACACAGTCATCCTGTGTTCTAACCAACACCAGAGGAAGTTGAGATGTGTTTTCATCACCATTCTAGCTCTAGTTACATAAAGAAACTTCCTATCCAACTCCAGATCACCCTCTTTCCTTACAGAATATTAATGCCCACTGCAAAACCATACCTTGATCCTTTTAGTCAATATATCCAGTTCAGCTTCAGTTGCTAAATCAATCTGCCAATATATAAAGAAAAAAGATCTTAAGAGAGTGAAAATGAAAAGTATGCCCCTAGGCCCTTTATTAAAAAGAAAAGGATGGAAGCAAAAGTGAGAAGAATATTTGCAAGCATTAGTCCACCTTGTTTATAATAATACGGTCAGCATAAGCGATTTGTTCAACTGCTTCATTTACAACAAATCTCGGTTTCACTTCATTTAAGTGCCTCATAACATGCTTGGAGTCAACCAAGGTAACAACACCATCCAATTTCACGTATCTCGAAACCAATTCATCAGAACAAAATGTGTCAATAACTGGACCTGGCTTAGCAAGGCCTGCAATAGTGTTTCATATTAATGCATAAGTGATTAAAAAAAAATTGGGTTTAAATGTATCATAATGTAAATATCAAGACCACAGAACCAATTGAAAACCCACAAATATAGCATATATAAGTTGCAGCCATTGAGAACATGAGATGAGCAAACACAAAATTCTGCAAGGGCAACAGTAGTCAATTAAATGATATAAATTATTCATCCGCGTAAGTTACCTGTGGTTTCTATCACAATATGATCAAATTTGTCCCTTTTCTTCTTAACCAACTCCAGCAACATCTTCACCAAGTCTCCACGTACAGTACAGCATAAGCACCCGTTGTTAACCATTATAATTTCCTCGGACGCGGAAGAATGACTTGCGACCAATGAACCATCAATATCCACCTCACCAAACTGAAAAGGCGGAGAGTTAAAACAACCAATGAGCATCCACATCATCAATTCTAATCGCATAACCGTTAAACTATAGCTGTTGAATGGGACCGCACGCCCCAACCAGACAGCCACTATCTCCATTAAGCACATAGTATAAGCAACACCAGAAAGAGCCCTTTTTTAAGCAAACTCGCAATTACCCATGAGAGACCACAAAAAACTATGACGAAATTAATAACCCTCAGATTCAGTATTCTGCAAAGGATGCGAACCGGGTTACCTCATTTTCGATAACAGCGATCCGCTTGCCATGTTGGGCTGTCAGAATATGGTTGAGCAGAGTCGTCTACACCACAAACACTCTCAGCTCAGAACCACTACCGCAGCAGAACACCAATCCACAACAGTTCGCTAAACCAACAAGAAAAACAGAAAAAGGGTGCCGAACCTTTCCGGAGCCGAGGAAGCCGGTGATCACCGTGGCGGGCACGCGGTCGTCGAGACTGAGCGCCGCCGCCGCCGCCGCCGCCGCCCCTGCTCCATCTTCGACCCTGTAGTCCGGCTCGGAGATGAAGGTCCTGACGTCCCGGCGACGAGAAATGAACGAGTGGAGGCTCCGGAGGAGGAATTGGTGCGCCGGAGAAGAAGGGGCGGCGGTGCAGCGCGGCTGGAGATGGAGACGGAGGTTGCCGCCGCTCGACGCCGCCCTGTAAATCAAGAATCTGAGCGTCGCCATTGCCGGAGCTTCGCGGAAGGAATTGCCGTCCGCCGGTGGCGAGAGAGGTTTTTTGGGGGGGAAGAAGCGGTTGGGTTAAACCTTTGAGAAGGAGAGTGAGGGTTTAAGAGGGAAAAAGAAGGAGATGGCAGAAGTCGAAATGGGCTGGGCCGAGCTCGGCCCATGGGCCCTGATGATGGACAAGAACCGAATGCTGAGATTTCATGTTTCTTGAGATGTTAAGGGTTCAAACGGAAAAAAGACGATATTTTTTGCAGGGGCTTTAGCTTATATGCGGGGGTTGCCATGGCCTAGAGTGAACATGGTCCGAGTGGGCAGTAACTAGAAACCACCCACTAAGAATTGATTCCAAAAAATTGAAACTGGGATCCGCTCATTAGTTCCATGAACCCATACTAGAAACAAACCACCGGTTCGGTCCAATTCCTGAGTGAGTCATTGGAATCGGTCCCCAATCCATACAAAGCTTGTTCAGCCTTATATTTTGATTGAATTGCGAGCCATTAGTTTTTATTAAGGATTTTAAATTATTGGCCAAAACCAATAGATTATACGCCTTAGCTACAAACTTAATTTTTTCAAAAGTCATGATGTGGTCCTTTTAAGATTTCTCGATAGCAGAAACATGTAGAGAATTAGACTCCACATTAAACATCCTAACCTCTATAGAAGTTAAAACATTAATCGCTTGATCCATCTTTTTTCAAAACCAACCTAATTTAATCATGGGAATGGTTAGAGAGAGATCTATTTATACTCTTAAAACAAGTTATTGGCTCTTATGGACATCTCCAATGGGCTCTCTCCTCCCTTTGATGTTTGTTTATTTGTTTTATTGAAAAGAAAGAAAGTAAATGGATTATTAGAATTGAAATAAACAAAAATTCAATAATATGGGGCAAAACTACAAATATACATATAAACAAAATTATTCAATAATATTCAATAACTACAAATATACATATATGTACAAATATATTTGGTTGAAAAACTACAGAATAATTAAGTCATTGAAATGAAATTTCTTTTTTAATATATATACCGCTCCGATCCAAGTGGACAGGCAAGGGGTTCCATGCCTAGAATCGAGAATTTGATCGATACTCACCTGTTCCACTTAATAAGAATCGAGAACCAAACTAGCTCCTAGGGGAACCGCTAGTTTCGATTCAATTTGATTAGGTTCTAGGCAATCTAGGCGGTTCTTGATTCTTTTGCACACCTTTCCGATGGACAAATTCAATCATCACAATGTGAAGATTATATGTAGATTCGTGATTTTTTTTGTAGGGTCTGATGTGGGTTACTTAGATTCTTGACAATTCTATATATTAGTTTTAAATGAAAAATGACACAAATAATCCCTGAATTTTAGTTTAATATGCGATGTGATCCTTAAAATTTAAATTATTTAATGCGATCCCTAAACTACGGCTGAATGTATAATGTGGTTCCTCAACTTTCAATTTGTTCAATGTGATTCATGAACTTTTGATATATGTTTAGTTTAGTCCTTAAATCATATGAAAATGTACCAAAAGTTAGGACAACATTGAACAAATCAAAAGTTTATAGACAATATTATACATTAAGGCAAAGTTCATAATAGATCATTTGTGTCATGATTCCTAATTTTAATCTATATAGGAGCTACTAAAAAACAAGTTCTTTCCCCACTCCTCATCAAGTCACTTTGGTAGTTCCGTTCCCCGCTAGTAGAAGATAAGACATACTTGCATGCTCCGACTGCAGCGAGCCTAACTGCACGCCCGTCCTCAGATTAGGTGACCCTTACGTGGATCCCACATTATCTAATGGTATACATGAACCGAGGCTGCGTGCGCTCAGAGCATGCAGAGATCCTTTCCGTAGAAGAGGGCCACTTCGAGGTTTTGATTTCAGCTGAAATTTGACTGGAACAAATGATGAAGCAAGTACTGGTGGCCCTCCTCAAACGGACAAATGAAGGTGGAGAAATGACCAAAGGAGATGGAATATGGATGGCAAGGCAGACAGTGAATCGACAGAGGGCATGGAGCGCCATAAGAATGACAAGAAAGAAAGAGAAAAACATAGCCTCATCTGCATTTAACAGTTACTGAGGATGTAAAAGCACCGGGAACTCGGCAAATCTCATCTGTTCTTCAAGTTTACATCAGTTGGAACTTTTGTTTTGTTTTGTTTTTGCCAGCAATATGCGAGTGTCGGCTTGGCACAAAAAAAATATTCGACTATTTCCATCTGAAGAGGATGTCTTATCGAGTATTTACAAAAGCTGCCGTTAGATTTATTTAGAGCGCAATCGCAATAATTCCGAAGACTGATTCGGATTCATGAGTGCGCACCCTATTTTTCAAAACGACAGTCGAGTAGTACTCATAACAAATTTCCATCCACTCACCCGGTCTGAATCAACGTTTGAGATAAAGAACCTTCACGTGGCCTACATTATCTTCCCTTTACTGGGAAAAAACATCACTAAAGGAAACAGAACGCAAAAGCATGAAGGCGACATTGACAAATATAATAAGAAGCCGACTCCTTCAGCAGGAGTTTGGCCGTAGAGACAAGACAGGAAAATTCCCTTTGTCGCCCCTTTCTCGATTTGCAAGAATCAAGGGCTCCATTAGAACGTAACCAGCTTCTTCTTTTGGTATCAAAAGCGGCTTTACTGAGAAAAATGATGCACTAACACAGGATTTAGGACATGGGTCTGTCTGCCTCAGCCTGTACCAAAAAGCTAGAATCAAGAAGTTTGAAGCACACTCCCATTCAATAAACCCTGGCCAAAATGAGTTCCCAAAGTTCCATAGGCAATAAAGAAAAACCCATTAGAAGTGCTAGGAAGAACTGACTTGATGAACAGAAAGAATCTTATAAATTCCAACTCAAATCACTTACAAAAGCACAATCACCCACCATCACCACAAATTCAGTATTGCCAAACTACCATAAAAAAAAAGCTCCTCTACACAACCCTACCAAGTACATGCACAAGTTCCACCATTAAATTCAAGAGGATGATAAAAACCGTTTCAGCCATCGTTACACAAACTCCTATGTCTTCCGAAGTAGCTCTATCATGAAAGGCAAGGAAAGAGAGGGGGAGAGAGAAGGAGGGGGAGGGGGAGGGGGAGAGAGAGAGAGAAAGAGAGAGTTAGTAGCAATTCCTGGTTTCTATGGTGCTTCCAAATGCAGCGGGTTCTTCACCATACCGCGCCTCGGCGAACCTTTCTCGTCGTCTTCCCTCACATTGCCTGCAGCTAGGGCCCCACCAAGATCACTTACATTCCCGAAGACGAACATCACCGCCCCAAGAATTGCGCAAATGAAGGCAATACCGAAAGAAGTGCTCACACTCCGTGGTACAACTGATGCAATGCCAAAGCCCGCACAGGTTCCCAACACTTTCACCCACGAATACCACACAGAGAAAGCACCTTCCTTTCCAGATGGCGCACAGTCCAACACCAAAATCCTACCATAAGCATACAAGATTCCTGCTGCCGTGCTCTGCAAAGTTGCAAAGAAAATCACATGTCCCTTGTTCCAAGTTTTGTTGCGATAGTAGAATCCAACCCCGCAAGTGATCATCGAGAGAAGGAAGCCCAGTAGCTGCATTTTCACTGCATTTGCCTTGATGAGGTTCTGAAGTGGGTGCAACAGTGGCAAAGAAACCAGAGGGAAGAGGAAATAAGTCAACCAGAAATAAAGCACAAAGACGGGTTTCAGGCACAACTCCCGACTAAAAAGAGCACCGCCCCCGTGAAGATGCACATTGTTGTGAACGATGACAGGAAGACGCCAACAAGGCTTCCCACTGCATGAGGGTAACTAAAGATGGAGATAATATAAGTAAATGGTGGAGGAGGAGATTCTGGACCTGGCCTATACGCCACGATTACGTAAAGAATGCCGAGAAGCCAGAAAAGGCCACCAAAGATTGAAACCACCCACAAGCTGATAAATCTATCTTTCTGATCAAGCATGTGATAAGAGAATGCAGAAATTAATGCAGCACCAAAGCAACCAGCCGCCGTGGCATAAAGCGAGAGCCAACCCGAGACAGATCTCCTGACATGGAATTCGCTCTTCTTGAGAAGAGGGCCCGAGAAACCACGGATCATGAGGCCAAGATTGCGGGTGTGGGCAGTCGAGGACACCAGACTGGCAGCCACAATCACCACGATATATGGCAGAAAGATCCAAGGGGTGCGGAAAAATCCTGCTGGAAGACAGAAGATAGCTCCGACGACCGTGGCAGCTCCGGCAATTAGCTGTTGGTACTGCCCATGGTCAAGGCGCATGGAGACAAAGTTCAACAAAGGCGCAGCCAAAACCAAACCTATGAACCAACAAACTGCAGTCCATTCCAGAGGGGAAATATTAGCCTCGTTTGTTGACCGGTGCGTCAGCCCTACAAACCTGGAGATTAATCCAATCAAGAAATAAGTCTCACATCATAGGCAAACAAAACATCCATCGATAAGCCTGCGCGCCTAAGAATTGCAAAATTTAATTAGGTCAGGCATCTAAGAATTGTGAGACTCAATTGGGTCATGCGAGCTGGTTAGCTTTCAAAGGTCATTTCTAGTCATAGACTCCTGTTCAAATGCAATGAACCGGAAGAATGTACATTACAATTTAATTTTGGCCAACTTATCCTTGGAGTGGTAAGTCCAGGGCTCCTTCCAGTTCATTCAAACAACAAAACACCCAAATGTCACAGCATCTCAGTCTAACATCCCAAGAACACTCTTTAGCCCCAACCATTGGCGGTCAAGGTTTTGAAAATTGGAGAATTTGTACCAAGCAACGGCTACAACACACACGGCAACCATTAGATAGGTGGATCCCATATGGGACAACTCGATTCGAATGGCCCCCTGTTCCCCAGCCGGATACACACACGCCCTACGAAGCATTTCCAAAGGGCCTTTCGTGTAATTTCACAAAGATAATGGGTCCTTTATTTTTCTTTTTTTTCCCCCCCAAACCAAACAGTCTTCAAAGCACCTCTTTTTCAAAGCATGGTCCCCCAGAGCAGGTCTAGGCCTTTCCTCCCTCCCTCCCTCCTCAGTCGTTTCAAATATTTTGAAAGTCTCTCTGAAATCTTGTGTGCGTGTGGCGTTTGTTGTTGGTTCACATCAAATATAAAAGTTTCACACCCCAAGACCCAAGGCCCGAGTGGCCCCCACCCCAAATCCCTCCTCGCCCTCTCCTGTCGGTTTCACAATTAAAGCAGCTGTTTTTTTTTTATCCAAACATCATTATTCAACACCCTCCTCACCCTCATTTTACTTTCCCCCGATCTTTTCGGGCAAGCTCTCCCCTTTTTTTTTCCATTTTACCCCCGAAAAAGTTCGAATTTTCAACCGTGCCCCCTCCACTAAACGCCATTAAAGAACCAACGGTCGCTTCCAACTTCCCTAAGTATATACCAGGCACTGAACCACGCCACGCCATTGAATAAAGCCAAAAGACTACGCAAAGATCAATCCTTTCAGATCTATACTTATGCAAAACGCCTGATTATAGCCTGGTTCTGTGGCTATGAAGGTTTCCGAGGTTTTTTTCTTGTTCTTTTTTTTTTTTTCTTTGTTATAAAGTAACAAACTTGTGTATAATATAATAGTGTACGCAAGCCGACAAAAGCGAGAGGGCCTTCCCAACGCTCGATTTGTCTGGACTCGCTTAGCATGAACCCAGCAGCAAAGACCCATCATTTTAACGGAGATTTTTTTTGGGACATGGTTGTACTGGCTGGATCTCTCTCTACTTGAAGCACTCAAAACCCTCATGAGAGCGACCACGCCCGTGAATCTTTTTCCGCGGCTATGTAGCTTCCCATGTCTTTTTTTCTTTTTTTACCTTTCATCCGTTCGTTTTCCGCCTTATTTCACAGCACGAGCTCACATTCTCGTGCTCAGGCTCTTTTTTGGGAACGAGGGAGGAGGAGGGACGATGGGGGAGAGCTAAAAACGAGAACAGAACAACGCTTTACGAGGTGGTCGGGTTCCTGCTCAACAACTCTTAACAAGAAAAAGTAGGGAAAAAAGGGAAGGTTTTGAACGTTTCGTGCGAGTTCGTCACTCTGTTCTTGACACTAGGAGAAATAATTTTCACGCAAAAAGTTTAGCAGCAACAGGCAAGACATCATGACAACGAAACACTGCGAAAACCTTAAGACGTAGGAGTAGGGTAAGGAGCGAAAAGAAGGAAGGAAAAAAGAAAACTCACAGTCTCATCTCCTTCTCGCGACAGGTCATGCCCTTGTGGCTCTTGGTCCAGCCCTGGGACGGCGCCGGCGGGGCGCCGACGACCTGGCTGATGATGAGCGGGAAGACGATGGGGATGAGCGCAGTCTCGATGAAGTAGGTGCAGAAGCCGTACAGGTGCCACCCCCACACCTCCACCTTCGACGGCTTCTCCTCGATGGCGTCGTACGCCCCGTACGGGTCCCGCGCCCTCTCTATCTGCAGCCCAACCCCGCCCCCGCCGCCTCCCCGCCGCTGCCGCCGCGCGTCAGTAGTGGCCAGCACCTTCCCGATGGACGTCCCCCCAGAAGAACCCCGGCTGTTCCCGCCGTCAGCGGCCGAGTCCGCCATTTTAGCCCCGGAGCTCAAGCGCGAAGCTTTCCCGAGCAGGGACGACAACGACGAAAACTTGGTAAGCCTAGCGAGACAGGAGGACGGGACGAATTTACGCAAACGCCCTTGACGAAGAACCCTAGAGAGAAGGCAGCAGGCAAGAAGCAAGAGAGAAAAATGGTGGTGGGTTTTCTAGAGAGAGAGTGAGTGTATAAATGAGGGAGAAAGAGAGAGAGACGAAGGTGGCAAAGTGGGAATAATGATTTTGTTGAGGAGGAGGGTGGTAGGGAGGGAGAGAGAGAGAGAAAAAAAGGCGTGCGGAACAGCTGGTTTTTGCGAGACTATCGAGAGAAAGAGAGAGAGAGAGAGAGACTAAGACTGTGGAGTCTAGAGAGAGTCTAGAGAGAGAGAGAGAGCTTGGGTTGATCTTAAACTACTGAACAAAGCTCACATCGTTTTAAGGGGGAGGCGTAAATAAAAGAAAGGGGGAAAGCAGTTTAAGAGGGCGCCATTAACGAGGCTGTGTCTTTATGCCCTAAAAAGCCACCATGGTAGGGGCCCCTCCGTGCTCAAATGGTCTCTCTTTCTCTCTCTATCTCTCTCCCTGCTTTGCTCTGTTTTTTTCTCTGTTTCTCTCTCTACTGTGAGGGGCCGTTTCTTATGTACTGGGGGTACTGCTGGGGGGTAAAGGGAGGGCACGTACTGCGAGCCAGGTCTTTGGCAGGGACTAATAAATTAAGCGTAAAAAGGTAGTTATGGAGGGGATGCATGTGTCTCGCTTTCTATACCGTATTTCATGCATCGATACGCACGATTTAACTACGCCGTGAATTGTCGGTACTCGACCGTCGACACGATCCGAAAGAGTGCAATCCGATGGAAGGTGTTGAGGCGAATACCACATCAGGTCATTTCCATATATCCTCAAGGGTCAAATCCAACCACATCGGAAAAGAGCATATATCCAAAGAATGTGATGGAAGCATTATATGGTGAATCGATTTTTAGAGGAACTGTGAAATCTCATCTTGTGAGTCGTGACATTTGTGACTCTACAGTTAAAAGGGTTTGTTTCACGTGAAAGATTGGTGCCTAATAAACAGATTACCAATCGATCCGGAAATGATACCACTATCGCCAGTATAAGGATGAAACCCAATCAATTTTGGGTTTGAAACATGCGTACTTTTCATGTCCAATTGATTTCTAATGTCATTATTCCACAATAGTCTTTCTTTTTTCCATCATTGGACATTACACTACCTTCATGAGTAATGGGTCATTGATAAGGACAAATCCCATCTTTAGTCTGACTTAAGTTCGAACATGAGTGATATTCATAACATGTAATTAGTCGGTCCAATTGTGTTCATGAATGGAGGACAAATATAACTACAGTATTGTGCAATTTTTTATTATTATTATTATTTTCATGTTGAGGAGACTCTGACGGAAAGGGAGGGGAGATAGAGAAATAGAAGAGATTTTGAAAGTACAGTGAAATAATCAATTTGTCATTAGATTAAAACTACATCTTTGGCAGTATTATAACGGGATGAGTAGAGTAGTCCTTAAATCACGTTTGCTTGTAATGATGGGAGCGAACACAGTGGAATGATGATGATATAAGCATGCTTATGCCCCCTACTATATTGCATGGGGGCATCTCGCCAGCCCTAAAGTAAAGTTTTGGCTGAGAGTATTCTGTACCAACTCATCATGCTCACTATCATTACCAGCTACAAAGTGGAAGGGAGAGGGTGCTTTAATCCGGAACAACGTAACGGTCTTGTTAACGGGTTGCCCTAATAAATATCTAACGACAACTTTCGTTGGCATCAGCTTTCGTTAAGGGAACTAGGGACATCGGTAACTTCGAAAACCTAGTTCGTGTGCCCCTGTTTTCGAGCATGTATGGACGTATCTTTGATTAAATTTGGTTTGCGACCGAATACGGCATAAGAAGCAAAGAATATTGGCGACTTAGTACTTACACAACGGGCAACTTTTTTTAAGTCATTTGAATGCATTTTGTATGTTCGATTCTTCGTATCATCGTGTAGGAATAGTTTCCATTCCTTTGTCACTCTGAGCTATCTAGATTCTTAGCCAATGCTAAACTCAGTTCGTAGGGTTATTGAGTTAATTCATGTGTGCAAAAGGATTGATGATTCTATTAAAAATCTCAAAATGGCACCCCATGATACATTTGCCAAAAACTAATCTTCGCTTTGCAAAAACTTTTAAATTAGTACTTCATGACACATTTTACCCCAAACTAATTTTCATTCCACAAAAAATTCTCAAATTGGTGTATAGTACTCAAATTGGTGTCAACCAAATCTACACTATTGGTTTTCAATGTAGCAATTCAAGACTTTCATGAGATAAAAATTAGTGTGGGATAAATGTGGCATGGATATGTTAATTTGAATTTTTTTTTGTAAGATGACATTTAATTTAGGGCAAATGTACCGTGGAGACATGAGTTGAAATTTTTTTAATGGTATTGATATATTAAAAGAAGCCTGGTTTATATGGAATCCTAATGTCAACAAAGGGAAGGCAATAATTACCAAGAGCATTAGAGGGAGAAAAATGTAATTCGCACTAATAATCATTTACATAACCCACTTTTCCCCACCTTTAGTGCATCAAATAGAAAGATAAGGTGCACGCTCAAGAGCTTTTAGCTCTACAGAGACATGATCTTTAAACAAAACCCTCACCTTTTATTTTCCTCCTCTACTTTTATTAAGTGGCTGAATATTGTTTTTAGTTTATTGTTTTTGGTTTAGAGGAAAGTGGAGGTATCACCTAACTCATGGAAGAAAATTTAATCCCATATGACTCCCCCTCTTAATGACGTCATAAAGTGGACTATACAAAAAGTGAGTGGAATGTGTATAGTAGTCTATATACTTACCAGAAAAGGGAAAGGAAGGAAGCCGCATGCACCTATCTACCTTACCTTTAGTGATGATTAGATGTCTCCTCTGGAAAGGAACAAATGAAGGAAGAAAGATGATACTTAGGATGGTACTAGATGAAAAGGATGTGTATAGGAGTATATATACTTAGCAGAAATGGGAGGGAAAGAAAGCATGCCCATGTATCTACCTTACGTGATGATTCAGTATCTCATTCGGGAAAAGAAAAATGAAAAAGAAAGAAAATACTTACGATGGTACTCAATGAAAATGATGTGTAAAGGAGTATATATCTTAATAGAAATAGGAGGGAAAGAAAGCATACATATGCATCTGCCTTACGTGACGATTCGGTGGCTCATCTGAAAAAAGAAAAATAAAATAAGAAAAAGAAAAGATTCTTGCAATGGTACATAATGAAAAGAATTAGCAAGATGAAACGTTGTGAATTCTCTCTAATTTAGGAGAAATTCAAGCATGACTTACTCGGATGATAGTCTGCATTTATCAAATGAAGATAACCCTAATTTAAATACCTAACTTAGGGTTCTCTAGCTGTCTTCTTCATGCATGATCATGGAGCCATGTAAACTGCATTATCTTATGTGAGGATTCGATGGCTCGTCCGGAAAAGAAAAATGAAGAAAGAAAGAAAATACTTACGACGGTACTTGATGAAAAGAATCGGCGGTACAACACATTGTGAATTATCTCCAGTTAAGGAGAAATTCGAACACGACTTACATCGGTCAATAGTCCCAACTTATTAAATAAAGAAAACCCTAATTCAACTACCTAACTTAGGGCTCTCTAGCCGTCTCCCTCATGCAAGATCATGGAACTGCGTGAACTGCATTATCTTACGACCCCATTTTTCTACAACAGACCCGTGAGCACTTTTGATGAAGACGATGGTGCTGCGACCTATGATTGCGAAACGAAGCTCATGGCGTGTTGGAATGCGCAAGCTCGTGTCGCATCTATTTTCATGTGGAGTTCGACGGAGATGGCGTGGGGATGTGTTTGTTTGCTTCACTTGGAGGCCAAAGAAGGAAGAGATTCGTATACACGAAAGTAATGTGGAGGTTTCATTATTAAAAATGGGTAATAGATGGTATAAGATATTGCAGAACCACTACTAACTATTCTAAAAACTTAAATCGTTAGATGAATGCGTGATTTATTATTTAAATTTTATAACATACAGAGTAATTTTTAAGGAAGCATTGGTCGAAAATGTGCATAACTAATGGATGATTAGTTTGGATTGTTTCCACGTAGTAGTATTAGTAAGTACATGGTAGGATTTTCCACCCTTACCTGATGGCACAAGATTGCTAAATGACAACTACGACAATAAGGCCATTTGCAATATAAACAAACTCTTAGCCTTGGTGTTCTAAGATAGACAACGCTTTGAATGTATAATCTATCTATCTAATTGCATGTAAAATGTATCTATCTAACTTAGTTGTTCATGAAATCAAAACCCTAAAAAAGAAAACACCGACATTGTCAATACTTACCGACTATTACCACAGGAATTCCACACTATTTACAATAAATGCGATTTCAAGGCGTGGTTGGCTCCCTAAAGCTTAACCCTGTCATTACAACACTTGACAGAGACACGTGGATAAAGATCAGAGATTCACCTTAACTTAAGCGCTTTTCAAAGACGAATCGAGGGTCCTTTTTCAAAAGATCAAGAGGCGATTACTATTTGAATTCAGGGGCGAAGGCTTCATCAAAACACTTGAAGCCAACGGCGCTTGTGCTGCTAAACAATGTTTCTTAGCCACTTCTTACGCATTAAAGTCCGCTTCACACTTTGACTCTTAAGGTCCCTTTTCTTTTGTCACTCTTTTGTCTTCAAGACACCGGCGAATCTTTAATTTAATAAAGTTTTAGGAATCTTTTTTTGAGGTGGCCTATGAAGCAGCTATATAATTAAATAAATTAATTTAATCTCGGAGGCCGTTGGCTTGTGGATAAGGGCATTTATAATTATTTTAAAGTAAAGTGTATAAAATAATTGATGACGGTATATGATCTGGGGCGTAGTAAACAATGGCGGAAAGTGTGGAGTAGGTGGTGCTCAAAATTATTTGCAATTTTTTCTGGCGGCATCTTCTTCTTCTTTCTTTCTTCTTTCTTTTTCTATTTTTTACTTTTACTTTTTTTTCTTTACTTTTATTTTAGCTTTCCATTAATTTATTTCTTCTTTTGAAAAAGGGGTTGGGCATTGATGATGCATGTGCCTAATTAAATTGGGAATCGTATGATTTCTTCAGCAGTACTCATCCGACGAGGCTGTCATTTCATCAATTGAATTAAGTTACACCAATTTTTATTTTTATTTTTTGCATAAAATTATAGGCCCAACGTATTGATTTAAGCCTTTCTTTTTCATTCATTCATTTAGGTCATATTTGGCATATAAATGTCGACAGTGCAAAAAGCTAATTTTTGGTTCCACTCTTGAGCATCCATCCAAAATTCGAAAACGAAAAAAAAAAAAAATGTTTTAAGTCTCGTTAAATTACGTTCAGGTGTGTTATAATTACTACATGATATTTATATATTGGAATAATTTTAGCTGTTTCTCTCTTTAAAAAAGTTAAAGTATGAGTAATAAGAAATACGAAAAAAAGGGTGTATCGAAAGCGAAAGTTCACTCCAAATGGTGCATATTTCGACCTTGCCTCTTTTGAATTCTTTTCATCATTCATCATCAGACAAATAAAAATACAAATAAAAAAATATTCATTTCCATGCCATTGTTATCCTATCTACACGTTTCCTTCGTACGTCCTTCTTTCAAAATTATTAGGGTTTCGCCCTACAAGCACGACCTTACAACGTAGGTCCTTTTCATGAACCTATTTAGGAAGGACAAAATCCATGACTTGACTTTAACTTAGGTACTGACTTCTAGAATACACCATAGACAGCATGCTTGGAAATTGAAAAATCTCGGAGGAAAAAGGCGACAAAGCTAGTACGCTCATAATGTCCAATAAAGAATCTACAAGTAGATAAGCTTGATTTGGGTTCCTATAATTGAGGCTTTTATTGTGACTTGGGAGTTTGATTAGTGCCATAGATTTGGTGATTTGCTTTATGAATTCTAGAAGTTACGGCTTAGTCCATTTTCCTTTTACAGTTTAATGTCCTTTCGTCAACAAAACCCCCTTTTAAGCCTAAACGTGATTAATGGGCAGGTCTTTGTCAGGTTGAATATCGAACCTAAGGACCCTAGTGCATGCCTGCTTGATAAATTTTGACTGTGCAAATAAACAGTTTGAATAGACCTGACGTGATCAATGGGCAAATCTAATCAGTTCAAGTATTGAACCTAGAGAATCTTATTTGTGTTCACCCAATTAATTCTGACCATACAAATAATCGGGACTTAAATAGACTTGACGTGATCAATGGGTAGGTCTTAACATATCAAGTATCAAACCTAGAGACTTTTATGCGTGTCAGGTGGATTAAATTTGACAATATGAATAACCGGGTTTGAATAGACCTAACGTGATCAATAGGTAAGTCTTATCGATCGAGTAGCGAACCTAGTGACCCTTGTGCACGGCTGCCTGATTAATTTTGACCGTGCGAATAACCGGGCTTGAATAGACTTGACTTTGCAAGCAACCCCGAAAAGAAACCACTTGTTTGGGCCCGCACGATTGTATTATGAGGTTAGGCAAGCCTCGAGAGTTGCTAGGCGCCTCAAGAGTCGCTGGGCCAGTAATTAACTCCCGTAGGCCCTTGATGACATAACACCGATGTGATGGGGGGCTTAGTTCAATATGAGACAACCATTTGAGATATATATTTTCTAAATTAGCATGCAGAGTTAACTGTGCACATGTCACACAAATAATATAACTCATCATATATATGTGTTAAACGGGTGGGTCGGGTTGGGTTTGGGTTGGATCATTAATGGTCCGACCCAACTTATACCTGATCCATACTCAACCCATTTAACTAAACTTAAAAAAGCTTATTTCTTATATATATGTTTAAAATCGTTTTATACAACACAAATTTAATGGAAATTTTTTATAATTTTTAAAATAATTATTTAAAAAAATCGAAATTTAATTATTTTTATTTTTAAAAATTATTTTTTAATTATTTTTAAGTATAAATTTTCTTCTTCTTTTTTTTTTTTTGTTCTTCTTCTTCTTTGGTCAACCGCCGGCCATGACAACGGCCATGACAGCCGGCCACGGCGAGCCTTGAGCTCGCCATTTAGCAAGGCTCAAGCCTTGTCGGCCATCGGCGAGGCCTTTACCTCACTAGATTCAACAAGCTCGAGCTTGCCCCTTGCCGATCTAGGCGAGGCCTCCGTCTCGCTTGATCCGGCAAGCTCGAGGCTCGCTGGCGTTGGGCAAGCTCAAGCTTGCCTCTCGCCGAATCTGGCGAGGCTCGAGCCTCATCAGGGCATCGAAGGCCTCCACCTTGCTAGATCTAGCAAGCTCAAGGCTCACCTGGTTGGTCGTTGGTCATCGTTGTCTTGGTGACCGGAGGAAGAATAAAGAAATATATATATATATAATTTCGGTTTTTATTAAAAAATATTTTTGTAAAGTTAAATAGAGAAGAGAGAGTCTCTCTTGGTAAATGGGTTCATTTTTAATGGGTTAATAAATAGGTCTTAAATGAGTTTGTTCTCAAACCCATTTAAGACTCATATATCTCAGCCTCTTTATTTTTAAAACCCATTATAAGTGCTTTATGAAATATGACTTGATTCATTAACAACCCATTTAACTAGAAATGGGTTCATAAATGGGTCAATGACCCATTTTGACACTTCTACTCATCAAGCACGTCTTTGCCTTGCAATCGACACAAAGAGAAACTAAGTACCTGTTTGATAATCATTCCAACAATGATTGATTCTAATTTTTTTGTTCCCGAGAGTAGTTTGGGAACAGAATCGTGTTTGGTAAAATTTTTGTTATTGGGAACAAATATCTATTTTTTTTGTTCCCGAAAGTAGATTTGGAATAGAATCAAGAATAATAATAATAAAAAAATTGATTATTATTTCGAGAACAAATCTAAAAATCAAAACTAACTTTTCTGTTCCCTTTTCTCTTCTTCTTCATCGATCGCTATCCTGCAGTTGTCGTCCACTGCCGCTTGCTGCCACCGCTAGTTGCTGGACTAGGGCAAGGTTCGGCAAGCTCGCCTAGCCCTACCGATGGCCAGGTAGGCCTCACCTAGCCCTGACGAGGGCTGAGCAAGCCTCCCCCAGTTATCGGCAAGGCTCGACCGACAAGAGTCGATGACACTCCAATGAGGTCGCCGACTCTCGTTTGGCCGATCACCAGTACAGTGATTGGCTTGAAGAAGAAGAAGAAGAAGAAGAAGAAGAAGAAGAAGAATAGGAGAAAAAAGAAAAGAAAAAAAAAGGAAAAAAAGTATAAAAATTATTTAAAAATTAAAAGAAATTGATTTGGAATATAATTAATAAGCACGGTACCAAACACAATTATATTCAAGAATCATAAATTTTGAACAGTTACAAACGACTTAAAATGCTTAGAATTTGTTCCTAAATATAATAAAAAATAATAATTTATAATCAAAATCTACTCTCATGAACAAAATCTTTACCAAAAGCGCCCTAATTCGCACATCAAATGGACCGCTTGATTTTCCACTGTCTTTTTTTCTTTCTTAAATCAGAAGCAAAGCAGATGAAAATCCAAATATCACGACCGCGACGTGATTGATCAATGTATCACATCCGACCTTTCTCCTAATCCTAGGCAATTGCACCGTGCTCTTGTACAGAGAGGGGCCGGCAAAGTACACCATCAAGGACCTGGGCTGAGCCCAATGCAAGATCACTCGAACGCTAGAAGCCCAACACACATGGGCCTCACAGTACCCATTTTCGGAGGATAAATTCGTTTAAATTTTCGCTTAACTTTTTGTGAATTTCACAATAGGACAACTGAAATTCAATTTAAATCGCTTAGGGTACTAAAATCTTTCGTTTTTTCTTTTGTAGTTTATGCACTGTAATCTAATCTAATTAAATTGGTCGCAAAATACTAATACGTGTCCATGTGACAATGACTTGGAATCTTCAAAATGAAAATTGACGGAGGTGCGGTCGAAAAGCATCAGTTGCCGAAACGTCCATAGATGCAGTGCATGGGGTGATTGAAAACCAAGGTCCGGCGACCCGTTCGCTCAACTTCAAGGACCGACGAATGGAATTTACCCAATTTTTAAACCTTTGTTCAGTTTTTTCCCGCCTACTATCAGCACGGCTGCTTCGAGGGACAACTATTAGAAAAGTTCCAAACTTATTCTAGACATTTTAATTATGTCAATTTAATCATAAACATTTTTTCGCATTTTGCTAATTTTGTCCATTAGATTAATTTTGATTGAAAATCGATAATGTAAACATGTGCTATCTTATGGGCACGGTCGATACCAACATTGACATTTTTAATAATATTTTAATCATTTTTGAATTTATTTTATAATTTCTTTGTTTCTTTTTTTTTTTTTAATTGGCTAACCCGAGTGAGGACGTGCAACAAGGGTGGTTGGTTTCAGGGTGAGTGGGTGTTTTCCACCTTGAAAATGGAAACTACCAATTAAGGACGGTTCCACAAGATGGGGATCGAAAATTACCCATTGATTTTATGGATACATCTAGGAACTAAACCATTAGTCTGGCTTCCAAGTAGGTCCATGGAATCATTTTATGTATGAATACTATTGATACATCACCTCAGCATCTACTATGAGAAGCTGTAGGTTGTCTCGAGTAAATAAAAGATGGCCAAATTTTCAGTAGTTCAGAGATCAAAATCTGAACTTGCATCCACAAACACCTGATCGTTGGTGACGTTACATCCAGACACAGCCATAAAATTTGCAGTAGTTTAAAGTCTCTCTTCCCACTAGCAATAACACACGCTAGAGCCTCTCTTCGAGAGAGGCCACGTCGTCGGTGACATTACGTCCGCGCATACCCAGAAATGCTGCAAAATTTGCAGCAGTTCGAATTGTCGTTGTCTAATCCTCTTCAACAGATAACACAACAGAGCATTCATTCCGCCGGCATTTTCAATGCTTCGTAGTGAACTTTCCACACAAGTAACCAACATCAGCAGCAATTGCTCGGTTCCATATATTCATGCCACGGGATCCCAAATTGTCTCTTCTTCCAAATGGCAATTAGGCTTTTGAACTTACAAGATGGGGTGTGACGAGGTCAGAGGCAACCGAGAGTGACAGAGGGAGGTGAGGCCATAACCGCAAGGAACGATTAGAGGTATGACTGACTTGAGTGAGAGAGAGGGGGGCAAGGCCGTGATTGCGAGGAACGGTGGAGGCGTGGTCGAATTGAGAGTAAGAACAACAAAGTTGAGAACAAGAATGAGATGAGAAGGACATAGTCTCGAGACTAGAGATTGAGAGAGAGAATGAGAGATGAGAGAATTAGGGTAATGTATCGATCTGGTCCAGGTGGTTTAGGTGGGTAGTCCCATGCATGGAACTAGACCAAAAATCACTGATTTCACTTTTTTAGAACCAAAAACTAAACCAATACCTGTAAGAACCACGCAGAACCGATCAATTCCTGGTCTGGGTTGTTCCTTTTGCTCACCCTTAATATGAGGCCCTTTGCCTAGATATGGGTCACGTAAGGGTGCCACGGCTCTCACTTGCTTTGGGCAAGTCCGCGGCGCCCAGCTTAGGCCTAGATACGGCAAGGGTTGGGCTCTTGCTTATGGCTGGCGACCCTTGTCAGCCTTCAATAAAAAAAAATCAAATAATTATTAAAATATGTCCGTCAGCACCGATTGTGTTAAGTAGGATGGCTAATATCCGTCAATAATCTATAAAAATGCGAAAAAAGATTTATGATCAAAGTGACTTAATTAAAATATTTGGGAATGGATTGATACAAATATAATTGGTTTATAAGTTATTTATTTATTTAATAATCTGTACCTATTTTGATGGACCACATCAATCCAAGTACAGATTTTCTTACAACAACGTCTTTCATCACGGCGAGAGAGGAGTGCATGGAATATGGAATGGCAAGCAGCATCGTTCAATAGAATCAAAAGGGTGGGTCCAACGTTATCCGCCTCATGTGAACTCGTGAGCTCACGAATGTGAACCCAAGAGAAAAACCGCACAACAAAACACGAGACGACGACAAGCACGAGTCCAGGCCATCAGCACTTGGCGTGGAAGCATTATAAAACCCTCGAGCAAAAGGAATAACATTTGGACGCAACCGCGCACAAAAATCCCATCGTATACACAGCTGTCCACCACGATTCCAGCACCAATGACAAGGACAAGACCCAAAATTTCATCGTCAATCCACGAGCCCGCCAAATACCATTTTTTTCCAGCCAATGCATAAGCAGGAAATTTATCAATTTCGCTGATCAAATTTAGTAAATGTTCTGTTCCTGGGTCGATTTTGCAATTGCGGAATGGGAAGCCGAAAGCAGAGAGGTTTAAAGGCCTTCTTCCTAGGCGTTGGAGAAGGGCGAAAGGGAGAGATAGGGTGTTCCAAAACGTACGCGTGCGTGTCGCTTTGTCTTTCGTGGGGCAAAAATCATAGGCGCAGCGCAGGGCAGTCCCCACCCGACGTCGCCGCAAGGATACAAGAAAGGCCCATCACGGCATTGGAATCTCAATGCTCACGAGGCGAGAACTCTCGCCCCGTGCTTAGATTCTCATGAACAAAGATCGATCGGACGGCGGCCCCTTTCGTCACGAGGGGCCCCCGCGAATCCGCGAACACCAATCGCTGTGCCGTGACCATTGACGATGCATAAACCTACGCGCGAAGGTTAGTTTCCGAATTCACGGGGCGTCGATGCAGTCGAGCGCGCGGTTTCGGGGGGCCATTTTTTCTTCGACGAAGTTGAGGATTGGAACTTTTTAGGCCGCGGAATGAGATGAAAAGAGGGAAAAAGGTGGTTCTTATGAGAAAACGCCGACCCCCTAAGCCGTTTGTCGTGGGCGGAATGGAAAGTAAGGCTCGTTAGATTTCACGTGAACCAAGGATGACATATAGCCCATGGCGAGACCGACGTCGCCTGCCCAGCGAGAAAAGCCTCGTTCTCGCCCCCGGATCCGTGGCCAGGCCGACCTCGCGCCAGCCCGGCGGCCCGGCGAGCCTCGGCCTCGCCGAACCGCCCGCGACGCCGAGGCCTGGCGGAGGCCGGGCGAGGCCGAGGCTCGAGCTCGCCTCCCGCCGGATCAAGGCGAGGCCGACCTCGCCCTCCGCGCCGGGCGAGACAAAAGAAAAAGAAAAAAAAAAAGGATGACAAAAATAAAAGAAATAAAAAATTATCCAAAAACATGTTAGAACAAATTTTGGTTTTTTTCTGAATTTTAATGGTCCCCTTCTTTTCTTTTTTTTTTTTTGGGGGCGGGGGGCTGGGAATTGTAAGCCAACTTCTGTATCGGAACGACAAAAGCTGCCAGAGTAGCCAATTTGCATCAGTTAATGTAACGTCAACTTTGGACAAAAGGAAAATTGTAATGTCAGAGTTCAGTTCCTATGCCATTGGAAAATAATTGAAAAATCTGTGTAAAGACCTACTTTTTTTTATATACTTAATTCAAGAAAAATAATATATACATCATGACTTTTTTTTTCGATCACTTGAATATAATGACTTTCAAAAATAATTTATTTAAATGCTATCGATAATTTCTCTTGTTTGAAAATGTGAGTGACATTTTTTTTTGATACAACATGACATTTAATCAAATATAAATCAAGCTACACAACTTGTTGGAAAAATTCAATAAGCAAAAAAGTGTAGAAATGACGTGTTTGGCTCTTTTATTTTTGCCCCGAGTTGATGAAATGGGGCTAATACCTTCAATTGAATCCCTAAACCCAATTTGCAAAGTGCTGTAGAATCCAAGAGGCCAAAGAGGCCAATTGCTCAGGCAATTGCTTCTCCTCATTCGTTACTTGAAGCGGCTCGCTAATTCTTCAACCAATCGCAAACTCAGGCTCGGAGAACTTGTGGTCCCGGCTTCGATTTTTCATAGATATGATATTTATAAGATAAGTAGTGATAGATATTCTGGAAAAAAAAAAAGATTATTTTTTTTTTTTTAAATTTTTTATGGATGTGCTTTGGAAAATGAGTGCTGTATATAATAGTACACATCATGAACATATAATCCTCATAACTGCTCTTAAACACAATGCACTTTGAAATTCAAAACAATAATAACTGTTCTCGCATTTCCATATCCCTGACATCCAGGCTTGGACTTTGAACTGGTGCTGTGCTGATTAATTCTATGCGTTGACAATACATGAGCGACTGGCTTACTTACTATATAGACTTTATTATTAGCAACATACAATATGTTTTGAAAATATGTATGATTTATAATAAAAATCAGCCAAATGTATCAGATTTATGATATAAATCAGTGGGATTAATTAATCTCGGAGGAACTCTTCTATTTAGCGAAATTCCGTGTTGGATTGTGTACATGTCAGACAACCCGTTTGATCGTTTAATAAGTGTTGCAAAAAAAATTATGATTTAATGAGATTAAGCTTGTTTGATAACCATTGCTAACAAAGACTTAAAAGAAAGATTCTCTCAAGTAAAACAATAAGCTAATGGGGTAAGTAAGGAGGAGTTACTTTATAACAGGAAAATAATCAATGCCAATCGGAATCTTACGGATTATATTGCTAAACATGCCAATATTCACCAGAATTCCATTATATCAAACAACTTATCATATCTATTTTCAGCATTTAAATTGGGTGTTTCAACACTTATTTTTCAATTATCAAGATGAGATGTGTTCAAAAAATTATTCAATCAATCCTAAACCCATTGTACAAATGACAATTCAATTATAAATATTTATATAAAATTAGAATATAATCATTCCAATTAATTTTTGTTGGAAATCGATAATGTACTTGGTTGAAATGAGTACAATGAAATTTCGCAAAAATATTTAGGATTACATCTACAAAATTGGAAAGTCCAAAGATCAAATTGACATTCATATAATTAATTAAGGATTGATTCGATGATTTATTTAATACGTTCCGATAATTCGCTCATAATGTTTGGAGATAATATAGTGGTCCTTGATTTGTCAGCCCATCAACTATCTTAGTTGATCTCTAGAGAATTAAAGATTCTTTGGACTAGGTTCAAGCTCAATTCATCTCTCATTAAATTAATAAAATCGCATCCACTCAAGAAGGTTAATAATTTAATAAGGTGACTAGTGGTCATGATAAAACTTTCGCGAAATTGTTGATGTAGTGATTGAAATGACTATATTGGCATTCTATGCGGACGTTTAAGATTAAATTGATAATGTTGAAAAATTTATGAATAAAATAATATCCTTACAAAAAGTTTATGACAAAAAAATGATTTTTCTTTTTTTTTAAGTGTTTCCAACAATTCACCGAGAATGTCTGGAGATAATATACTGGTTTATGATCTGTCACCCCCACTATCTGTCCTAATTAATTCAAGATTCTATGGACGAAGTTCCCGCTTAACTCTTTTCTCCTTAAAATAATCAAACCCCCGTACACTCAAGAGAAGTGTCAATAATTCAATAAAGCGAGCAGCGGTCATGATAAGCACCCCAAATTCCGCCCGCTTTTCGGCCGTTGATTTCGGAAGGTGATGCTTCCGTTAAAGTCCAATTAACATCTTTCTTTTGTTTTTTCTTGTTGCCATCGCACCTTTTCATGCTGAAAAAAGAGGATTGCTGACGGAGGAGGCATTTAGATTTTGGTGGGGCAGGCTAATCTCTATCGTTCATTTGTGACGAAACAATGAGCCCCGTTGGATAAGGCAAGTGAAATACAACTGGAAAGCGCACTTCGTGTGGAGAAATTACGACTTAGAAACTTCACCAGTGACTGCTACAAATTGCCCCCAAATACGGAAAAGTTCACCGACTACTTGTCACATTCCAACTTACTTAGGATGTTGATAAATTTTTTTAACTAATTATGGAAATATTTACATCAATTTTAAATTATGAAATTACTAAAAAGTCTAAACAAACCATAGAGCGTTACAAAAGCGAGCTTACTTCCATAGTCGCGAAAGTAGTTTTTATATATAGCGAAGTAACTTCTAATGTTTTTGGTAGATTTTGATATAGGAAAGTAGCAAATCATATAGATGTGCAACATGTAACGCTGTTAATAACTTTTTAATCACTTGTAACATTCGTATTTGAATTAGCTTATAGTGAATGAGGTTAGTGAAATTTATTAGGCTCAATGACTTCTTCCATGGAAAACTAATGTAGATAGTGACTTCCATCTCATTGCTATGTTCTAAGTGATTAGTGATCTCAATATACATTGAAATAACTTTGTATATACTTCATGTCATAAATCTTTTGTTGGACAAATATGGTTTTTAAAGACTCACGTAACAAATTGACCATGATTGAAATTTTTTTGGGCACGTAAAAAAATTTGTACTCGCTAATAAGAATAATGAAGAAATACCTGACAATTTTTTATCTCCTTGTGATTTTTGCTTTCCTTTCTCTTTTGGCCAGATTTGATTTGTTTCTTAAAGACCACTCACCTTTTGACAAACCTTTTCTAAAAAGGAAGAAAGAAAAACCACATGATGACAAAGAAAAAGGTTGCAACCCTTTGAGAGATTTTAGTAATTCGGAATTTGGGTTAAAGGAAGCCACACTCAATCGCCATCACAAAAGAACAATATATCCTACATCTGTTGCTTAACAATATGTCCTACATCCGTTGCTTACTTTGCGTATTTGTCTAACCGAGCAAAAGCAGAAGCTCTTGCCTATTCCGTACAAAGCAAACAACTTCACGTATTGTTCAAATAGGTCGCATTACTAGATTTTACTGACAACGTAGAACTTGAAATTATGTTATAATAATAACAGTTCTTTCTAGTAAAGAAAGTTATCTTCATTGCACGTCGAAGCAGATGGTCGGAACCTGATTCAATTAGCATCGATCGATGACATAACAAAGCGTCAACTCGTCTTGATTTCACATGATCTAATAATGCACTGTCGCTTTTGCTTTAGACTTTCTCCTCAACCTGTTCCTGTCCTGGAGATTTACAGATTGACTATGGAGTCACGAACAGAACAGTTGGCATAAAATAAGCACCAGCTTTCCCCATCCACAGGGACCAAATCATTCCACACACAGTCCAATGCACATGCACTTTCATGGTGGCGCAATGACAGTGCAAAACCCAATAAACAAATCTCATCAAGAACTCCAGGAAGTGATCCCAATGGCCAGAGCTCCTCCACAGCCTCAGAATCCTCCAAAATCCACTCCAGCATCCGCCATTCCCTCGAAATGGAGCGACCCGTGATTCACTGAGCAGCCAACAAGTCAAATTCCTTCTTGCCCATCTCTTTCCTGGCCCATCACGTTCTCCCCATCTCCACCGAACCTTCTTCCTCCTCTGCTTTTCCCCTGCTTCTTGCTTCTTCCGTACCCTGTCTCTGCAACTTGAATGAACTGCTGCTGCCGCCATGGCCACTCTGGAGGACATTGGGGTGTCGGCGTTCATCAACATAGCCAGCGCCTTCGCTTTCCTACTGGCGTTCGCGCTGCTCAGGATCCAGCCCCTTAACGACCGGGTCTACTTCCCGAAATGGTACATCACCGGTTCGAGGACCAGCCCGCGGTCCCGGAACTTCGTGGGCAAGTTCGTCAACCTCAGGGTCACGACGTACTTGACCTTCTTGAATTGGATGCCCCAGGCCCTGAAGATGAGCGAGGCCGAGATCATTAGCCACGCCGGTGTCGACTCCGCCGTCTTTCTCAGGATTTACACTCTTGGGTATGGACTGGTTCTTCGTGAAATTTCGAACTTATTCTCGAGCATGTCTCGCATTTTGTGTAAAGCCAGGATTTTTGTGGCGCAATTTTGGATAATTAAATGAATTGTGACGGGAGAATCACTTCAATCCCCGTGAATTCCCTTTTTGTGATCGTGACTTTTATTTTCCGGTTTTTTTTTTTTATTTTATTTTTTTTTATTTTCTGGGTTCATATTAGCTGGTCGTTTTCTTGCTTGGTGAATACAAAATGGACTCTTAGTTGACTAGTGCGGAAGTTTAGAGCTGCTTGTTGTGGCAATGAAATTTGTCTGTGAATTTGTCTGAAATGCATGCACACAATCACGCCTTTGTTTCGCTTTGTGATTCTTCACTATCATGATGTTCGAACTTCAAGGACTGTTAATTATTAACTTTGTCATGTAATGTCGGGTGGCCCGTCTGCCTGCTTCCAGTTTCTTACAAGAGTTCTTAGCCCACAGCAGAGGTGATTACTCATGGTCATGTTTGTCAAATTTGGATGGATATGTTGTTTTCAGTAATTGCAAGACCACAATTCAGTTGATTTCAGGATTTTAAGTTATATTTTGTGTGGAGTTGCTGAAATTTTTTCTCATGCCATCGGTATCTTAGTAGCTGCTACAAGTCATGGTCAATGTAAATGTTAGAATATAAATCTTGCTCTGGTTATGACCTGTTGGTGAGAAATGCAAATCTATTGATGGAGAATTCTAGTCTTCTGCAATTTTTGAACTTTACTAATGGACCATCGTGGTTGTTTTGGAAGAGATACATTTACATGGATACATACATGTGTTCACTGTGTTATAACAATTTCCAGTTTTGCTTGAGACAGTCTTAGAGCATCTTGTAGAAAAAGAGAAAAGAAGGAAATAGAAGACCTAGTTATCCTTCTCCTGAACGAACTGTGGGGACTGTTTAGTTCGTCTTTGATGACCATATACCATTTATGGTCTAAGCATCCCCAGAGATGGTCAATGCTCAAATACATTGCAGTTGTGTAAACTATAAGTTTCTTTCATATTATTTTAACTGAAATTTTTTCGCTTCGATCTGGCAGCTTGAAGATTTTTGTACCGATTACAGTGGTTGCCCTCTCGATTCTTATACCAGTCAATGTATCTGATGGGACATTGTCTTTCCTGAAGAGAGATTTGGTTACAAGCAACATCGATAAGCTATCAATATCAAATGTTCGTCCTCAGTCAATAAGGTAAGTGTTCTTTCTCCTGCAGCAGAGATAGCTACTGTTCATAAGAACACGTTACTCAACACCAGCTGACAAAATAATAAGGTTGAGTAATTTATACTGCTTGAAGATAAACATGATGAAACATGATAGCACGAATTTTCTTCCCTTGTGAGTGCTAATTTGTTTAATAAAGGTTGCACTTGTCTCACAAAACTTTGTTCCTCATTCTCTTGCCTCCAAAAAATTTCAACGATAACATTGCAGCATTCTATTTTCAGGTTCTTTGTTCACATAGGATTGGAGTACTTGTTCACTCTATGGACGTGCTTCTTGTTATTCAAGGAGTATGATATTGTAGCTTCTATGAGGCTGCGTTTCTTGGCTTCACAACGGCGCCGTGTCGAGCAGTTCACAGTGAGTTGAACTCTAACCACATTCTGTGGAAGTATATTGGAGCTCAAAATTCCTAGAAGCACAATGAAGGACTTTGGATATTTGTGTGAAAATCATGTTAGAGATGAAAGACTCATTTTTGTAGTTATTTGTACCACTTTTGATAAGAAGTGGATTCTGTAAGAGGCAAAAAGAGGGTGTGAAAGATCACCTAGAAACCAAAGAGGTCACCGGACGAAAAATCTGAACTGTTCCTCATATTTTCTAGCTGAGGGGATTTTGCTGAAAAATATCTTTTGCAGGTAGTGGTTCAAAATGTGCCTTGTTCTTCTCGCAAGTCAGTCTCAGATAATGTGGAGCATTTCTTCAAAACTAATCACCCAGAACACTATCTTTGTCACCAGGTAAAGGATGCTTATTGGGGACTCTTCAATAAGTTATTTTTACTTTTATATAGCTTGAAATGCTTCTGAGAAAATTCATTTGGTTGTAAATATATGAGGAGAAGTTGATGTCTTTTATTTTTCCTTTTGGCTTGTGGGCGCATGAGATGTTTATGTCATTAAATAGTGCTGAGGTTTAAACATTTCAGGCAGTGTATAATTCAAATAAATATGCTGTAATTGTGAGAAGAAGACACAGGCTCCAGAATTGGCTTGATTACTATCAGCTTAAGTTTGAGAGGCATCCTGAGAAGAGACCAACGAGCAAGGTATCTCTTTTCATAAGCTAGGCTTTGTTTTTTTTTTTTTTTTTTTCCGGTCATAAGGCTAGGCTTTGTTCACATGGTTTCTTGGGCACATGCCCCTGCACTTACATACAGACACACTTGATCTGAGCCTAAATGCCAAGAAAGGTTTCCACACAGAAACACACTCCTTCAGCTGTACTCCTCTGTAATTGTGCCTGGTATAGTAGCTGGTTTAAGATTTCAGAATAGCTTGTCCAAGAATTTAATCCTACAATTTTTTTTCAAATCTTATTTCCAGATTGGTTTTTGCGGGCTCTGGGGTGAACGAGTAGATTCAATTGACTACTACAAAGAACAGATCAAGATTCTTGACAAAAGAGTAAGACATGATCTGGATTGAACATCACACTGTGAATTCCAGCTGTCATTTTAATCTGCACTAACTTTGGAATCAGTTTGTTGATTTAGGGCAGCACTAGGTGTTCCGATATTCTCAATTGAATTCTTCTAATCGTATCAATTTGTTCTATTTTACTTGCTTCCTTTGTCAGATGGCCGTGGAGCGTGAAAAAGTTATTAACGATCCAAAGTCCATTCTACCAGTTGCTTTTGTTTCCTTTAATTCAAGATGGGGGGCTGCAGTTTGTGCACAGACGCAGCAAAGCAAGAATCCCACCTTATGGTTGACAAACTGGGCTCCAGAACCTCGGGACGTCTATTGGAAGAACTTAGCTATACCATTTGTTTCACTGACCATTCGGAAACTTGTGATATCCCTGTCGGTGTTTGCTCTGGTGTTCTTTTACATGATACCGATTGCATTTGTGCAATCTCTTGCCAATTTGGAGGGTCTAGAAAGAGTTGCTCCTTTCCTCAGGCCTGTGATCGAGCTGTAAGTATATTACAGGACCCATGAGTTTACCTATTAAACCACAGAATAGACTGTTTACCTCTTGAAAATGCAATTTTGGTAATTTCTTCATTATTGACTGAAAGTGAGAGCTGTCTCTAGTTTCTGAAAGGGGAAATGAGATTTGTAGCTGCAATTGTCATGGAGGTTCCTGCCTGTTCACATGTTTATCCTTACATCTTACATTGGACTTGCAGGAAATTTATCAAGTCATTCTTACAAGGTTTCCTCCCTGGTCTAGCCCTTAAGATGTTCTTGTACATCCTTCCTACAGTACTGGTGATCATGTCGAAGATTGAGGGGTACATTGCAATATCGACATTGGAAAGGAGGGCTGCTGCAAAGTACTACTACTTTATGTTGGTTAATGTCTTCTTAGGAAGCATTATAACTGGAACAGCGTTTCAGCAGCTGCATTCTTTCATGCATCAGTCAGCTACCCAGTAAGATTACGTCATTTGATTTTTGATGCTAGTTGCCTGTGCATATTGTCTCAGATAGTCCTGCTCGTAATTTCCATATAGACCTCTGTGTCAGGGTCAATTCAACCAGTCTATTCTCTCATTTAATTCAGTGGATATTGGACCATCTCTCTAATTTAGTTGAAGCATATATCGCTTGTTACTGCAAACAAGTCATGGATGAAGAAGTTTAAGTTTTTACCCAGTAGTTTTAGCATTTACTGTTACAGATACTTTCCTTCTTCTTGACTCTGGAGCATTTCTGAATTTTCCTTTGGTTAAGTAATTTGAATTCGATGTGTCAAAGGAAACTATAATTTTCATGTGATGTATTCATAAACACACTTATGCCGACCCAGCTGAGACTTATTCACATGCATGCAAATGCGTATGCATAAGCACATACTCCCAGACATAAGCATGCATGTGTGCACCCACATACACTTTCCTTGGCAGTATTCTAGTTTGCAAGACCCTTGTCTTACCTTCCCTTGCAATAGCTTTCATTATTTTTCCATACAATGCTTTTCTTTCTAATGGGGTTTGCTTGTATTATTCGTATTAATCTTTTCTTTTCCTGGTTCTATGTTTACAGTCTCAAAGTTTGGTAGATTCTCAGTAGTAACCAATAAGATGCTGATATGAGTGAAATAGGGAAGAATTCTTCTTACTGCTTTGTAGTGCATATTAAATGGTATGTTCTTATGAGATGTAAGTCATACCTGACCGTTGTTGGTGCATTTTATCCCCAGGAACTTAATTAGTTCTTTATTTTTCTTTTTTTTTCTGCCATAAGAAGAATTTTCTATGGAGTTTTCATCACGTTTCAGGATACCGAGGACCATTGGGGTGTCAATACCAATGAAAGCTACTTTCTTTATTACCTACATAATGGTTGATGGTTGGGCTGGGATTGCTGCCGAGATTCTCCGTTTAAAGCCATTGGTCATATACCACCTCAAGAATATGTTTATGGTGAAGACTGACCGCGACAGGGAGAGGGCCATGGACCCTGGAAGTGTAGATTTTCCAGAGACTCTCCCAACCCTCCAATTGTACTTTCTTCTGGGAATTGTTTATGCTGTGGTTACTCCGATTCTTCTTCCTTTTATTCTGGTGTTCTTTGCCTTGGCATACTTAGTCTACCGTCATCAGGTCAGTTAGTCCCTGAATGCTTTGTGTTCCCGTGACGCGTCTTCATTGAGTTCATTTAATTGTGTTAAGTCCCCCCTCTTTTTAGGTACAACAACCTTGGTAGAGCGTAGAGCATAATAAACTGGAACTGCCTAGAGATGGCAATTGTTTGGAAGCTAAATTTTCTTGGAAAATGATACAGGATAAGTTATGAGGCTCAGCTTTAGAACTGGTTTTTACTTTATCTGATTCTAATATGTAAGTTGGTAACTGCCGGAACTTAAATTCAATGATAGCAAATGAAACTTGTTCCATTTCATCTTTAGTCTCCTTACTTTTTAAGTTGGAGCAATCCGCTGTTGTATTAATAGGTGATCTGTTTGCAGATAATTAATGTCTACAATCAGCGATATGAGAGCATCGCTGCATTCTGGCCCCATGTTCACAGCCGCATTATTGCAGCCTTACTGATATCTCAACTTCTGCTAATGGGGTTGCTCAGTACCAAAGAAGCTGCTAATTCAACTCCTTTGCTTGTTATATTACCGGTATTCACATTGGTATTCCACAAGTATTGCAAGCATCGGTTTGAACCTGCCTTTAGGAGGCATCCGCTTGAGGTAATTCCCCAGTGTTCCCTACTGGACATTTTGGATAACAGTCTCATACTGACTCCATCCATTATCTTCAGTTCTTCAGGAATTCATGTCAATGGTGAAGTACTTTTTTCTTTTCTTTTTCTTAATCATGATATCCTCCACAGGAAGCAATGGCAAAAGATTTAGCGGAACAAGAAGAAGAACCGAACCTGAACTTGAAAGCATACTTAGCTGACGCGTACCTGCACCCAATTTTCCGGTCATTTGCGGCGGAGGAAGAGGAAGTAGTTCAAGTCAGAGCAGACAAGCACCAATCTCCTGTAGCCAGCCCTTCTGGGAGCGAACTTAGCTCGCCCTCACCTCCTCATCATGCTTATCGCTATGAAGTTAATACACAACATTACTATTCTTATCATTATGAGGCTGAGCCTTGAAGCAGCAGGTCCTCTTCTGCTCGCTTATGAAAGCCTGACCTATTTTTTCAATCTTGTAACAATCTCTCTGTCCAATATAATTACTTAGCGTTGAAGTGACTTTTTTCCCTTTTTGTAGTTTCCTTGTTTGTATTTGTTCTTCTGTGTAAATTCGAGTGAAGGTAACTTTCTGTTCAAACTCTGATGAACACGAAGATCCTGTAGATTTTTGTTGTCTTTTCTTTTGCTTCATAGTTAGTCGTTTGACAAAAATGTAAACGGTTGGAACTCTTTGCGGCAAGTTATTATGATTTATCATGATATATTCTCGTCCTGCTCATTTTATTGTTCGTTATTTGTTTGAAGTGTGGTAGCCGAACCTATTTTATGTTTGTTAGGACTCGAGTACATTATTCCTAGTCTTCTAGCACGTTTAATCCTGATCTGTGCTTGCTTTGGCTAGCCGTTCCGCAGGAGCGTTTGCCCCCTTCTCATCTACGTTTAAACACAACGAATGGGCTAAATTACCATCTTATGCATATCCATGGACTTCAATTACACTAGCAAAAACATGCTCCTCCAAACATCAAATATTTATTTCAGAAGACTGTCCTTTAACGCCAATATTTTCGTCAAACAGCTTGTTTCAATACCAATGTGCCTAGCTAAGTGTACAAAATCTAAGAGGTGGCAAAAGGGGTCATGAACCTATATTTGTAGTCGTATCTGTTAAGTTGGGTGAATTACGAGTAGCTTGAAAAATTATATGGGTTAAAATAGATCTAATAAAGTAAACCTAAAAAAAAAATGATGGGTCCTATTGGGTTACCAAAAAGCCCAACTTCAAGCCATTAAATCAAAGAGCAATGCCGTTCGTGTGCTTGTGCTCGAGTCCACAAAAGCCCCTAAATTACTTGTTGGCCATGCCCAAGTACTACGGGAACTAGGCTCCCATGCTAGCATCTTGCTTGAGCCCATGGAGGCTAGGCCCCAGACATTGGTGCCTGTGTCGAGACCCCTAGAGGCCATGCTTGGGTATTTGGTTTCTATGCCCAAGTCACTAGCGCTTGACCTTGTTTCATAGAAGTGAGGCCTAGGCCCCTCAAACTCAGGCTGCAACCATAGTACCCATGTTTGGCTCCACAGAGGTCAGGAGCCAGTCCCTAGAGGTCGGGACTTGGTCCATTATAGCGGGCTTGGGTCCATAAAGGCTAGGCTTAGGTCCCTTTAGGTTGGGCTTGGAACCTTGTGCCTAGGGAACTTGATTCTCATGTTTGTGTCACAATCGCTTGATTCTTTGGTAGCTAAGTTTAGGTCCATAATGGCTAGACCCAGGTTCCTTGAAGCTAAGCTCGAGACCTTTGTGTTTGTGCCCATGTCCATAGAAGCCGTGCTTAGGACATCGGTGCCCATACCCTAGTTTCCAACAATAATGTTTGGGTACTCAACTCTTGCGCCCACATCACTGACACTTAGCCAGGGTCCATTGAGGTGGGGCTTGATCTTCGCATATGCTTCTATACCATGTGGATTTCAAGCCCCATTGCATGGGGGCACCTTTCAGGGTAGGACATATTAATGTTCTAGTAGACATGATCATGGTCATCTTTCAAAGAATGTGAATGCAATTCCAAAATGTATAACATGCATTAAAAGTAAAGTTGAACTTGCATTATCATGAAGTTGCTCCTGAAGTCGGGCCATGACCTTTTGATGTGATGTGGCTTTTGAAGTGCAATGCGAGTTGACTTGTTACTACAATATTACCAAAAACAAGTTGAAGTAAGCCAGAATTATTATTATGTTGGACATATCAAACTAATCTATGGACCAATTACGATTTCCTGAGAACAAGGAGCAACAAGAGATCCGAATTCGTGATCAACCAGAGGGCTCCGAACCACGCGAGAATGAAACCTTCGATAAAGCCAACCACCACCACCGATGATCTAACGGGTTATTTCGAACCGCGAATGACTAGCATGTCATCGGTCGGCTTCGGAAATCTCTGATCTCTCCTCTTGAAGCCCGTTTAGGACCATCGTAAGATTTTTCTGAACTGGACTTTGACATTGCAATCCGATCCAACCCAATTCGTTTGCACGATGCGGCCTGTTGCAAGGAGGAATTTTTCAGTCCAATGGCCACTGGCCACAAGGCGCAAGGCCGATGGTATGGTAGCTTTGACAGTGCTGTTCACTGCGAATGCAACTGCCAAGAAGCTGCTCCAGCTAGCCTGCTACTGTCCAAATCTCATCTCCAATGTCTTACCATCATTCTCTGAAGTCCATACAAACTCTCGGGATTCTCCAACCAAGAAGAAGAAGGCCCACAACAAAAGGCAGCCGAAGAGATGGTTCCTCTCGCCCTCTCAAGAACTCCCCGCCACTTCCTTGCTTTCTTGCCATGGCGATCGTCTCGGCCACGCTCCACCACCACCACCACCAATCGCCCTCCTCCCGTCTTGTCAATCACCACCGACGACAGCGGGAGGGGGACCTGCCCTTTTCTTCAAGTTCCCTCCTTTCGCTTTCTTCCTCCGCAAGGATCCAACCGTGTGCGTCGACGCGGCTCGCTTGTGGGGATGGCCAATCGGGAAATAAGAGTCCCCGTCTGGAGAAATCGTGTTCGGGAGTCAGAAGCAATTCTGGGTTCTCTCCCGGGTTCTTGCAAATGGGTGACGAGAAAACGTGCTCGGACCGATCACTCTTGGTGAAGTCGGCGGGTGCAGAGAGTGGTGGCACTTCCACCACAATCTCTCAAAAGGTCTCCCCTTTTATTCTTTTCCTAATTCGAGTCGCTTGGCATGTTTTATGGGGTCTCAGCTGGTCCGTTTTAGCTTCGTTTTACTAAATTTGATCCAAAGAATGTGTCTTTGATGTGAACTATAGGCCTTTGGGGTGCTCCATTTGGTTGTCTCGCTGGGGATAATCCTTGCGATGGATAAATATTTGAAGGAGGCGTTTGTCGCAGCGGCGATCAAGTTCCCGAGTGCTCTGTTCGGGATGTTCTGCATATTCTCCGTTCTGATGATTCTCGATTCGACGGTGCCCGCCATGGCTGCCGGTTTGATGAGCTTCTTCGAGCCGGCGCTTCTGTTCATACAAAGGTGGCTCCCGCTGTTTTATGTTCCGTCCCTGGTGGTTTTGCCTCTTGCTGTTAAGGACATACCTGCGGCTTCGGGGCTCAAGATTTGCTTTATATTGGGTACCGCTCACCTTTGATCACCGTGTAGTTGTGTGCTCTTCCTCATTGTGGTTGCTTGTGTTGTGACTATCTTGTGAAATCTAATGACCTTAGACCAGAGTCTTGCGCCTCTCGAATGGCCTAAGTCTATTGGCATTTTGTCTTTCTGGGTTCTGTTGTGCTTGCCAATGAGTTGGTGCACCATGATGGCACAGTATTACTTCAGTATGCAATATTCCCAGAGCTCTGAAAGAAGCTCTTCATTGATGTTGTCTTTGTGCAGACAATAGCCTAGAAGAAGGAAGCACAGGATGAAATCACAATCTTCATGCGTAGACTTTCAGACTTTGAGATCATAAGAAGCTTACATTGCAGTTTGATATTAGAGTTTGCATGAGGATATAATGTAAACTAGGTGGAGAGAAAGAAAAATGCATGGCATCTATATTTTAGTTTGTCTGGATAAGTTGAGTGGTGTCTTGCTGTTGCCAGTTGGGCTCGATAGGTGCATCTTTAACTCCGTAGCTGTTTTCGTTTTCTCTTTTGCAGTTGGAGGATGGTTGGCTTCACTTTTGGTGGCTGGTTATACTGCGATTACAGTGAGAAAACTTGTTAAGACAGAGATGGCGGATGCTGAGCCAATGGCAAAACCATCGCCATTTTCGTCACTTGAATTGTGGACTTGGAGTGGTATTTTTGTTATATCATTCATTTCAGCATTTTTGTACCCAACTTCTCTTGGAACCAATGCCAGAACATGCCTTCCATTCCTCCTGGCATCCACCGTGATAGGCTACATGGTCGGTTCTGGGTAATTTCTGCTACCTATGAGCAAATTTGCATTGTGGAAGTCCTGCAGGATCTATAGTTTGTTGAAGTATAACTGTTCAAAAGGCCATCTTCACGAGCTTTACTTTTTAGGTTGCCATCTGGTGTGAAGAAAATTTTCCATCCAATTATCTGCTGTGCATTGTTGGCAGACCTGGCAGCATTTGCATTTGGGTACCTTTCAAAGTCTGGACTGAATCCCGTCCTAGGTATTCTGTTTGTGAAGTCATAACTGTTACTTGGTTTGGATGATTTGCATGAACTGATCAGTAGGTAGTTTGCATACTTCTGCATCATTAAGAACCAACTGACTAGTTGTATCTCATGTACACCTCTTTAAAATCTTTTCAGTTTACTTGATGCAATTCTGGCTAAAACAAAATTCATTTGAAGCAGATATGCATAGCCATGTGGCCTTCTTTAAGGGGGAAAAAATAATGTTCCATTTGTAAAGTACTTAAGAAGCAGTATCCATCAATCATCCCTATGCCATTGCATTCTGTGTATCATGACTTTTTGATTTTACATCCTTCTTAGAGAAGATAGAAATTGTTTTCTATATGGATGAAATAAATCAAGTATAATGGCCTTGTGATGTTTGCATAGAATGGCGACTAATTCCATCAGCTTGATCTCGCATGGTTCACAATGTCCAGAAATCTGCAAAACTTTTGATCTGATACCTAACATACTTACAGGATATTACCTTACGGGCATCTGCCAATCCTGGAGCTGGTGATATTCTAATGGGATTCTTGGGATCTGTTATTCTCTCCTTTGCATTCTCCATGTTCAAGCAGAGAAAGGTAGCTTATATCTTCTCATCCAGTACTCAGATTGTGAAATTATCACAGTTGTAGATTTTGCTGTTATTTTGAGTTGCTACTTTGGAGCACAGAAAAGCGAACAAAGCAGACAGTGCAGGTTAAACAGTTATTCACTAGGGCAGGAGGAAAACTTCTTGATACAGTGATATTCATGCTATTATTAGCTTTCTTATCTCTAAGAGTTTGGATGTGTAGGAAACATGAAAAGTTAAAGTTGAAAGAACATTTCATTGGTTGAAATGGAACCATCGTTCCTCCTCGAACTAGCATGTGTGCGCCAGGTGCTTTGGTGAGAAACTGGTCAAGAAAGATGGTTAAATTTTTTTAAACTTTGCTGCTAATTTATATTTCTTTTTCAGACTGATTGCAGTCCACTGATTGGTAATTTGAGAATCCCTTTCTCTTCTCATTTTGGCTGCAACTACAATCTCCATTCTCTGTTGTTGCAGCTTGTAAAGAGACATGCAGCTGAAATTTTCACGTCAGTCATCGTCGCAACAATCTTCTCTTTGTACTCAACTGCTTTGGCAGGACGTCTTGTTGGACTGGAACCAACTTTGACGGTGTCGATTCTGCCTCGTTGTATTACTGTGGTATTGGCCCTCAGCATCGTGTCTCTATTTGAAGGTATTCTGGATTCTCGATTGAAATGCAATTTGGGATAGGAGATTACTTCTGCAATCATCTTTTCTAAAGCACAATTGAAACCCATGCGATGGATTTTTTTAACTTTTTCTACTTGATATGCGTTCTCTTTCTCTGAGCAAGGTATATTTTTGCTAAATGGTGACTAAATATTTGTGCTTGAAATTCCATTCGTCTCTCGAGTGGTGCAGGTGCCAATTCATCTCTTACAGCTGCTGTGGTTGTGGTAACTGGTTTAGTTGGAGCAAACTTTGTGCAAGCAATGCTGGATAGACTTAAATTCCGTGACCCTATTGCCCGAGGAATAGCTACCGCATCAAGGTACGCTATCTGAACATTGGCCATCTTTCTGGAGTGTGCCCTTGTTGCGCACTTTTGTTCTTTCCACTCAGTGAAATTCTCAGGACTGATTAAGAGACACAAGTACATAACTCGTAACCGGAAGTCATATATCTCGTGCCTATCCTGCAGTGCCCATGGATTGGGAACAGCAGCATTGTCGACGAAAGAACCAGCGGCCCTCCCTTTCTGCGCCGGCGCTCTCTCCGGCATCTTCGGCTCCTTGATCTGCTCAGTTCCCGCCGTCAGGCAGAGCCTGCTTGCCATAGTCGGCTGAGGACTACAAGCAACATCGATTTGATCTGACCGTGCATTCTGTCGGCCTTTTCAACCAGTTCCATCGGTTTTCTACACTCGAAGGTGTACAGAGTTCAGCAAGAGTCCCTCTCCAGGATTGCCTCCATTTTTTTTTTTTTTTTTTTTTTTTTGGTAAAACCGGGTCAGTCCAGTAGCTGGAGATGACTTGCATTGCCACCAGGACTCTCTCTGTCTAGGGTCCAGCATCTTTCTGCTCTATGTAAATGAGAGAGTTGCAGGATCGACATCAGTTGTTATTGATGATACTGTCAGCGTCTGTAATGTAGGGTAAGCTACGACAGGGAAATAAATATTGGTAAAAAAACGAAAAGAAAAATCGAGTACGAACATCCGGCATTTAATGACCCCAGGTGTTATCAGAACGGTCTAGCTTTGAAATAAGGATCCAATATCATTATTGTATAAGACATGATTGGGAACAAATTCATAACTCGAAATAAATCCTATATTTTTATATGAATATCTTATTGTTCAATTACAAGCTCTTATTTTCTTTGAAATAACAAAAGGGAAAATGTCACAAATGATCTCTGAATTTTCATCTAATATTCAAGAAATCAAAATGCAAGATTCACCTTTATTTATTATTATCGTTTCTTTTTTCATTTGTTTTTAATATGGAGAAAGGAAAGAAATATTGACCTTTATTATTTTGCATAAATGTGGTATTTTTTCGAACAAAAAAAACCAGTTTGGTATTTTTATTTATTTATAAAAAAACAGTTTATAAATTAAAAAAGGAAATTGGTTAATTTTTAAATAGTTAGGACTAGATGGAATATTAGATGAAAGTTCAAAGATCAAATTGAAAGCTTATAGATGAAATTGAGCATTAAATAAAAGTTCTAAAATCATTTGTGACATTTTCTCATAACAAAATATACTCACTAATTTTTATGAAAAAATAAAAAAATATATTTAGTCGGTTGGGTCCAATTCTTTCCTAGAAATGAGAATTGTATGCATAAATATTGATTCCATTTTTAAAAATCGAGAACTAAATCGATACTTCTGAAAATTGGTCCGATCAGGTGGTTCGTTCTGCATGTCCCTAATTTTCACCGGACCTGTCACGTCTGGTGTTGCCGAGAAATGAAATCACCCTTTCCTGAATACAAGCAAACTAAAATAAAATTGTAACTCCACTAAAACTGTGGCAGTCCTTTTCATATCCCGGAATCACGAATCTCGTCCGTTCGTATCGCCGGGCTCAACGGTCCAGATCTCGCGTCCCGCTCGCGCGGGAGCCCCGCAGGAGACCCGCGGCAAGCCCACTCGCGCGGGCGCGTGCCCTGCAAACCCCGCGACCGGCGCGTGGGCGACGCTTCCAGCGACAAAACCCATCGACTGAACTCTCGGTGCGCTGAAAATGGTCGAACGAAAGGCGAAAAGAGGAAAGGAAAAATTGTCCGAACCGGAACAGTTTCTCTCTCTTTCTCTCTCTCTTGCTCCTCAGCTGCGAGCGCGAGTGGAGTACCCTTCGAGAATCGCCTCCCTCTTTCCAGGTAAATCGAAGCCTAAAGATCGCTCCTTTGCTCAGGAACAACGCGGCGAGGCCGATCGGGTCGTCGTTTCGTCGCTTGTGCTGACGAATTTGGTGCCGTTTCGTGGGTTGTTGAAGCTTTTTGCTTGGTCTGCTTGCTGGTGGGTGGTGAGGCGGGATGGGGTTGTGACAGAATGCGTAAAGGAAGCAAGATGCAAGAGACGAAAGTATTGGGAGAAGTTTTTCTGTTCCTTCCAAATTGTATTAATTCAATATACAATGTTCTGTAATTATAATACAGAGTGTACATGAAGAAAGGAAATAAAAATTCTATAAATCAAATCTACATTTCTATCTAGAATTGATTGATCTGATTAGATCAATTAAGATCATAATCTGGCGGATGATCAATTTAGATCAAATCCCACGGATCTTCAGGCATATCTTCCAACACTCCCCCTCAAGCTGGTGGCTTGTAGATATTTAAGACGCCAAGCTTGCTTAGTAGATATGCATGCTGTCTTGAACAAAGAGGTTTGGTGAAAATGTCCGCCAGTTGTTCAACAGTTCCAATCCCTCTTGTCTCGATTATCCCTTCTTGGATTTTCTCTCGAGTGAAGTGATAATCTACTTCTATATGCTTGGTTCTTTCATGCATTATAGGATTGGCTGCAAGTTTCAGTGCTGACTCGTTGTCACAGTATAGTTTTGTCGACCCTTTCACTTGTATTCCAAGATCTCTAAGTAAACCTCATATCCACACAATCTCACATGTGGTTTTGCCACGGCTCGATATTCCGCTTCGGTGAAGATAGGGAAACCGTTGCCTGCTTCTTGGTTTTCCATGAAAGAAGTGATTCTCCTAGTTTAATGCAAAAACCAGAGACATCTTCGACTCATAGGGCAAGTCGCATAATGCATCACAATATGCTGTCATTTCCATGTTGCATTTTCTAGACAAGAGTATTCCCAGTCCTGGACACTTCTTCAAATACTTTACAACCTTCAAGGCAACATTCATGTGAGATTCCTTCGGTTTGTGCATAAATTGGCTGAGATTTTGCACTGCATACGATATATCGTGCCTAGTCATAGTCATGTATATGAGTTTTCCAATGAGTTTCGATAAGTTGTTGGATCTTTAAGAATAGGATCATCCCGAGATGTTTCCTTGTCATGATCCGCCGCAATTAATCTGGTATTCCTCGCTCGATTGGAATAATTGCTTGGTTTGCATCCCGATAAACCCGCCGATATAATTTCTAATACAAACTTCCTCTCGACGAGATAAATTCTTTGGTGAGATCCGGCAATCTCAATTCCAAGAAAGTATTTTGGTGCTCCCAGATCTTTTATATGGAATGTGGTATGCAAATATTTCTTATGATTCTCTATTGCAGCTTCATCATTTCCCATAATAAGAATGTCATCTACATATATCATCAAGTAAATAGATGACGTACCTTTAGTCCATGTGAACAAGGCATAATCATATTTGGATTGTTTGAAGTCCGCAGTGATGAGAGCCTTAGCAAATTTTACATACCATTGCCTAGAAGCTTGCTTTAGTCCATAAAGGGATTTGCGGAGACGACATACCTTATTCTCCCCTTGTCTCGTAAGCCCCGAGGAATATCCATATAAATTTCTTCATCCAAGTCGCCATGGAGAAAAGCGTTGTGGACATCCATTTGGTGTAAGTACCAATCATGGATTGCGGCAACGATAATAAAGATCTAATAGTGACATCTTTAGCAACGGGGAGAAGGTTTCATGATAATCAAAACCTTCTCCGAGTATAATCCTTGGCCACTAACCGAGCTTTGTAACGCTCAATGGATCCATCGGCTCTATACTTGATCTTATAAACCCATTTGCAGCCTATAGACTTTCTATTGGAGGGAAGGTGAACTAGTTCCCTAGTTTGATTATCATTCAATGCCTCAGTAATTACATTTGCCATAGCCTTGTTGCCATCGGGGATCTCTAGAAGCCTCGATCATAACTAGATGGTTCCCTCTCATCGGAAATCGACTAATGCAACATCGATGTTCAGACGAGAGTCTATCAAATGAGACATATGAGGAGATTGGGTAGTGAATACCTGGCGAATTGAGAGAGGCACAAATATAATCCTTGGTCCAGGTCGGTGGTCGGGTGGCTCGTCCCGTACGACGTGGAGGATGCTCTGGAGGTGAAGGAGATGGTTCTCCTATGGCCGTGTTTGCCGAAACCTCAGAAAGATGGTCCACATTCGATAGAGTTCTAGGCATACCTTCCATCTCTTCCTCATTTTCTGACTGATGAGTTGAATGAGATGATGGGTGTGGAGGAATTGCTTGAGCCGGGGGAATAGTAGGAGCTAGAGATCCTGTGAGAAAATATTCAGGAAAAACATCTTCCTGATGGGAAGAACTACGATAATTATCTGAAATTGTTAAATTTTCCTTGTTTTCCTGGAATGGGAAAATATCTTCATGGAAAATAACATCTTTGCTCACAAAAAAATCTCCTGTGGATGGGTCAAGAACACGATAACCTTTATGTAAATTCGGGTAGCCCATAAATATGCATCGTCTGGCACGAGGACTCATTTTGTCCCGAGGTCCCACAGTTATAATAAAGCATAAACAACCGAAAACTCTTAAATGATCAAGTGCTGGTTTTTTTCCATATAATAAGTCAAAAGGTGATTTACCAGCCAGTATTCGAGTTGGCATCTGGTAGATAAGATATGCTGCAGTGAGGATACAATCGCCCCAATATATATCTAGAATGGATCCCTGAAACTTCGGTGCTCGGCAACTTCTAATAGATGACGATGCTTACGTTCTACAACTCCATTTTGTTGCGGAGTGTAAACGCAGAACTTTCATGGAGAATCCCATGAGATGAAAAAAGTGAGCTGCATTCATGGTTAAAAAATTCTTTCCCATTGTCAGTGCGAATCCATCTGATTGTCTCCCCAAACTGATTTTTGGTTAGAATGATAAAGGATTTCAGATTAGAATACACTTGAGCTTTGGACTGCATTTGAAATATCCAGGTAGCACGAGAATGGTCATCCACAATAGTAAGAAAAAAACGCGAACCATCACGATGTGCCGTGTGATAAGGTCCCCAAACATCGACATGGAGCAGTGAAAAGATAGTAGTGGAGTGACTCTTGCGGTGGGAAATGGTGTGCGAGATTGTTTTGCCATAGGACATTTATGACATTGAGAATAGGGAAAAAAAACACTATGACCCATTCTTGAATGTAAAAGGAAGCTCTTATCATCGGTAGTAGCATTACACAATGATATTTTATTCAAGACAATTGATGAAAAATCAAATCGATTTGGAAGGTCATTCCAAAAATAACCCTTCGAGAGATTACCTAAGCCCATCGGTTTGCTAGTCGAAAGGGCCTGGAAAAAACAAGCATCGAATCAAAGAAGACTCGACTGGAATTTTCCTTGCAGACTTTGGACACCGAGATAAGATTGAATTGAAATTCAGGAACATAGAGGACATTTCGAAGAGTAATTTGAGGACTCAATCGAACAGTGCCTGTCAAGGTGACATTAGTGATGTTGCCATCTGGCAATTGCACAGAAATAGGAATATTTAGCTCCTTATGTATATCAGAAAAATAACTTTTATCACAAAGAATGTGATCACTTGCTCCCGAGTCCACTATCCAAGCTTTCCTTGAAATAGAATTTATCGGGCAATGAGATATACCTGAAAAGCTGCTCCTCCCTCTATTTGCGATGTATGCCTTACGTAGAGCCTGCATCAATTGCTCATATTGTCCATAGGAAATTGGCCGATCATTATTGAGCCCAAGAAACTTGGTAAGCTGCAGAATATTCTTTCTTTTTCTTTTTCTTTTGGCTTTCCATGCAATTTCCAGCAATTATCTATAGTATGATGCGGGCATTTGCAATATTCGCAATATAGTTTACCTCTCCCTTTCGAATTTTGGCCAAAATTCCTTGAAGATGTGGAAAAAATCTGGCCGTCCGATGCTGAAAAATTCTGGCCGTTCGATCCCGAAGAGTCTGGCCGTTCGATTCTCTCTTCGCGGGATTATATGCGCGTTCCGTGAAACCCTAGGGTTTCTTGATTCTCTCTCTCTCGCGTTAGGGTTTTGAAACCCGATCGCTCGCCGCGGTGCAAGTGCGACACCGCCCGCTTCCTCCCTTGTGCTCCGCGCCGTGAGTCGCCGGTTTTCTTCCCCGGACAGCGAGTTGAAAGATCCTTCCGAGAGGAGGGATGGGATCCATCGCCGGGATCTGCGATCGGAACGTCGGGTAATTTTCGTTTAAGATCAAAAGGAAACGAGTGGTTTTCTCCCTCTCCTTTATAGATCTATACTGTTCGAGGGTCTCCGCCGGTCCCTTGAGTTTTTCTTCTGTGGCTTCGAGCTCGTTCCAAAGCGACGATAGCTTGTTGTAACAAGCTGTGACCGTTAGATTTCCCTGCTTGAATTCACCGAGTTCCTGCATGAGTGAAATTTTTTTTGCTTGATCTAATTTTCCATACATTTCTTTGATATTCTCCCACATTTTCTTGAATCTTACGTCGGTGGGAGGCCAGCCACGACATCCGGAGAGATGCAATTGCCAATCCACGATCGGATTAGGTGGTTGCATTTCCTCCAGTGTCGGGCCGCCGCTCGTCCGAAGGAATAGGCACGGTTCCGTCAAGGAAACCGTCTTTGTCCTTTGTCACGAGGGCTCGTCGGAAATCCTGTGACCATCTGGAATAAGTTTCTGGTCCAGTCAGTTGCAAGGTGATTAATCACAGTTGTGGACCGTCGGCTGTTGATACGTAAAGAGGATCTCCAGTTCCGGTCGGTCGGTGGCTAGCGATCGGAAAAGGAAGAAAATTGGGCGAGAAACTCGGGTAGGGATTCGTCCCCGAGCCCGACCCGCCGAGATCCGATTCCATGACCCGTATGCGAAACTCGGGTAGGGATTCGTCCCGAGCCCGACCCGCCGGATCCGATTCCATGACCCGTATGCGAGAAATTCGGGTAGGGATTCGATCCTAGACCCACTTCGTCCGACCCACCAACTTGTTCTGCTCCGACGGTCTGGTTTGCCCCATTTGTGGCTGGTGGACCTCCGTCGGACTGAACGCTACTTTGGTAGCCTGTAATCCCCGGCGATGATGCATTTGGTCCAACGTACCATGGATACGGTACCCATTGGTAAGGATGGCCCGTAATGGGCAACCCCATATTTGACTCGAGTCGGGAAAATGGCCATTGCACGCCTTGAGTCTAAGGTTCTTTGTTGAGTTGTGGGAATCGGCATGAGATGGCTTTGTGCCTCCGAGATTTGTGGCGTAGCTTCTTCTGTGGATGAAACATCAAGGGCCGAGGATGAATTTGCTAGGTGAGCCATGGTAAACGTTTGTGCTTGCTTCTTCTTCCTTTTAGCGAAAAAATGATTTCTTCGTAAATCTCTTTTGCAGATCAGAGAGTTCGAAGAACAACTAGTGCGGAAGCGGGTTCAGAAGCTTGAAGCTCTGATACCATGACAAAATGCGAAAAGGAAGCAAGATGCAAGAGACGAAAGTATTGGGAGAAGTTTTTCTGTTCCTTCCAAATTGTATTAATTCGATATACAATGTTCTGTAATTATAATATAGAGTGTACATGAAGAAAGGAAATAAAAATTCTATAAATCAAATCTACATTTCTATCTAGAATTGATTGATCTGATTAGATCAATTAAGATCAAAATCTGGCGGATGATCAATTTAGATCAAATCCTGCGGATCTTCAGGCATATCTTCCAATAGGTTGTTTCGCTTCGCCTCCATTGTGGGTCGGTTCGGTGTTCTGTTGGGTGACGTGGGTCTGCATGGTCGCGGGTCGATGTGATGAGCGTGAGCCTGTTTCTTGCTGGGCCTTTCGGTGTGTTTTGAGGGTTTTTCAGCTGCTTCGACACTGCTTGGTGCTGATACGGGGGTTAAATGGCGTGCCGTGCTGCAATCTGCTGGCTTTTGTGGGCACTTCTGTGGCTGATGATTGTTTAGCTCCTGGTCTTGTTTGTGGGTTTTACTAGATTTGGGTTTTGGGTTGAAGTGCAGCTTTGCATATGACTTTTTTTTGGGTTGAATTTAGATTTTGTGAGGCTTGCGAACTTTGTCGGTGTTGCTTCTCCGAGTAGGGAGGCTACTGTCATATCCAGTGAAGTATTCCAAGTTCCTGTTTTTGTGAACTGGAAAATGTGCTGCGTAAGATTGGGTTTTTTCCTCTCTAGATTATAGTTTTCTTTTGGTCCTCATGATGTCATCTGTTCTGCCGGTAGAAAAAATTCATTTGGTCTCTGCTACGCATTCCATATTGCATGTTATTGTTGAATAATTTTGTGGCAGGAATTGGTACGTTTGCAAATATATTAGTCGTTTGAGTTAAATGTCTTTTAACTTATAAATGTGGAAGTGACTTGGACCGTGATGATCTTCTAATAAATGGTTGGCATTTATTTAACTACGATGCAAAATTTCGACTAAAAGTCCTCTCTTCTTTTGCTTGATTTGTCAGTATAGTCTTGAAATTGAGTTTACTTGCTCTTTTACTATGATGTGCAAAAGTTACCTTTGCATCACATGTCATTCTGTTGGTACTCAAATGCAAGGCAATGGGCACTATGATTGATTTTATTGAATAGTTTCCTAACAAATAAACTGCTTTGGACCTTGCTTTAATTCTTGAATTATTAACACTGTTCTGCTTTGCTGACGCCAGGAATGGGAACTGCTCAGAGTGGCCTCTGGATGTAGACCTTTATGTTGATTGCGCGGGGAATTTTTAATAGCTTTCGAAGATGGGGACATACTCAAATAGAGGCCATATCATGCCCGATGCTAAGATAATTTCAAGTTCTACGTTGTCGGTAAAATCTAGTAATGCGATCTATGTTGTCGGTAAAATCTAGTAATGCGATCTATTTGAACAGTATGTGAGGTTGTTTGCTTTGTACGGAATAGGCAAGAGCTTCTGCTGTTGCTCGGTTAGACAATACGCAACGAAAGCAACGGATGTAGGATATATTGTTCTTTCGTGTTGGCAATTGAATGTGGCTTCCTTTAACCCAAATCCGAATTACTAAATTTCTCAAAGGGTGCAACCTTTTTCTTTTCCGCCCACGACAAACTGCTAAGGGGGTCGGCGTTTTCTCATAAGAACCACCTTTTTTCCTCTTTATATAGAAATATTTACATTACTTTTAAGTTACGAAATTACTAAAAAGTCTGGACAAACCATAGAGCGTTACAGGAGTGAGCTTACTTTCATAGCCGTGAAAATAACTTTTATATATAGTGAAGTTCTATTATTTTTGGTAGATTTTGATATAGGAAATTAGCAAATCATACAGAGGTGCAATATGTAATACGGTTAATAACTTTTTAATCACTTGTAACATTCGTATTTGAATTAGCTTATAGTGAATGAGGTTAGTGAAATTTATTAGGCTCAATGACTTCTTCCACGGAAAATTAATGTAGATAGTGACTTCCATCTCGTTGCCATGTTCGTAAGTGATTAGTTATCTTAATATACGTTGAAATAACTTCGTGTCATCAATCTTTTGTTGGACAAATATGGTTTTTAAAGACTCATGTAACAAATTGACCATGATCGAAATTTTTTTGGGAACATAAAAAAATTTGTACTCACAATGGGAATGTAGAAATACCCGACATTTTTCTATCTCCTTGTGATTTTTGCTTTCCTTTCTCTTTTGGCCAGATTTGATTTGTTTCTTAAAGACCACTCACCTTTGACAAACCTTTTCTAAAAAGGAAGAGAGAAAACCCACTTGATGACAAAGAAAAAGGTTACATCCTTGGAGAGATTTAGGGCGTGTTTGATAACATTACGTTTTAACCGATTCGACAATAAATGATTATTTTTGATTTTGTTCTCGGAACGATTTTGAGTAAAAATACATGTTTGGTAACTGTCTAAAATTTCGATTCGGAATAGAATTGCGTTTGATAACGTGTTTATTGATTTTGTTCCAAATTATTTTTTAATTTTTATATAATTTTTTCTATTTTTTTTTACTTTTTTACTTTTCTTTTTTTTTCCTTTTTTCCTTTTCTTTTTCATTTTTCTTTTCTTTTTTTCCTTTTTCTCCTATTTTTCTTCTTCTTCTTATGGCTAGTCGCCGGACCGCGACCGGCCGGACGAGGGCCGGCGACCTCACCAAAGCGTCGCCGCCCTTGGGGAGGCTAGCCCTCGTTGGCCAAGCCTCGCCGGTGGACGGTGGGTGAGGCTCGCGAGGCCCCCGCCTAGCCACCGGTCGGGCTAGGCGAGCTTGGCCGGGCGGGCTCGGTGGCGGGTCTCGCCGGTGGATAGGTGGGCCTCGCCGGGCTAGGGCGAGGCCCGCCCGGCCACCGGTTAGGCTAGGCGGGCCTCGCCTCCGGCGAGCTTGCCGATGGTTGGGCGAGCCTCTAGCGAGCTCGGCTGGATCGGCGGCCAGACGGCGGCGGCGGCGGGCGGGCGGGCGGCGGTTGCGGGATGGCCGAATGAAAGAAAAAGGGTTTTATTGTGTTGATTCTTTTTCTGATTCTCGGACGCAGAATCAATTTTTTTTTTATTCTCAAATCTTCTCCAAAACTGATTCTGGGAACAAAATTGTTCCCGGAAACAAAAATTTTACCAAACGCGATTCTTGTCCCAAATTGATTACGAGAACAAAAATCGAGAATCGATCATTGTTTGGCACATTGCCAAACATTGGCCTTAGTAATTTGGATTTGGGTTAAAGGAAGTCACACTCAATTGCCAACACGAAAGAACAATATATCCTACATCCGTTGCTTTCGTTGCGTATTGTCTTAACCGAGCAAAAGCAAAAACTCTTGCCTATTTCGTACAAAACAAACAACCTCACGTATTGTTCAAATAGGTTGCATTACTAGATTTTACCAACAACGTAGAACTTGAAATTATGTTATAATAATAACACTTCTTTCTAGTAAAGAAAGTGATCTTCATTGCGAGTCGAAGTTAACTCAACAAGTCAAAGTAGATGGTCAGGACCTAATTCAATTAACTCGTCTTGATTTCACATTATCTAATGCACTGTCGCTTTTGCTTTGGACTTTCTGTTGGATGCAAATTGCACAACCCTAAGATTTCCATAACCAGAATGAGAACATGCATAATTGAGTAGAAAGATTAACGCACCCGCTTTAGGATCCATCGAACATAAAGCAGAAGCAGAAAAAAGGATTACCCACTGTCGCGACCAGATTTTCGCGTGTGAACCACCTAGAATTTGGCTAATGGATTACTAAGTCTTTAAGCTTAGCTCGGGCTCTCCCAAGCCCATACCAATTGGCGACTTAGGTTTGAATTTTTAACATGCAAACGATTTTCAATTAGGAGTCGCCACTAATCTATTTTTGGTGGGTCGATTAGAAACCCAAGTAAAAAGTAACGGGATATTTACTTTACTCCTATGAACCAGAGATTTATGAGTTCGGGGACTTGGTTACACTAGACTATCCTAGTGCCCTTTCGGTACCTTTCTATTTCATTTAAAAAAATGTTTGGCAAGCAATTTGGATTGATTTTAAATCTATCATTCTAACATGTGAGGTGATCATATATGTGTGCATATCACCAATTTAACACTCAATAAAGCAATTAAATATTGCAAAACATACCTAGAAGCAACGAAAGCATCTGCATTGTTAAATCGAATTCACACCAGCAACCCTAGATATAATTTCTAATTAACACGCAATTTCAATTTTTGTTTTCACTTTATTTAATGAAAATCATGCGATGCATGCTAATAATCTAATATGACGTGGCAGCATGACCTAAACTATATGACATGAAGAAATGCAACAATTAAATGCAATCTAAATGACCTAATTCTAATGACATGCAATGCGATGCAATGACATACAAGATTATTTAAACTAAGATGACATTTATTAAATGACTTAGTCTAATGACGAGGAAGTTCTAATTAAATGAATCTAATAAAAACTAAATGACGTGCATTTGATATTTCTATTAAAAATGCAAAAATGATCTAGCTAGATTAAAATTCTATCTAATTTAAACTAAGGATTAAGTCACATTAAATCCTAATTTAAACTAAGATATTATCTTAATCTAACATGTAATTGATCTAATATGCAATGACGTGCGGAGCATGCCCTAATTCTACATGACATATGCATGATATTTTTTATCTTTTTATATTAATTTCGAAATTAAAATTTCACATGCAATTCAAATAATGATAAAACAAACAACCTAAATGAATGCGCTTTTTGTTTTGTTTTTATATTTTTTTTCTAAATTCGGAATAAAATCCCTATTCTAGATATGCAAGATAACGAAAAATATTCTAAAACAAACTGAATCCTAATTCAAATATTTTTAAATTTTTTTAGTGGTTTTCAAAAAAAGCAAGTAAATTATCAACTAAACATTAAATCTAAACAATCAAGATATTCAATAAATAAATGATTAAAATAACCGAAAAAAATAACCCGTTGTCTCACGGGTCAAATTAACGATTATTTTAAACCTAATTATCACGACAAAGAGTTCAAAATAATTAAAAATCTAATCTGAAGTCTTATGGATCAAATTAATAATTACATTGATTTAACAACCAAAATACCATCAAAAAGCACGAAACTTAATATAATTAAAAAATTGATCGATGTCTCTCGGATCAAATTAATAATTACAATAAGTTCGGACAAAATCCTTACGTATAATGCCTACAAAATGCACAAATATTAATATTGACAAACCATATTCTAACTTAAACAATAATAACAAAATTTAAAATGAATAAATAATAAAATAAAGAAAAACAAACTACCTAATTTGCTTTTCTCTTTTTCTTTTCTCTTTGTTTTTTTTTTTTGCTTCCGAAAGAAAAGCTTGGCAGCTCGTGCGGTTGGTCACCGAGGGGATTGATCGTTGGTCTGGCAAAGGGAACTTCGGCGAAGGTGGACCGGCAGGAACGGGGCGGCAGGTGTCGCTCGGCTGGGTCAGCGAGGAGGACGCGGCGTCGGGTCGTCGCGTGGCGCTGCAAGTGGAAACGAGCAGGTCGCTGATCGCGGCGTCAAGCGGAGCAGAGGCAGTGCAGCAGTTGGCAGCAGGCAATCGTGAACGGAACTACGGCTCGGCGTCCGGCGAGTAGGAAATCGAGTCGCAGCGCGGGCTCCTGTGGGTCATTGCTCGGGCGGCGCAAATCGTGGTCTGATCAGGGGCGGCAACGGCGTCGCGGCAGTGGCTGGCGACCGGACACGGCTTTGCGGGCTACAGGCGAGGCGCGGCGAGGCGCGGTGGCAGAGGCGCGGTGGTGCTCGGAGGCCGACTGAGGATGGTTCAGAGAGGATCTGCTGCAGCTCAGGTGGTCGCTTGGGTGAGGCTCGGATCGGCACGGCAGCGGCTTCGTCGAGCGGATGTGGAGGTGATGGCATTGCGCTCCGGCGGAGTGCGGTCGCTGGACGCTAGGGGCGGCAGCGCTTACGGGGACGCACAGCAGCGGAGGTCCGAATGACCGGTGGAACAGCGACGGTGCAGGGCGCACGAGCGGGCAACAGGGACTTCGGATGGGGACTCACAAAGAAGATGAACAGTTGTTCATCTTTCCTTTTTTCTTTCTTTTCTTTTCGTTTCTTTCTCTGCTCACTCTCTGCCGAACATCCCCTCTCTCTCTCTCTCTACCACCGTACTTTTTCTCTTTTCCTTGCTCACGTCAACTCCTTCTCTCTCTCACTTTTTCATTTTTTTCACTTTTTCCACATTTGTACTCTTTTTCTTCCTTCTACCGAGACGAAGAGAGAACCCCTACTGACTTTTTCTTCTCTTCCTCTTCAGTTTGCTATTCTTTTTGGACAAAGAACCCCCTCCCCCTTTTCACGTCTCGCACCCTCTATTTATAAAGTGAAGACTCGAATTTGTTTTGCCGGTGGAGATTTTCGCTCAACCTCTCGCCGGTGGAGATTTTCGCTCAACCTCTCAACAACAAAGTGGCTCCAAAATCAAACGGTTAATTTTTTAAAAATTTTGAAATGAGAATATATTTTCAACAACAAAGATTTTCAAAATCAAATTTTATTTAATTTATTATTTTTAAAATATTAGGTGTCAACACTCACATATCAAGGGAATCACGTATCAAGTCATTCTCCTCTATTGCTCCTCCGTATCACTAGCTCAATGGGCGGCCCCCTCATGTTTAGCGTTAGGTAAACGCCCTTAGGTGAGGATACATGTGAGAATTAGGGTTAGAGGAGAGACTTGAGCACTATTTATAAAGTTTCCAGCTAGGCCCCCTCATTACGAGCCAAGCTCAACTCGGTCCACACTAGCTAGTCACATATTAGACTAATTAAGAAACATTATGTCTTATCTTAGACCAACCCTATTTTACGATAACCGTAAAAGTAGTAAATTACAATATCAATTAATTTAGTTTACATTAGAAAAACTCTTACATTCTTCCACTTGGACTATATTAATTGAAATCGTACTGTATGTGCGTACATTGGTCTAGAGATAATTCTTAATAGTCAATCATATCCCATAAAGTTTTAAACACCGAATCATGATGGTAACTGTATGTATACACACAGAGCCTTCCATGGTCACGAATGTTCTCAACTTTATTGATATGGATTCAATATGGTAGTGTGTCAAATGGTTAACATCTCTCATAGAGAGATCTCATTTATTAGTCACCATTCTCTTACCTTAAGCGTCACAAAAACATGTGCCACTAGAGAATGTTCATTCTCTTACCTTAAGTGTCACAAAAAACTTATGCCACTAGAGGATGTCTTTATGGTTCCAATAAACCAACATATGCCTAGTCCTAACGGTTAACATTTCTTTATGTATAACAAGGCATATGCACAAGACTAATAAGTAGATGCCCCTAGCCTTCATTCAAGGTTTATATAATACCTTGAGACTTTATCAATATGTATTCAACATAATAACAACACATTCAAAAATATTTTATTGAATGCAAAAGTTGATACATATCAAATCTTTACAAAATGTAACGAATACGGATGAAACATTTATCGAGTAAAGCCAAAATAAATCTCATTAAACAACAGCATCTCATGATACTCCTAGGCCTATGTTAATGACATGTCGCTCAAATACACATGGGCGCAGGCATTTAATTAGTGGATCTGCAATCATATAATCTGTGAAAATATATTATATTATTACGTCACATTTTGTACCGTTTTCTTTTGGTCAAAAATTTTGATCACCATATATTTATACTCCTTGAGACCTCTATAGTAAATAAATAATACTACAAATTTATTATTTTAATACAACCATATGGGTCTATACATAAAATTAAAAACGGTCAACTCCTTAATGAGGTTCCGGAACCTAATGGCCTAAGTAATAATCTAAAAGAATGTTACTAACGCTGCTTACATAATAGAAGATGATATATAACTTTATTTACTGCAATTCCTACTAACATAAATATGTATTATGTTATCGATCGTATGTCATCATAACAACCATCAAAGTTTACATCTAAATACCCTACTAACTGCAATAATTGAACATATCTGTAAATTAGCATATAATCTCTTGTCATATTTAAGTATCTCAAAACCTTCTTGGCAACAACTCAATGATCACGTCTAGGGACTTGACCGATATATGCCTAGAAGTCCCGTTACAAAGACGATATTTAGTCTAGTGCAAATTCGAGCATACATTATACTTTTAAGTACATTGACACAAGGTGCACCATTTACTTAGATTTTCTTAATATCTAAATAAGGACAATGTGATAGATTTAGTTATTCACCTTAACAATAGGAGCACTTCTTGACTTGCAATGATGTATATTGAATATTTCTAATATACAATTAGCAAATATTCTCCGAGAAAATCTAATATAATATGACAAAAATAATCCTTATAGACCTTAGTACAAAGGATATAAGATACATCAAGGTCAGTACTTATAAGAAAAATATCATGTACATAGAGTATGAGAAAAATAAATTTCCTCTCACTAACCTTGCAGTATATTGAATTACTTTGTTATCAATTGAACAAAATAACAACACTATGAAACTTTAATAATATTATATGGAAACTTGACTTTTCAGTCTACACACAAGTTTACATAAATCATCTACTACAAAATCCTCCAGTTGCACTATATAGATTTTATATCTATTTGACGTAACCCCATATCAAAATAAATTATTAATGCCATGTTCACTTTGAAAGAATCTTTAAAAGATACTACAAATAAATAATTATTTCTTCATATAAACTATCCAAACTTTATCATCTTTTATGGCATCTAATTACATACTTGATTAAGAACAAGAAACGACATTTATAAATATGTTGCTAAATCAATCATATAGTGGATATTGTAATCATGCTCTCATAAATAAATTATATAGTCTGATGGTATAACTGATTGTCTTTTCCTAACAAATCTTCTTAATAAAACTGTAACCACTTCATTCTGCACTTGAGATGTTTAAAAAATTTCATTATAAACTATATCAAGAATAGTACATTGAACCTCAATAAGTTTTGTCTTTGGTACAAGAGATTCCATAATTGTCTATACCACAATTATTTATATAGGCAAAGATAAAGACACGGTGATCTTTCATCACATTATTATCCTTAATAGTCTGAGAGAAACTATCATCTACAATTACGTCGATCTTTAGAAACTTTAGAGTATGTAATTCCATATTTTTTTTTTGGTATCGGAGGAACCACTTTGGCCGACAGCGGCCACGTAAACCTCCAGGTGACGCTAACCCAAGACCCACCACCAGGGCGCCACGCGTAATACACCTAATGGTCTGCTAGCCTCCTTGCAACTTGCATTGCAAGGGCTTGAACACCTGGCTTTTCCTTTCAAAAGCATGAGCCTACCCAGCAGAGCCACTACGGCCGGTGGTGTAATTCCATAATTCTTGTACCTTTTTTAGGGTCATAAAATCAATACACTTTTAACAATCTAGATAAGATACAATATAATTCCGAGTGGATCTGAATTACAATGCACTTAAAATTGGATTAGATAATCTCACTTCTGCACGACACCTTTAAATTTAATATGATTCAAGTAATATATGCCCAGTTTATAACTCAAAAAGATTTATGAAACAACTTTGATAAGAGACATCTATTGTATGTGAAAAAGTTGCTTTCATAATATCAGCACACAGAAGACCGAATAAATTAGTCTTACTAATCATATTCATCACCATGTTCATTATGGTGCTTCATGCCTTTAGCCAAATCTCATTGTCGGATTTTTAGGTATAGTAATTAAATTATCACCCAAAAATTTACCAAGTATTTGACAAATGACCCTTTAAGCAATTTAGTATTGCCATACTTGCCAAAATACTTACCGCTACTATTAGGCCTGACAACCTTCAAGACTAAGTTTAACTAGTTTATTCTTTATCTCAGCCATTTTCCTTAAATAGAAAACTTTTGGAAACAATATTTTAACCATATACGAGATGTATATGTCATTAGAACTTAAACAAAATCTTTGCAGATGTGTCCTAATTCGATATTAGACAAGACATAATTACAAATCACTAAGGCTTCCATCATCTTATAGCAGTGCAATCCACAAGCAAACCACTTTTCAAGTGTTCCAGAATGAAATGCTTTATGGACAATAAGCAAATTCTATTGTTCTTTTCTCATGTAACACAAATTATATTTCCACAGCTTAAAATTTGAAGTAGTAAAAATCTCAATAACAGTGGAGTTATAAATTATAGAAAATGTGACTAAAAACAGGTAATGTATATAATTAGCATTACATGAGCACCGTGTAACTTGACGTACAAGTACACATCCAGAGAGTTTCACGCATAATCATATAATCACTTTTGGACAGAATACATGACATGCAGTTGTACACTCCTACATGATAGCGGTTATGAGAATATATTCTAATTCTTCGTGAATTCATCACTTTTGGGCATATGAATTACTATAATTAGTTACTCCTCTATTACACTATCATGTATCCCTCCATGAACTAATACACAATCACCTCCTTTGGGAGTATGACTATGCATTAGATTAGGAGACATCTCAATCATCACACGAGACCGAAATTTCTCAAATCTAATAAAGCGTGCCACTTTGGCGGTCACTCTCAATTGAATCTTTGAAATTCTCTCATACCAGGGATATAAACTTTACTTTTCACATACACCATATACATGTGATTTTAACTTTAGTAATAGGAGCAGCATCTCACCAAAATCACATATTATGCTAATTATATTACTTTATTCATTCATATATATATATATAGCGAACCTGAAAGACAGATTTCAATGAGATTACCGATCACAACAACACAAAAACTTCTCATAATATAGAAGAAATCATCTATTGTGCACCCCGATTACTGATTACCAAAACAACATAAAAAAAAAATACCGATCCAAATGATTCCTCATAAGTTAACATTAATAGTAATATAGAGTATCTAAATTGACAAGCTTAATAGCTGATTAACTATTGATCATGAGTAGTTGATTTATTAGCCAATTATGAGTAACAAATTATCATCACATCAACTAGTGGCCTATAAATTGAGCCAAAACATAGAACAAAATATCTAATCTTATAATAATAGATATTATTGCTCTACGTAATTGTTGTCCTACTTCTTAACTATAAACCAATGTTCAACTTGATAGACATTAACAAGTGACCAAATAAATTTAGGTAAAATATGCAATAACTTAACTGACATATATTACCCACATTCAGTAGATGTGATAATTAATATAATCAATTTGGTCACGAGTTTTTAAGACATTAATCATTCAAAGGTTATCAGAAGAAACACAAATACATAGTTCAATTACTATCCCATAATGGTTGTATCTCATTAAGCCATCTTCAGTTCACAATAAAGTTTAATTTTTATTAATGAATCACACCATTATAATGTTTATGTGATAACATACCTGTAACCCAACATTTGTATTTTCAAAATCACATAAAATACAAGAAAAATAAAAATACATGGTTGATACACGTATTTAGGATTTTGTATGTATTTTCACATCCATAAAATTATCAAACATATAAAATAAATACACAACAAGATAGCCAATGATCATACGAGTCCAACGTCGCCACTCACGAGCCAAATGGAGGCTCCACGTGCCCACACGCGCCGCCTGAGTGCGCCTTGCGTGGATCTCATGCGTGGCGCGTGTCCGACGCCCAGGCAGCGCGTGGCCACGCGTGGGGGCGCATGAGACCTCTCCCGGCAACACGCCGCCGATCATCTTACTCGTCTCGTCGAGCCCAATTCGAATTTATGATTTAATTTTATTTTTATTAAACAAAAAATCTTGAAAATCACAAATTAGGGTAAAATTCTATATGTTGGTTAATGTCTTCTTGGGAAGCATTATAACTACTACTTTATGTTGGTTAATGTCTTCTTGGGAAGCATTATAACTGGAACAGCGTTTCAGCAGCTGCATTCTTTCATGCATCAGTCAGCTGCCCAGTAAGATTACATCATTTGATTTTTGATGCTAGTTGCCTGTGCATATTGTCTCAGATACTCCTGCTCGTAATTTCCATGTAGACCTCTGTGTCAGTGTCAATTCAACCAGTCTATCCTGTCATTTAATTCAGTGGATATTGGACCATCTCTCTAATTTAGTTGAAGCACTTATCACTTGTTACTGCAAACAAGTCATGGATGAAGAAGTTTCAAGTTTTTACCCAGTAGTTTTAGCATTTACTGTTACAGATACTTTCCCTCTTCTTGACTCTGGAGCATTTCTGAATTTTCCTTTGGTTAAGTAATTTGAATTCGATGTGTCAAAGGAAACTATAATTCTCATGTGATGTATTCATGAACACACTTATGCCGACCCAGCTGAGACTTATTCACATGCATACAAACGCGTATGCATAAGCACATACTCCCAGACATAAGCATGCATGCGTGCACCCACATACACTTTCCTTGGCAGTATTCTAGTTTGTGAGACCCTTGTCGTACCTTCCCTTGCAATAGCTTTCATTATTTTCAATACAATGCTTTTCTTTCTAATGGGGTTTGCTGTTATTATTCGTATTAGTCTTTTCTTTTCCTGGTTCTATGTTTACAGTCTCAAAGTTTGGTAGATTCTCAGTAGTAACCAATAAGATGCTGATATGAGTGAAATAGGGAAGAATTCTTCTTACTGCTTTGCAGTGCATATTAAATGGTATGTTCTTATGAGATGTAAGTCATACCTGACCATTGCTGGTGCATTTTATCCCCAAGAACTTAATTAGTTTTTTACTTTTTTTTCTGCCATACGAAGAATTTTCTATGGAGTTTTCATCACGTTTCAGGATACCGAGGACCATTGGGGTGTCAATACCAATGAAAGCTACTTTCTTTATTGCCTACATAATGGTTGATGGTTGGGCTGGGATTGCTGCCGAAATTCTCCGTTTAAAGCCATTGGTCATATACCACCTCAAGAATATGTTTTTGGTGAAGACTGACCGCGACAGGGAGAGGGCCATGGACCCTGGAAGTGTAGATTTTCCAGAGACTCTCCCAACCCTCCAATTGTACTTTCTTCTGGAAATTGTTTATGCTGTGGTTACTCCGATTCTTCTTCCTTTTATTCTGGTGTTCTTTGCCTTGGCATACTTAGTCTACCGTCATCAGGTCAGTTAGTCCCTGAATGCTTACATGTCTTCATTGAGTTCATTTATTTGTGTTAAAAGTCCCCCTCTTTTAGGTAAAACAACCTTGGTAGAGCGTAGAGCATAATAAACTGGAATTGCCTAGAGATGGCAATTGTTTGGAAGCTAAATTTTCTTGTAAAATGATACAGGATAAGTTATGAGGCTCAGCTTTAGAACTGGTTTTTATTTTGTCTGATTCTAATATTTAAGTTGGTAACTGCCGGAACTTAAATTCAATGATAGCAAATGAAACTTGTTCCATCTCATCTTTAGTCTTCTTACTTTTTAAGTTGGAGCAATCTGCTGTTGTATTAATAGGTGATCTGTTTGCAGATAATTAATGTCTACAATCAGCGATATGAGAGCGTCGCTGCATTCTGGCCCCATGTTCACAGCCTCATTATTGCAGCCTTACTGATATCTCAACTTCTGCTAATGGGGTTGCTCAGTACCAAAGAAGCTGCTAATTCAACTCCTTTGCTTGTTGTATTACCGGTATTCACGTTGGCATTCCACAAGTATTGCAAGCATTGGTTTGAACCTGCCTTTAGGAAGCATCCGCTCGAGGTAATTCCCCAGTGTCCCTTACTGGTCATTTTGGATAACAGTCTCGTACTGACTCCATCCATTATCTTCAGTTCTTCAGGAATTCATGTCGATGGTGAAGTACTTTTTCTTTTCTTTTTCTTAATCATTATTTCCTCCACAGGAAGCAATGGCAAAAGATTTAGCAGAACGAGAAGAAGAACCGAACTTGAACTTGAAAGCATACTTAGCTGATGCGTACCTGCACCCAATTTTCCAGTCATTTGCGGCGGAGGAAGAGGAAGTGGTTCAAGTCAGAGCAGACCAGCACCAAGATCCTGTAGCCAGCCCTTCTGGGAGCGAACTTAGCTCGCCCTCACCTCCTCATCATGCTTATCGCTATGAAGTTAATACATAACATTACTACTCTTATCATTCTGAGGCTGAGCCTTGAAGCAGCAGGTCCTCTTCTGCTCGCTTATGAAAGCCTAACCTATTTTTTCAATCTTGTAACATTCTCTCTGTCCAATATAATTACTTAGCGTTGAAGTGACTTTTTTTCCCTTTTTGTAGTTTCCTTGTTTGTATTTGTTCTTCTGTGTAAATTCGAGTGAAGGTAACTTTCTGTTCAAACTCTGATGAACACGAAGATCCTGTAGATTTTTATTGTCTTTCTTTTGCTTCATAGTTAGTCGTTTGACAAAAATGTAAACGGTTGGAACTCTTTGCGGCAAGGCATTATGATTTATCATGATATATTCTCGTCCTGCTCATTTTATTGTTCGTTATTCGTTTGAAGTGTGGTAGCTGAACGTATTTTATGTTTGTTAGGACTCGAGTACAGTATTCCTAGTCTTCTAGCAAGTTTAATCCTGATCTGTGCTTGCTTTGGCTAGCCGTTCGCCCCCTTCTCATTTACGTTTCAACACAACGAATGGGCTAAATTACCATCTTATGCATATCCATGGACTTCAATTACACTAGCAAAAACAAGCTCCTCCAAACATCAAATATTCATTTCAGAAGGCTGTCCTTTAACGCCAATATTTTTGTCAAACAACTTGTTTCAATACCAATGTGCCTTGCTAAGTGTACAAAATCTAAGAGGTGGCAAAAGGGGTCATGGACCTATATTCGAAGTCATATCTGTTAAGTTGGGTGAATTACGAGTAGCTTGAAAACATATATGGGTTAAAATAGATCTAATAAAGTAAAACCTAAAAAAAATGATGGGTCCTATCGGGTTACCAAAGGGCCCAACTTCAAGCCATTGAATCAAAGAGCAATGCCATCCGTGTGCTTGTGCTTGAGTACACAAAGGCCCCCTAAATTACTTGTTGGCCATGCCCAATTACTATAGGAACTATGCTCCCATGCTAGCATCCCGCTTCAATCCATGGAGGCTAGGCTCGAGACATTGGTGCCTGTGCCGAGGCCCTCAGAGGCCATGCTTGGGTATCGGGTTTCTACGCCCAAGTCACTAGCACTTGACCTTGCTCCACAAAAGTGAGGTCTAGGCCACTCAAACCTAGGTTGTGACCATAGTACCCATGTTTGGCTCCACAAGGTTGGGGCTCAATCCCTAGAGGCCAGGGGCTGGGTCCACTACGGTGGGCTTGGGTCTATAAAGGCTAGGCTCAACTCCCTTTAGGTCGCCCTAAGAACCTTGTGCCTAGGGAACTCGATTCTCATGCTTGTGTCATAATTGCTTGATTCTTTGGTAGCTAGGTTTAGGCCCATAATGGCTAGACCCCCGGGTTCCTCGAGGCTAAGCTCGAGACCTTAGTGTTTGTGCCCATGTCTACAGATGCCGTGCTTAGGACATCGGTGCCCATACCCTAGTTTCCAGCAATAATGCTTGGGTACTCAACTCTCGCACCCATGTCATTTGCACTTAGTCGGGGTCCATCAAGGTGGGGCTTGATCTTCGCATATGCATTCTGTAACATGTGGATTTCAAGCCCCATTGCATGGGGGCATCCTTCAAGGTAGGACATATTAACGTTCTAGTAAACACGATCATGGTCACCTTTCAATGAATGTGAATGCAATGCCAAAATGTATAACATGCATTAAAAGTAAAGTTGAACTTGCATTATCATGAAGTTGCTCCAGAAGTTGGAGCCGCGACCTTTTGATGTGATATGGCTTTTGAAGCGTGATGCGAGTTTGACTTGTTACTACAATACTACCAAAAACAAGTTAAAGTAAGCCAGAATTATTATTATGTTAGACATATCAAACTAATCCCAGGATCAATTCAGATTTCCTGAAAACAAGGAGCAACAAGAGATCCGAATTCGTGATCAACCAGAGGGCTCCGACCCACGTGACCATGAAACCTTAGATAAAGCCAACCACCTCCGACTAGCATGTCATCGGTTGGTTTCGGAAATTTCTGATCTTTATTCTCGAAGCCCGTTTAGAAACATCGTAAGATTTTTCTGAACTGGACTTTGGCATTGCAATCCGATCCAACCCAAATCGTTTGCACGAAGCGGCCCGTTGCAAGGAGGAATTTTTCAGTCCAATGGCCCCTGGCCACAATGCGCAAGGCCAACGGTATGGTAGATTTGACAGTGCTGTTCACTGCGAATGCAACTGCCAAGAAGCTGCTCCAGCTAGCCTGCTACTGTCCAAATCTCATCTCCAATGTCTTACCATCATTCTCTGTAGTCCATACAAACTCTCGGGATTCTCCAACCAAGAAGAAGAAGGCCCACAACAAAAGCAGCCGAAGAGATGGTTCCTCTCTCCCTCTCAAGAACTCCCCGCCACTTCCTTGCTTTCTTGCCATGGCGATCGTCTCGGCCACGCTCCACCACCACCACCACCAATCGCCCTCCTCCCGTCTTGTCAATCACCACCGCCGACAGCGGGAGGGGGACCTGCCCTTTCTTCAAGTTCCCTCGTTTCGCTTTCTTCCTCCGCAAGGGTCAATCGTGCGCGTCGTCGCGGCTCGCTTGTGGGGATGGCCAATCGGGGGATAAGAGTCCCCGTCTGGAGAAATCGTGTTCGGGAGTCAGAAGCAATTCTGGGTTCGCTCCCGGGTTCTTGCAAATGGGTGACGAGAAAACGTGCTCGGATCGATCACTTCTGGTGAAGTCAGCGGGTGGAGAGAGTGGTGTCACTTCCACCACAATCTCTCAAAAGGTCTCCTCCTTTTTTCTTTTCTTTTTTTGAGTCGCTTGGCATGTTTTATGGGGTCTCAGCTGGTACGTTTTAGCTTCGTTTTACTAAATTTGATCCAAAGAATGTGTCTTTGATGTGAATTATAGGCCTTTGGGGTGCTCCATTTGGTTGTCTCGCTGGGAATAATCCTTGCGATGGATAAATATTTGAAGGAGGCGTTTGTCGCGGCGGCGATCAAGTTCCCGAGTGCTCTGTTCGGAATGTTCTGCATATTCTCCGTTCTGATGATTCTCGATTCGACGGTGCCTGCCATGGCTGCCGGTTTGATGAGCTTCTTCGAGCCGGCGTTTCTGTTCATACAAAGGTGGCTCCCGCTGTTTTATGTTCCGTCCCTGGTGGTTTTGCCTCTTGCTGTTAAGGACATACCTGCGGCTTCGGGGCTCAAGATTTGCTTTATATTGGGTACCGCTCACCTTTGATCACCGTGTAGTTGTGTGCTCTTCCTCATTGAGGTTGCTTGTGTTGTGACTATCTTGTGAAATCTAATGACGTTGGACCAGAGTCTTGCGCCTCTCCAATGGCCTAAGTCTATTGGCATTTTGTCTTTCTGGGTTCTGTTGTGCTTGCCAATGAGTTGGTGCACCATGATGGCACAGTATTATTTCAGTATGCAATATTCCCAGAGCTCTGAAAGAAGCTCTTCATTGATGTTGTCTTTGTGCAGACAATAGCCTAGAAGAAGGAAGCACAGGATGAAATCACAATCTTCATGCGTAGACTTTTAGACTTTGAGATCATAAGAAGCTTACATTGCAGTTTGATACAAGAGTTTGCATGAGGATATAATGTAAACTAGGTGGAGAGAAAGGAAAATGCATGGCATATATATTTTAGTTTGTCTGGATAAGTTGAGTGGTGTCTTGCTGTTGCCAGTTGTGCTCAATAGGTGCATCTTTAAGATAGATATTTTTAACTCCGTAGCTGTTTTCCTTTTCTCTTTTGCAGTTGGAGGATGGTTGGCTTCACTTTCTGTGGCTGGTTATACTGCGATTACAGTGAGAAAACTTGTTAAGACAGAGATGACGGATGCTGAGCCAATGGCAAAACCATCGCCATTTTCGTCACTTGAATTGTGGACTTGGAGTGGTATTTTTGTTATATCATTCATTTCAGCATTTTTGTACCCAACTTCTCTTGGAACCAATGCCAGAACATGCCTTCCATTCCTCCTGGCATCCACCGTGATAGGCTACATGGTCGGTTCTGGGTAATTTCTGCTACCTATGAGCAAATTTGCATCGTGGAAGTCCTGCAGGATCTATGGTTTGTTGAAGTATAACTGTTCAAAAGGCCATCTTCACGAGCTTTTCTTTTTTAGGTTGCCATCTGGTGTGAAGAAAATTTTCCATCCAATTATCTGCTGTGCATTGTCGGCAGACCTGGCAGCATTTGCATTTGGGTACCTTTCAAAGTCTGGACTGAATCCCGTCCTAGGTATTCTGTTTGTGAAGTCATAACTGTTACTTGGTTTGGATGATTTGCATGAACTGATCATAAGGTGGTTTGCATACTTCTGCATCATTAAGAACCAACTGACTAGTTGTATCTCATGTACACCTCTTTAAAATCTTTTCAGTTTACTTGATGCAATTCTGGCTAAAACAAAATTCATTTGAAGCAGATATGCATAGCCATGTGGCCTTCTTTAAGGGGGAAAAAAATAATGTCCCATTTGTAAAGTACTTAAGAAGCAGTATCCATCAAATCATCCCTATGCCATTCCATTCTGTGTATCATGACTTTTTGATTTTACATCCTTCTTAGAGAAGATAGAAATTGTTTTCTATATGGATGAAATAAATCAAGTATAATGGCCTTGTGATGTTTGCATAGAATGGCGACTAATTCCATCAGCTTGATCTCGCATGGTTCACAATGTCCAGAAATCTGCAAAACTTTCGATCTGATACCTAACATACGTACAGGATATTACCTTACGAAGGCATCTGCCAATCCTGGAGCTGGTGATATTCTAATGGGATTCTTGGGATCTGTTATTCTCTCCTTTGCATTCTCCATGTTCAAGCAGAGAAAGGTAGCTTATATCTTCTCATCCAGTACTCAGATTGTGAAATTATCTCAGTTGTAGATTTTGCTGTTATTTTGAGTTGCTAGTTTGGAGCACAGAAAAGCATACAAAGCAGACAGTGCAGGTTAAACAGTTATTCACTAGGGCAGGAGGAAAACTTCTTGATACAGTGATATTCATGCTATTATTAGCTTTCTTATCTCTAAGAGTTTGGATGTGTAGGAAACATGAAAAGTTAAAGTTGAAAGAACATTTCATTGGTTGAAATGGAACCATTGTTCCTCCTCGAACTAGCATGTATACACCAGGTGCTTTGGTGAGAAACTGGTCAAGAAAGATGGTTAAATTTTTTTAAACTTCGCTGCTAATTTATATTTCTTCTTCAGACTGATTGCAGTCCACTGATTGGTAATTTGAGAATCCCTTTCTCTTCTCATTTTGGCTGCAACTACAATCTCCATTCTCTGTTGTTGCAGCTTGTAAAGAGACATGCAGCTGAAATTTTCACATCAGTCATTGTCGCAACAATCTTCTCTTTGTACTCAACTGCCTTGGTAGGACGTCTTGTTGGACTGGAACCAACTTTGACGGTGTCGATTCTGCCTCGTTGTATTACTGTGGCATTGGCCCTCAGCATTGTGTCTCTATTTGAAGGTATTCTGGATTCTCGATTGAAATGCAATTTGGAATAGGAGATTACTTCTGCAATCATCTTTTCTAAAGCACAATTGAAACCCGTGCGATGGATTTTTTTAACTTTTTCTACTCGATATGCGTTCTCTTTCTCTGAGCAAGGTATATTTTTGGTAAATGGCGACTAAATATTTGTGCTTGAAATTCCATTCGTCTCTCTCGAGTGGTGCAGGTGCCAATTCATCTCTTACAGCTGCTGTGGTTGTGGTAACTGGTTTAGTTGGAGCAAACTTTGTGCAAGCAATGCTGGATAGACTTAAATTCCGTGATCCTATTGCCCGAGGAATAGCTACTGCATCAAGGTATGCTTACTGAACATTGGCCATCTTTCTGGAGTGTGCCCTTGTTGCGCACTTTTGTTCTCTCCACTCAGTGAAATTCTCAGGACTGATTAAGAGACACAAGTTCATAACTCATATCCGAAAGTCATATATCTTGCGCCTATCCTGCAGTGCCCATGGATTGGGAACAGCAGCATTGTCGGCGAAAGAACCAGAGGCCCTCCCTTTCTGTGCCATCGCCTATGCTCTCACTGGCATCTTCGGCTCCTTGATCTGCTCAGTTCCCGCCGTCAGGCAGAGCCTGCTTGCCATAGTCGGCTGAGGACTACAAGCAGCATCGATTTGCTCTGACCACACATTCTGTCGGCCTTTTTCACCAGTTCCATCGGGTTTCTACACTCTAAGGTGTACAGAGTTCAGCAAGAGTCCCTTTCCAGGATTGCCTCCATTTTTTTTTTTTTGTAAAACTGGGTCAGTCCAGTAGCTGGAGGTGACTTGCATTGCCACCAGGACTCTCTGTCTAGTGTCCAGCATCTTACTGCTCTATGTAAATGAGAAAAGTTGCAGAATCGACATCAGTTGTTATTGATGATGCTGTCAGCGTCTGTAATGTAGGGTAAGCTACGACAGGGAAATAAATATTGGCAAAAAAAAAAAAAAAAAAAAAGAAAAGAAAAATCGAGTACGAACATCCGGCATTTAATGACCCCAGGTGTTATCAGAACGGTCGAGCTTGAAATAAGGATCCAATATCATATCGTATAAGACATGATCGGGAACAATTCATAACTCGAAATAAATCCTATATTTTTATATGAATATCTTATTGTTCAATTATAAGCTCTTATTTTCTTTGAAATAACAACAAAAAAAAAAAATATCACAAATGGTCCTGAACTTTCAACAAAGGTTCAAAAAATCAAAATGCAAGATTTACTTTGTTTATTATTACTATCCATTTTTCCATTTATTTTTAATATGGAGAAATGAAAGAAATATGATTTTATTACTTTGCATAAATGTGGTATTTTTTCAAAAAAAAAAAAAACCTAGTTTGGTATTAAAAAAAAAAGGAAATTGGTCAATTTTCAAATAGTTAGAGACTATATGGAATATTAGATAAAAATCAGGGATCAAATTGAGCAAATCAAAAGCTCATGGATGGTATTAAACACTGATGAAAGTTCGGGACCATTTATGACATTTTCTCATAATAAAATATACTGACTAATTTTTTGAAAGAATAAAAATAATAAAAACGTATATTTAGTAAGTTGGGTCCAATTCTCTCTCCGAACAATGAGAATTGTATGCCTAAATATTGATTCCATTTTTAAGAATTGATAATTAAATCAATGCTTCTAGAAATTGGTCTGACCCAGGTGATTCGTTTCGCACGTCCCTAATTTTCCCCGGACCTGTCACGTCCGCTGTCGCCAAGAAATGAAATCACCCTTTATTTTCTCCTTTCATGAGTACAAGCAAACTAAAATAAAATTGTAACTCCACTATAAACCTCTGGCAGTCCTTTTCATATCCCGGAATCACGAATCTCGTCCGTTCGTATCGCCGGTCTCAACGGTCCGGATTTCGCGTCCTGCTCGCGCGCGAGCCCGCAGGAGACCCGCGGCAAGCCCACTCGCGCGGGCGCGTGCCCTGCAAACCCCGCGACCGGCGCGTGGGCGACGCTTCCAGCGACAAAGCCCATCGACTGAACTCTCGGTGCGCTAAAATGGTCGAACAAAAGGCGAAAAGAGGAAAGGAAAAATTGTCCGAACCGGAACAGTTTCTCTCTCTCTTTTCTTGCTCCTCAGCTGCGAGCGAGTGGAGTACCCTTCGAGAATCGCCTCCCTCTTTCCAGGTAAATCGAAGCCTAAAGATCGCTCCTTTGCTCAGGGACAACGTGGCGAGGCCGATCGGGTCGTCGTTTCGTCGCTTGTCCTGGCGAATTTGGTGCCGTTTCGTGGGTTGTTGAAGCTTTTTGCTTGGTCTGCTTGCTGGTGGGTGGTGAGGCGGGATGGGGTTGTCTCGCTTCGGCTCCATTGTGGGTCGGTTCGGTGTTCTGTTGGGTGAAGTGGGTCTGCATGGTCGCGGGTCGATGTGATGAGCGTGAGCCTGTTTCTTGCTGGGCCTTTCGGTGTGTTTTGAGGGTTTTTCAGCTGCTTCAACACTGCTTGGTGCTGATACGGGGGTTAAAATGTGCCGTGCTGCAGTCTGCTGGCTTTTGTGGGCATTTCAGTGGCTGATGATTGTTTAGCTTCTGGTGTTGTTTGTGGGTTTTACTAGATTTGGGTTTTCGGTTGAAGTGCAGCTTTGCATATGACTTTTTTTTTTTTTTTTTTTTTGGGTTGAATTTAAATTTTGTGAGGCTTGCGAACTTTGTCGGTGTTGCTTCTCCCTGAGTAGAGAGGCTACTGTCATCCCCTGTGAAGTATTCCAAGTTCCTGTTTTTGTAAACTGGAAAATTTGCTGCGTAAGATTGGGTTTTTTCCTCTCTAGATTATAGTTTTCTTTTGGTCCTCATGATGTCATATGTTCTGCCGGTAGAAAAAATTCATTTGATCTCTGCTACGCATTCCATATTGCATGTTATTGTTGAATAATTTTGTAGCAGGAATTGGTACGTTTGCAAATATATTAGTCGTTTGAGTTAAATGTCTTTAACTTATAAATGTGGAAGTGACTTGGACCGTGATGATCTTCTAATAAATGGTTGGCATTTATTTAACTACGATGCATAATTTTGACTAAAAGTCCTCTCTTCTTTTGCTTGATTTGTCAGTATAGTCTTGAAATTGAGTTATCTTGCTCTTTTACTATGATGTGCAAAAGTTACCTTTGCATCGCATTTCATTCTGTTGGTACTCAGATGCAAGGCAATGGGCACAATGATTGATTTTATTGAATAGTTTCCTAACAAATAAACTGCTTTGGACCTAGCTTTAACTCTTGAATTATTCACACTGTTCTGCTTTGCTGACGCCAGGAATGGGAATTGCTCAGAGTGGCCTCTGGATGTAGACCTTTATGCTGATTGCGCAGAGAATTTTTAATAGCTTTCGAAGATGGGGACATACTCAAATAGAGGCCATATCATGCCCGATGCTAACGGTGGACCGTCCCTTTCACATATTGCCTGGTTTTATGGGAGTGGATTTTTCCCTACTCCAAAAGTCAGCTCAGGTCCTTCCTCACAAACACAATTGAACCCGGAAGATGGTCTCCCTGTACCTCCGATTCGTTCAGTTGCTTCAACAACTGAGCCTGCAAAGAGCAACAATCCTGGAACAAAATCCGCAAAGCCTAAGAAACGTAAATCCTCTTCAAAAGAACCTGATCAGATAACATCCAAGGCACTGAAGCAAAAGCAACCCAGGAAGAAATCAAGTTCTGGAAAAGGAAAGGGACAGAGCTTCCCTGAAGCAAAACGGGAAAAGAAGGATCTGAACATGAACATCGATTTAACCAACTGCGATTTCTCTGGGGTGCCTTCCCCTTATTGCTCTTGCACCGGAATCGCTCGGGTCTGCTACAAATGGGGGGCTGGTGGCTGGCAATCTTCGTGCTGCACCATCAGTGTATCTGAATACCCGCTTCCAATGAGTTCATCAAGGCCTGGTGTTCGCTTGGCTGGGAGGAAGATGAGCAATGGGGCATATATGAAACTTTTAGTAAGATTAGCATCAGAAGGTTATGATCTAACTCATCCGGTTGACTTGAAGGATCACTGGGCAAGACATGGTACTAATAAGTTTGTCACCATCAAGTAGAAGTGTTGAGGTGACCTTTTCAAGTAATGTCACTAGTGTAGATAACATTTCGAGCATCAGGTGTCATTCTTCTGTTCAATTGTGGTGTTTTATTGTATCCTTGTGACTCGGTTGAAGTGACTTGTTGGTGTATATAGTTTCTCTGTAATGTAGCCTTTTCTATTATATGCTAATGCTTCTCCATCTCAACTATGCATTCAATTATGGCTTTCTAGTACTGGCTTAATGTCCTCTGCCCATAATTCAACTTGCTCATTAATTCTCGTTGCAGACTTAAAAGCTCTATCTTGCTCATGCCCACATTTTACAGGAAAGAAATAGACGTCCCTATTTTGTTCGTGCCAAAACACAATTGTGGTCCTCTACTTGCAAAGTTAGCTACTTCTAAGCGCTACAGTACGTCTTCCCACTGTCTATGGACAGTGGGAATGTGAAAGTGTTTCGGTGATTGAAAATGCTTGTAAAATAGTCTTGCTGTCTTGGGAATGTTGATGAAGAAACTATAAAGTACAAACCAAGCATCACTCCATTTCTCCCTCCCCCTTCACTCCTCTCTTTGATCCTTGTCTTCAACAATTATTTTCTGCTATAAACAACGGCGGCAGAGTTTCTTGTTTGCTTAACCCCACCATCAACATTTTGTAGCTTAACCATAGGAAGCTGTTAGCTGAGACTCTCTGTTTTGACTCTTCCTGTTTTGCTTCTTTTTCGGTAGATATATGTTAAATCCTATAGTGCCCTGGATCGACGGGGTAGATCTATGTTAAATCCTCTAGCGGCCCGTGTCGACCTGCTGGTCGGATTCGGCTGAATTCGACTCTCTTGGCTATGTGAAGGTTAAGCCACACAAAGAGCATGCTTTTTTCTTTTTTGCAGCGCAGGTTATTCTTGGAAATAGTGCAGAAACCTGCAAATAAAGTGATTCTAGTTTTCAGATTTGACTGGATTTTTTCTCAAAAACTCGTAATCTCCTGAACCTCCCTTTATCAACAAAGGAATTAGGCAAGAAATATCTGAACGCGCCTTTATCTCAGTGGGACCTAAATATGATTCAAGACCACTGAGAATTTATGCAAAGAAAAGCGGGCAGGGCCGGGTGTACCAATCTCTTTTTTGAATTTTACCAAGTAACTGATCTCTCTGCCCCTTTTTGTCTATGTTACATCTCCATACAACAAATTATCCTGATGACAAAATACATGCAGATCCTTCCCTTCTCAACAACCTAATACTCATTTTGAAGGATGAATGAACAGTGGAAACAGAAGGACTGAATAAGGATTGAAGAAAGAAGAGGGGAACTAGTATTTGGAAGTTCCTAAGCTTTAGTGGCTTGTAATGGTGCAGCTGCTTTGCTGGCTGTGATTTGCTCATAGAGGTCTCTGATTTTTAGCCCAACTATGGTCTGGAAGAGACCAGTGCCATTGTTGCTTCCGGGGAATTCGGAGTGCTTCAGCATCTGCTGGGTGACTTCACCATAGAATTTTGTGGAGAGGTTGCTCAAATGGCTTTCCACATAGATGAGCTCATCTAGTCTGTCAAATTGCCCATCCATCTCCAACACAGACACCTGCAATTCCAAGCACGTAGGAGTCAGTCTTAAGTTCAATAAAGACTGCAACTTTTGGAGAATGAATGGAAAAAATTGTTGATGGTTCCATATAATATTGAAATGATAATACCTCCCAGCATTTGGGTCGTGAAAAAATTCAAAAAAGTGCATTCACGTCGTCCTCAATCGAAATGTCACGTGAACATCCTAAGTTCTGACAAGTTTATCCATCCTCAATATATCTACTTGAATATTACGTGAAACCATTGTCATTCATGAAATTTGCAAGGATCAAGTCGTTAAAATGTGAAATGTGGTGCGCAATCCAAGTCATTTGCAGTATTCACTAGTTCATGTACATTTGGGTTTTTAACAGCTTTTTCTGGACCTGAATGAGAAATCTTTTTATTGTTCAGCTGAAGAAGACTGTCATCAAACAGAGTATTAACAGTGAGGAGAGAACAAAATAAAGTGATCTTCGAGATATATACCTCGTGGCCGAAGTAACTCTCCGGGCCATAAGTGAACTTGATGCCGGGGTAAGAGCAAGTGAGCTTTCTTCCACACGGGATCCAAGAGATGGTCGAGCCCTCGTCAAACAGGTATACCGGGTTGAAATACTTCACACCCTCTTTCATTATCAACCTCACCCTAAGAATCTTCCCTTCATTATCACCAGGAATTAGCTGGGTTGGCAGCACTTCAATCACTGCATCTGCATACTGCTTCTGTGGGTCTGGGCAAAAGGCAAGAAAACAAACGAGCACATGTTAATGAATACACTGTCCATAGGCATGGCGAATGGAAATTTCAAAGCAAGTATTTCACAATGTTCGACATATATAAACATGTGCCATGCTGTCAGAAAAGCGAATTTCGGTTCAGATCAAACAGTTACTTTGGGGAACATAAGTACAGAGAGTGAATATATATAGGGGAGTTTTAATATCACTATAAAGGGTATCGCTGTAATGTAGTTGAAAGATTGTTCCCCTTTATAAGGAGGGCCAAAGGTGATGACACTTTAGAGTGTCCCTAATTGGAGGAACTTGTGGGATCCTTTCAGTTGGCATTTGTTCAAAGGTCAGTCTCGAAATCTAGTACATTTATATGAGATGAATCAATCCCAATCAAGGCACAGCAGTGTAGTTTAGGGAGTGATTTTGATTCACCTATATAGGCTTCAAAATCTGGCTTTCGGGCTTCAATGCTAGCTTTGATGCTCTCGAGACTGTGTCCTCGCTCAGCCATGTCCCTCTGCAATTCATCGCTTATTTTAGGATTACAGGACATGAATTTAGCAGGAGAAACAATAGCAGGCTTTTCCCTGAAACGGATCAAGTACCTGGATTTTCCATGCAAATTTGACCTCATTGCTGATGTCCAAATATATGCTGAAGTCCAGCAAGTCCCTAACGCGCTGGTCGAACCTGAACATGCATAATTATGTTAGTTTCCTTTGGTCTTGAACATCAATCCAAGAGTGGGCGCATAAGTCTTCTATTGTTTCTCATAAATGAACTGCCCTTGCGTAAAATTACCGTGGCATATTTTCTTATAGTTGATCTATGGAGTACGTTATAGTTGAAAAATATTTCATCATCATCTTCTCCACATCTTGGTAGAGTACATATTCCATGGCAACTTCGTGAGTTTGTTAATCTATTAAGACAATCGCATTTCCACGATCTAAATGCAACCTAATTCTAAGGTTCAAGAGAAACATGGGAGCCCACGAATTTGTTAGGCTGTAATTTGCTGAAATTTTTTATGGTTCAATTAGAATTGAGTCTATCCTTGGACTGATAAAGAGTTCATTCCCTCAGCTAAGCCTGTTTGCCATGAATGAAGGGGCATGCGAGTGAAATTGGGCCGGTGCGAGGCCCATCAGAAAAAAGGTGATAGGGACACAACATCCTCCTTAGCCACAGAAAATCCTGCTTGAGGCACTCTTTTTGGTTTCTGATATCTCACGTTATCCGAAAACTCAAAACTCTTCCCGTCCACCTACATAATTCTACTTACACTCTAAATCAAAATCCACAACAAATCAGCTTGATTATTCCTTCTCAACGGTGCAGAATAATAGATGACCATTAGACCATCTTCTAAACACACAGAAGAAAGAAGAGAATTGCAATCTGAAGATAGGACTTACATTGGGTGAAGTCCCTCAATGACCAGGATCTTGGGAGGCTTGATGAGCTCAGGAGGGTCCAAGAGGCCAGTGACATGGTTATAGATAGGCTTGTCCACAGCCTTGCCTTCCTTCATTGCCTTAACCTGTTCGTACATGAGATCAAAGTCGTTGGCCCTTGGGTCAAGTGCAGTCACTCCCTTCTCTTTCCTCCCAGTCCTGTCCAGGGAATGGTAGTCGTCGAGGCATATCACGGTGGTTGTGTCACTGATGAGGGTGTTCGAGTCCGGGTTGCCTCCCTTCGGCGGCTCGGCGGCACCCCCGAAGACGCTGGTCAGCCTCCTCATGAAGGTACTCTTGCCACAGCCTGAGTCAGCTGCTAGGCCTATCACCAGCGTGTCCCCTGAGCACCTGATCACATATGGGACTGCGGCGATGCCTCTGTTGGTGACCTTCTTGCCGCTGTTGTAGAACAAGATTTGCTTCTTCTGGTTGAACCCCAAGTGGGTCTTGGAGGGTGTGGAGATTGAGCATGTCGAGTGGAAGGATTGGGTTGTGTAGACTGTACAGACCGCCATTTCTCTTGATTCTCGTTCCCTCCCTCTCTCTGCCTAGAGAGCAATTCTAAGTCTTTGAACAGGGCGAGAGTTGTTATATGATCTTGGTTGGTGGGTATATACCAGGTAGGTTCTTGGATAGAATGGCCTCTGGTTTTAGGGAACCAATTTGGAACACAAGTTCCTGAGCGAGGTTAATTTTGGATGGAGAGTGAGGTGCAGTGTCTTTTAGATGGAATACAAAAATGAAGACTGTCAGCTTGACGGATGGAGGCTTATGTGTCCTTTTGGGAAGAGTTTCTGTGGCTACACCTTGGTTCGGACAAAACATTGGGAGGTGATCTTTGAGGTGGCAGGAGAAAGGAACATGGGTGGCCTAGATGGGCTGCATAGACTCTCTTTGAAACAATCGCTGAAAAGTAAAACTACTATACAAGATATTTCTCTGAGTTAAATTTTGAGAAATGGCCTTCATGAAGAATATTTCTGAGAGAGATTAATGCAGACGTATGGAAAAGCTTGGTGGTCATTTGATGCGGTTTGGATATTTGGCAGGACACATGGCGTGACGCGGTTGGCTGGCTCAAGATGAGGAGTGTAAGGTTGTGGAATGGCGTGAGAGGTTATGGAGGCCCTCTTCTCCCCATGAGAGTTTTGTACTCATTCGATCGAGAGTGTATGGAATGGCTGAACTCTAGCATTCTATCTCCAGCTAAAAATAAAAGGAAAAAAAAATTGCAGTATTCTGGTGGTTATATTGGAAAGCACAAACTTCGAGCTTAGCCACACCACAACCAGAGATGGGCAAGACAGGGAAGGAGAAAAGAGAATTAATTGAACATCATGGTCAAGAAGGGTGAACAAAGCGTGCATGCGAGACACTAGTGTGCTACGTATTGGTAATGCTCTAGTACATACACACATGTCATGCTTGTGTGCAGTTGAGCATGGTCAGGGAGGTCAGGGAGATTTTTTGCATTTGGAATACCTATTTGGAATTTTCTTTAGTAATCTTAACATCCGAACCTAATTTGATGGAAAAATTACTAAAAAGTCACAAACAGTTTAATTGTGCCAATTTACCTTTTAAACCTTTTGACAATTTATTAAGATAGTTCTTTTGGTGAATTTTGATTGGAAAATCTAATGTGATGGTCCAGTAAGACCTACTATCTTATGTGACATATCGATGCTGATATTGATGATATTTTAAATTTTTTAAATTTTCTCATTTTCTTCTTTTTTCATTTTTTTTCCTTTTCACTGGTCTTAGGCGATGATTGGCTACTAGTGATGCCTAGAAAGCGCTATGTGAGGGTTGCCCTTGCCTAAACTAGTGAGGCCTATCCTTGCCGGTCATAGGGAAGGGACAGCCTTGCCTAGTTAGGGTGACCCCCTCTCCTTGCTCTCTTTGGGCATCACCGGTCGCCAACCATTGCTTGAGAACAACCATTGACTAAAAGGAAGAAAATAACAGAAAAATGAAAAAAGAAAGAAAAAGAAAAGAAAAAGAAAAATATTTAGAAAAGTTTTAAATTTTTTTTCGACATTAACACCCCTTCATTACATGGGATGACTGATGTTAATTGGGCCACCACGTTAACATTTTTAGGTTAGAATCGACTGAAAAGTACATTAATAAATTGTCAAAAATTTTACAATTGAAAGACACAATTAAAATGTTTATAATTGAATTTATACAAGTGCAACAGGTTTAGAACTTTCTAGGTAATTTTCCCTAATTTGACTAATCTTTGAATGAGGATGAAAAGCAAACCTCCCATCCAGGGCATCAAATAGGACTCTACTAAGGTGGAGTGGGTTTGACCCTTTAGAATACTTTGAGTGAGATATGATTCCTACTTGAAATCAGCCTCATCCAAACCAAACACTTTTAGCTAATTGATAAGGGATAATATTACGAAAAATTATAAATCGATACTTTGCGATACATATATCAAAGACTAATTTTTGTGATATAAAAGTCACAAATTAGAATACCCATGGCATATCTATCCTATATATATTTTTGGGTCACAAAATAATTTCAAACTGGTATATCTTTGATAAATCTATTTTTTGTTAGCTTTTATCAAATATCTCCGTGAAATTGTTGATGTGGCAATACTCAAGGTATGCGACTTGTTTGATGTGAATTCAACGTGGAAGTTCAACATTAGTGGCTCTCTGAAAAAATGTTGTTGTGGGGAAGCCTGATCTGAAGAAAGTGAATTGAGATTGGGAGGGATAAATTAGTTTTCTTCCTTTTGTCTCCCCCAAATCACCAAAATCTGAGGGTGAAGGGGTTTTAATAGATTTCCGAAACGTGAAGGAGGTCTTGTCTGGAAGGGAAGTTGCCGGAAATGGTGTCTATGGCCATCAAGAGGGTGTCCATGAAGATAAGATGAGGGGGAATTTGCAAGGTTTCATAGGTTCTTCACTCGAGCAAATATCATTTGGACTTCGCATTTTCCATGGCAAATTTTGCGAAGAGATGCGTTGCCAATGATATGAACGTTCGCCTTGAGATGACTGAAGTTTCAAGACTTTCCAAGATCTTCTCTTCCTTGCTGAATTGGGCTCATAGGATAAGCTTGATCAATCAGGGTCAATAAAGTATTTCATTATTATTATTTTTTGGTGTGTCTGTGTGCAGATCTAGCTTCCCAAAATGCCGTTGTTTGGGAGAGCCATTTATGCTATATTTTCACATCAAGTGAGTCGCTTATCACATGTATTTCCACTTCAGTAATTTAAAAGGTGTATTAGACAGAAGCTAATGGATGGTAGACTTGTCATCGGTTTCGGTGTTTTAGGGACATGAAAATTAATTTTGGATTAATGTGGATGTACTAATTTAGGGTGATATTAACCCAAAAAATAATAATTCGTAGTCTTTTCTTTAATTTAAATGTTGACTAAGCAAAAGTGATATTTGCTTACACTAAATTACAAAATATTGGTTAAACATCAATGTGCAAATAACATCTAGCAAGTATAAGTACTAATTAAACTTTTAATTCGTCTTAGGCGCAATTTCACTTGTAACTCGTCCGGTCAAAATGAATATAAATTAAATGAACACAAGCTTAATAATTAAATTTATTTTTTTTATAACACTTTACTTTTATTTTTCAAAATACAAGACAAGACCATCATTCTCGACCGAGCATTTCACATTAACATAAGATAAAAAGATGATTTCAAATGGAAGACATATATATTATCAAGCACCGCCTCTTTCACCAATAATGAGAAAAGAAAGGCACATAGATATATCAATTACGAAAAATAAATGTTTTTTATATAGCTTTTTTTATTCTATCGATAGCCATCCAAATGTTATTTTCATACGAAAGCAGTTCTCTCTCTCTCTCTCTCTCTCTAACCAATTATACTGTTTCAGCAATCTGAAATTTAAGCTGTATCAACGCACAGAAGCAACAGCAAGAGGCCATTCCTATTACAAGCCCAGATCAGCATGATCTTCCCCAAGGATGACCATCGGGCCTTTGATTTTTGGTAAGTATTACTGAATGAGGCCCAATCCAATGACTTTCGGCTTTGCAGAGAACTCAACCCAGCAAGATCCTCGAACAGCAACGAAACTCGAGACCAAGAGAGGGGAGGGAAGAAACCTAAGACCTACTCATTCTCGACTTGCATTCTCAACTTGCATGGCAGTCGCAAGCTGAGGTATTGTCTGGGAGGATATGCATCATGAGCTGAGATGGTGACAGGCGATGCCAAAACCGCAGGGCAAAGTGGGAAGATCATGATAACAGTTAGAGTCCAGACACGTGTTATGGGCCGACAGTTTCTTGACTGGTGAGCAAAGAACACCAAGTAAGACTTCCTTCTATAGTTGTTCCTAAGAACATGATGGCAAGTAGCATATATGTTATTGAACTGTACCACGCCCAATGTTGTTCTCGATTCACCAGGCGCCGCACGGGTTGTTCTGTAGCTAAGGAACCGCTGGCCATTGACACATGCATGGAGGAGATTGTGGAAGTAGTTGGAAGAAGGAGGAATTGCCCAAGCAGAGTATAAGCATAAGGATCCGTTCAGCCTATGATAAGACTGTTGTGATCGGCTCAAATTGGGGACTTGAGATAGCTAAGGGATTGCTGGGTGGACATAAATAGTCTCCTAACGAGGTGACCCTTTTCATTTTGCGCAAACTCCTTCAAATCTGACTAATTACTACTTGATTTTTTATTTTACTTTGTTATCATTTTGGAATCATCACTAACCTATTTACTAGACTGGTTAGGATTCTGGTGGTTGATAAATTATGTAGGTGGGCTTTGGTGGTTTTGGAGATGGTGACGAAGTCAAAGCAGCTGCTTAGGAGAAAATCTTTTTCAAGTGTGTAAGGTTAGTCCCGAGGAGAGAGAGAGTTAGGAATTTATAAACAACTCTAGGGTTATTTCATGTCTTATTTAGGTTTAAACAAACTCTATCAATCTTGTTATCTTAAAGTTTTTGATAAATGTGTCCTTTTACATTTCATGTCGTATTTGGTTTTCACATGTCTATAGATTTCAATTTCATTTTTGTTCCAAGCTTTCTTTTCGCAATGTTGCTTGCGAAAACTCGTGTAGGGCGTTATCTAGTGTTTCCACTCGAATGTATATAAATATCTTTCGATTTCCTGCAACTACTGCTCGGTTCCAGTTTGATTTCTTGCTTTCACTTTCAACGATGCTTAACATCCCGCAGCTTCCGCTTCGCGCACATTAATTTCCATTCCTTTTAAGTTCCCGCAGTTCAGTTTCACCTTCAAAAACACATTTTTTTTCCACCGTTTCCGATCTTGCTCTCGGGAGTTTTCACATTTTAACATGGAAGGCCTAAAATCCGTAACATACTAAGTGGCGTGGTAGGCTACAAATGAACTTTAAACAAGTGAATCATAGTTGATTGAAGCTTTGGAAAAAAAAAAAAGAAAAAAAAAGAACAGTTCTTAAAAATCCCTTCGAAACGCCAAATTAAGTCATCAAGGATCAATCACAACAACTTCCTTTTCAAACCAAACTAGGAATTGCTCTTAAAGGTACGGCCTTTCTCAATGTAACACCAAATTGCTCTTGCATATCCAAACTCTCGGGCGCCATTCCCTCAGGAAGTTTCCAATTAAACGATTGAACCACCGAAGCCACCATGAGATGAACCATCCGGACAGCGAGCGGCAATCCGGGGCAGATCCTCCGGCCCACGCCGAATGGGATAAACTCGAAATCCCTCCCCCTGTAATCCACATTCGACCCCAGGAACCGCTCGGGCCTAAACGACATCGCGTCTTCCCAATAGCTCGGGTCTCGCCCTATGGCCCATGCGTTCACCAGGACTTGCATGCCCTTCGGGACGACGTACCCGCACACCTCTGCATCGTTCTTGGATCTGTAAGGGAGGAGGAGAGGCGCCGCCGGGTGGAGACGGAGCGTCTCCTTGACGATTGCTTGGAGATGCGGGAGGTGGCGAGTGTCCGATTCTTGAACTGGCCTCTCGATGCCGACGGCAGTGACAAGCTCGTCTCTTGATCTTTGGAGGAGGCTCGGATTGTGGAGGAGTTCCGCCATCGCCCATTCCGTCGTAAGAGCAGATGTGTCGCTTCCGGCGATGAATAGATCCTGCGTTAAGTACATTGACAATCCATCTTGAATTTTCACTGTCTTTCAAAATTCTACCCGCCGTGTGAAATTGGTTGGTGCTAACAACTAATTGACTCTAATATAGTCCATTAATAACTTTTTCATGAACAAAGGCTTCAAAGATGTCAGGTCTAATTAGTTTTACTAATACAAGATCTCTGTGGCAGTTTACCTAATATATATTTAATATATATATATATATATATATATATATATATATATATATCTAATGATATCTAATGATATCTAATACTGTAATTAGACATGCCAGGCAACTCTCACCCGCTGATTAATTTAATACAAGTTTTGAAGATCATAATCTTATAATTAACAGATGAAAGAGGCAACATGAATCAGGAAGATTGCCACGCTGCTATTTCTTAAATGGTTGTCGCTTCCTCGTATGCACTATAAGATATTCAACGACCCCTCAAAGTTTATTATGACCAGGGAAAATGCAATTAGCAGAAATTATGTTTTGGGCATTGGTACTATGTTAAAACAAAATTTACCATTTTGATTATCATCTAACCTGTGCTAAATTATTATTATTTTTTTTTTTTGACCAGGGAACCCGTAGCCTACGGCCGGCGAGCAAACTCCGGAACCACCACAAGTACTCTAGATTAGAATCCCTAATGACGCCTCTAGGATTCGAACTTCTCCCCTTCGTGAGGGGAGAGAGCCCCAAGCCAGCTGCACCGTTATGAACGGTGTAACCTGCGCTAAATTTTAGGGCTTGCTTTATCATAGAAAAAAATAAATTAATGAATCTGAACTGTTTGCATCGTTTTATCGTTATCAATCATAACCCAAAAGTAAAAACTGGAAGATTCTCCCCATGCATAAATATTACCATATGTAGTTGTAGATGGAGATTGTTTAAGAGTACTCACGGATTATGGTGATCTAGTAAGCACATTTCGCAAAATGGCCACTTGGACAATTAGTCTTGCGATTTAGAGGAAAATCAGTACTTACCTCAACTTTAAAAAGGAAAATGGCCAAGTTCTCTTTACTTTGCAAAATGTGCTGAAATTGAGTTAGTGAGTGATATAACAAAATATAATTGATTGTACGATTGGTTAGAATATATATACGAGGCAACTATAGCTTGCTCTGTATCTAGTCAAAATTTGATTCGAATCCACTAGCAATAAGTTATCTCATCACCAGAAACAAAAGTTTATGTATATAGCTTGATAAATAAGCATGGAGGGAGAAAGGCATGGAATAGCTAATAGATGACAAAATATCGTTACCTATTAAAGTAGCAATTATGGCTAATGTTTTGTGGAGGAGTTAAAGGCATAGTAAAACCCAATTTGCCTCAAATAATGGAGAAATAATGGAAATTTTTTTGAAAACTGACGTTACCTGTTTTACCTGACTTTCTGATAATTAGATTTGGGAGCTCTGATGAGTACATACTTCTATTTAGTAAAGATCTCTACTTCATTAACTATTAAGTTTCGATCTACGCTTACCAGGATCAATGGCTTGATGCTTTGCCGGGTAAAATCGGACCCCTCTTCTTCGCACTGATCCAGAAGCACATCCAAGAAATCGCCGCTCTTCGACGATCCCGGTGAGCCCGTTGCCCTTTCTTTCAAACGCTTGTCGATGATCTCGTCGAATATCTCGTGCAACCTTATGTAGGCCGGCTGGATGTGTCGCTTCACGCCTAGCAGATCGAACCGCCGGACCGCAGGGAAATAGTCCGACAGGTTCGGCTTCCCGGCATCCTCCATGATCCTCCACACCAGGTCCTTGAACTCCTGAGCCGTTTGGAATTCCGGGTCGACGATGTCAATCGAGAACATGGGGCTCGACATGAGGTTCAAAGTCGTGGCGAAGGCCAATTGGCCGATGTCCACCTCTCTGCCCGGCTCGCAGGATCTCTTGATGTGGGTGACGAGTTGGTGGACCTTCTGGTGGCGCAGGTGCTGGAGGGCGTCCAGGCGCTGGGCGGTGAACATCTGGGTGCTGCACACGCGGCGCCGTGCCCGCCACCGCTGGTTGCCCGGGACCCATGCGAGGGTGAACTCCGGGTTCGGCTGCGCGGTGATCACGTAGGGGACCGTCCGGTCAGAGAAGTTCTCATCGCGCTTCTGGAGGGTCTCCCGGGCGGCCTCCGGGGACGAGACGACGACGCTGGTCACCAAGCCAAGGCGGAGGGTCATGACCGGGCCGTGGCGCCTGGCCATGTTGAAGAGGGATTCATGGGGCCGGGCACCAAGCTGGAGAAGCGAGCCAAGGAAGGGAGACCGGCCGGGCCGGGGGAGGTTCCTGGGTTTAGATGGGAGGAGGAAGGGTTTGAGGAAGAGGAAGGAGATGAGGAAGAGGAAGAGGAAGAGGTAGAGTTCCATTGCAGACTGTTGTGTTGCGGCTTTGGTGATGGGAATTGGAAAGGGAAATGATTAGCTAATAGCACCGCTAGCTTATGAAACAAACGGTGAACTCTCTACCACACATTTTCCCATTCTTGTGCAAGTTTCCACATGCTCGTGCTGGAGAAAGAAAAGTTTCGTGTTGGCTCCTTCCACCGTTTGGCAAAACGTCCCGTCATGCTAGAGGGACCCGGAAAGGGAAATGTCTCAGTTATGGAAAGTAGAATTCGTGAGGGTCTTTTCGAACGATCTGTTCCGGTGTTTTTTGACCTTTTTGGTCTTGGCTTGGTCTCGATTTTCTTTGCCTTTTTATATTTCGTTCAAGTCGCCGGGGTAACGCGGGGGTGCCACGCGTGTCGGTTATTACTGACCATGACCGGGATTGGTGATTCGGGATGTACTAGGGGCGTCAGAATGGTGATATATGAGTCGCTCAATTTTGAAAAAATTATCTTAAATGAGTTATAAACTGAAAAGCTAAAATAAATGATCTTAAATGAGTTGAGTTTAAATCCATTTTCAACTCATTAACTCACCCCGTTAGGTTCACCCACTCTCTCTTCCTCTTATAAAATTATTTTTAAAAAATCGAAGTTATTTTTTATTCTTCTTTTCTTTCCTTTTATTTCTTTTTCTTTTTCTTCCTTCTTCCATTTCCTTCACTAGTGGTTGATGATAGTGATAGCTGGCTAGGTGAGCTCGAGCTCACCAATCGGGTGAGGCCAAGACCTCGCTAACAACTCACGAGGTTCAAGCCTCGTCGATCTAGTGAGAATCAAGCTTGTCGAGCTTAGGTGAGCTTTGGCGAGATCGAATTTGGTGAGGCTTGAGCCTCGGCGATCCGGCTTTGACGAGGTCGAGACTTGGCTAAGGACTGTTGAGGCTTGAGCATCGCCGATCCAGCAAAGCTTAGCAAGCTCAAGCTCGTTGATCTGCCGAGGCTAAGACCACGATGAGGACTCGGCGAGGCTCGAGCCTCGGCCGATTCGGTGAGCCTCGAGCTCACTTTGCCGGCCTTGGCGAGCTCCAACGAACTTGACCTCACCGAATCTAGCGAGATGGAGCCTCACTTGAGGCTAGCAAGGTTCGGTTCACTAGTTGTCGCTGGCCGTGATCAACGAAGGAAAAGGAAAAGAAAAATAATAGAAAAATCGATCTTTTAAAATTAAAATAATTAGAAATTCGATTTTTTTGAAAAAATAAAAAATATTAAAAGGAATGCAATCCATTTTTTCAATTTTCTTAATTTATTTTCAAATTTCAAGTAAATTAAAAAAAAAATATTGTTATTTTTTGACAACATGACTTTGTAAAAATATTTTTCACAAAAAAGAGAGCCTCAATTTTTAAAAAGAATTGTAAAAATTGTCCATTAAATTTGTATTTAATGAAAGAGTAGCAATATCATTTATAAAAAAATCATAAGAAATAACCTTTCATAGATTTGGAAGTATTTTAGCAATACAATCTTTAAAAAAAAGTCACACTAGTAATTTTTCCTAAATTTGGCTAAATATGGAAATATGTTAATAATATGAGTCGGTCGAGTATGGATTGGGTATGGATTGGGTCGGTATGGGTTAAAAAATTTACACCGCATAAAAATGAGTCAAAACGGATTAAATTGGTTGATATGGGTTGGACCATTTTCAATCCGACTTAAACCCAACCCAACCCATCCATTTGGCGGCCACAGTGGTGGGTTGACAAAACGAGTTGCAAGTTCAGGCCCACCTCTCGCCGACTTAGTATATAGTTTGCATCATTTGGATTCTATTGAGTTCGCTTTTAATGCCAGCACCAAATTGCATTACAAAATAATTGATTGCAATGAAATCAGAGTTTTTTGTTTGTTTAATATAATAAAAAATCTCAAATTGATATATCTATATAACAAATTTACTTTGAACTTAAGTAACAAAAAAATCTCAAATTGGTACACCTACAACAAATTTACCTCAAATTAGTTTCCGGTTATCAAAAACCTTAAAATTAATGCATTTGTTATGTATTTACTCTTTGTTAACTTTTGTCAAATTTTACCATGAAATTGCTGAGTTGAACAATTCATAACAATAACTCAATTGACATGATAAGTCTACATGAAAATGCACATCGGTTTTCGATAAATTTGTTACGGGCATACCGGTTTGATTTTTTTCTTAACTCAAAAATTAGCTTGGTATAACTTTATGACAGGTATAAAGGTTTGGGTTAAAATTTTGTACTCATTCGATTGAGAGAATGCATGGAATGGAATGACTGAACTCTAGCATTCTATCTTTAGCAAAAAAGAAAAAGCAAAAAAAAAGCAGTATTCTGATGGTTATATTGGCAAGCACAACCTTTAAGATTGGCCACACCACAACTAGAGGTGGGCAAGAAAAGTGAAGGAGAAAAAGAGAATTAATTGAACATCATGGTCTAGAGGAGTCAACAAGGCATGTGTATATGAGACACTAGTGTGTTATGTATTGGTATTGGTCTCGTACATACACACATCATACATTTGTATGTAGTTGAGCAAGCTTAAGGAGGTCATAGAGCTTTTCTGGGTTTGAAATACCTATTCAGAATTTTCTTAAGTAATATTAATATTCGAACCTAATTTGACAAATCTCAGAATTAGGATGGAACTTGTGCATCAAATAGGACTCTACTTCAAGGGGGAGCAGGTTTGAGCCTCTAGATTACTTTGAGTGAGATGTGACTCATCTCGTCCAAATCAATGACTTTAACTAACTATTGGGGGTTCGATATAAATGGTAATATCACTGAAAATAATAAATCAAAACCTCATAAACATTTATTTAAAACTAATCTTTGTGGCATAAAAAATCATAAACTGGTATGTCCGAGACATATCTATTCCAAACTTTTTTTTTTTTTTGGTAAACGTAAGAATATATTTAGCTTTAACCAAACTATACAAAAGATCTAGACAAAAGCTTACAGTTATAATGACAATAGTCGAATGAGTGAAAGGGTGCCGAAGTAAAACAACAACAGCCACACGAAAGGCGACAGAAAACTAGACAAAGAAGAAAAGGCCAGGCAGCAGCCACAATCAAACAAAACAACCGGGCCACCACCCAGTCAACAACAAGGCAAGGAAGGACCCGCGAGCAACCACACTAGGTAGAGGAAGACTTCTAACTTGGTGAACCGCAGCATCGCAATCCCAGCACAGCGAAATCCCAGCCAATCAGAAGCAAGGAACAACAGCTACACAGGGAAGAGCGGAACCCGGATAGCAGCCAGTGAGAGACCACCAAACAACGAATGCAACCTACGAAGCTGACGGGCTCCCCAATCGCGAGCAGAGGACCAACAACGATTGTAGCAGCAGCGAAATCCTATCACCATGGACCAAGGAGGAGGCACTGGGAAACCACGAGAGAAAATGGAGGGTTCCATTCCCCAGCTTCGCTGCAACCTTCTATTTCTAGGGTGTTGGGAATAACAGATCCTCCGAAACCGAATTCGACACTAAATTGAACCCTAAAACGAATGCGGAAGCGAAGCGCAGGAAAACACGTATCACCGATCCTAAAGCACATCACGGATTCGAGCGTACGCTGTTAGCGCGGATTAGGCACCGACGTCGATTAGAGGAATAAAATCTGGTCCTGTTCGATCGATGGCGCCTTAAAGGAAAAAGAACGATGCCTTATGCTTACTGTTTCTTCTTTTGTTTTTGAGAGAGAGAACGCGGGAAAAGGAACGTACGTACGTTGAATTATCCAATAGGTGTCTTCTCTCTCTCTCTCCTCTCTTTATACCTTCCCCCATCCATGGGCCCTATTCCCGTGGGCTAGGCTTTTTGGGCCCAACTTGGGCGGACGGGCCTTAAGCCCATCTCATATAAAACCATCATAAGGCAATCCTCCACCCTCTTATACGTCAAGGCCTTGTCCCGGACGACTTTAAGAAGGTGATTTTTAGGGCCGGGACCGCCAGAGCTTCCTCTCTAAACATAATACTATTTCTCTTCTTCCAAATAATATGGCAGAGTGCACCAAAAGAGAATCGGGCAATACAATGGTAGAAATCTTTGCCTGAAAGGAACTTCAAAGCCCACTGGAGATTGATTGACCAGGACCTATTTCGCCAGGGAAGATTGCACTAGCTATCCAAAAGAAGGCAAGGCCGGCGGTGATGCGACAGTCAAAAAACAAGTGATCGATGGAATCGGCCTCTCCCCAAAAGGCGCAAGACACATTGTCAATCCTACCATACATCCCAAACTTATTTTTGTTTACAAAAAAAATTTAAATTGTTACACATGTGACAATCTATTTTCTTTTAGCTTCCATTAGATATCTCTAGGAAATTGTTGATGTGGTAGCATATGAGGGAAGCAACTCGTCTGAGATGGATTAGATGTGGAAATTCAACATAAATGGCTCTTTGAACGTTGTTACTGTGGGGTAGGCGGGTACGAACAAAGTGAATTGAGATTGGGAATTAGGACAAAATTAGTCTTGTTCCTTTTGTGTCACTCAAATCACCAAAATCTTAGGGCAAAGGGATTTTAGCATATTTCCAAAACATAAGAGAAGCCTTGTATGGAAGGGAAGTTGTTGGAAATGGCGTTTGTGGCCATCAAGAGGGTGTTCATCGAGATAAGGTGAGGAGGGGGAATTTGCGAGGTTTTGTAGATTCTTCACTCAAGAAATATTTATAGTTTGGACTTCGCATTTTCATGGAAAATTTTGCAAAGAGATGTGTTGCCAATGATTTGAATGTTCGCCTTGAGGTGGCCGAAATTTCAAGACTCTTTCCACGATCTTCTCTTTTTTGCTGAATGGGGATCATAGGATGAACTTGATCAAGCACGATCAATAAGTTCTTTTATATATATATATATATATATATATATATATATATATATATATATATAAGAACTTGATCGGCTAGGCTAGGGTTGCTAGCCATTGCCTAGAGCCCCATGACCTTGGCCAACCCTTGCCCCACTATTGTTGCCCCGTCTCGGCGAGGGTGGGGGTGGCGGCGGCAAAGGTTGTGCAAGCCCTCGCCAAACACTTGCTGCAAATTTATAGGCCCTCGTCGGCAATCGGCTAGGGTTGCTAACCATTGCCTAAAGTCCCGTGACCTCGGTCGACCCTTACCCCACCGTTATTGGCCCTTCTCGACGAGGGTAGGGTGGCGATGATGAGGGTGGGGTGGCGGTGATGAGGGTTGTGCAAGCCCTCATGAAACGCTTGCTATAGCTCTCTCCCTTTTTTAATATTTATTTATTTTTATTAATATGTACATTAGAATTCAATTTTGGGGCAAAGCGACATTGTTTTTACCAAATAGGGTTGTGCAAGCCCTTGCGAAATGCTTGCTGTAGATCTCTCCTTTTTCTAAAAAATATTCATTTATTTTTATTCATATTTACATCAAAATTCAATTTTGGGGCAAAAGCGACATTGTTTTTACTAGATCATTGTTGAGTTGGCTTCTAGTGAGCCACGTAGACCATAAATATTATTAAAAAAAGGTCACGTCAAATTTCCAGCTACTCTCACCAGACTTGACACTGAAGTGTAAAAAAAGTGGCACTTAAATATATTTTTTGGAACTTTTGGCACTAAAATTTCACTTGTGCCAAGTTTTGACACTCTAAGTGTATTTTACTCGAATGTTGACTAAGCAAAAGTGATCTTCACTTACACTAAATCACAAAATGTTGGTTAAACATCAGTTTGCAAATAACATTTGACAAGTTAAGTACTAACTAAACTTTAAATTCTTGTTAGGTGTAATTTTCACTTGTAAGTCGTCCTGTTAAAATAAATATTAATTAAATGAACACAAAATTAATAAGAAAACTCATTTCTTGATAAACAATTATATTTCTGAGTACAAGCCAAGACCATCATTCTCGACCGAGCATTAATAAATTCACATTAACATAAGATAAACAGATGATTTCAAATAGAAGACATATATATTACCAGGCACTGCCCCCCCCTTTTTTTCCAATAATGCAAAAATAAAGACAAATAGATATATCAATTATGAAAAAGAAAATTATATAGCTTTTCCGTTTTAACTGACTTATTCTATCCACAGCCATCCAAATGTTATTTTCATTTTCTTAAAAATTTAACTGTTTCAACAATCTGAAATTTAAGCTGCATTAGCGCGCGCGAACAACAGCAAGAGGCCAATTTTGTTGCAAGCCCAGATCATCATGACCTTCCCTAAGAATGACCATCGGGCCTTTGATTTTTGTAAGTATTACTGAATAAGGCCCAATCCAATGATTCGACTTTGCAGAGAACTCAACCCAGCAAGATCCTCGACCAGCAACGGAACTCAGATCAAGGGAGAGAGAGTGGGTTTTTTTTTTTTTTTTTTTTTTGGGGGGGGGTGGTGGGTGACGGAAACCTAAGACCCGATCCTCGACTTGCATGGATCTCGCAAGCTGAGGTATTGTCTCGGAGAATATGCATAATGAGCTGAGATGGCGACAAACGATGCCAAAACCGTAGGACAAAGTGCGAAGATCGTGGTAACAATTAGAGTCCAGACATGTGTCATGGATTGATAGTTTCTTGACTGTGGAATAGCTTCTGTGGTGCCTGGTGAGTCAAGAACACCAGGTCAGACTTCCTTCCATAGTTGTTTCTAAGAACAGGATGGTAAGTAGCATCTCCGTTATCGGACCATACCATGCACAATGGTGTTCTCGGCTCACCGGGCGCTGCACGGGTTATTCTGTAGCAAAGGAACTGCTGATCCTTTGCTACTGCTAACCCGTGATGCATGCATGGAGGAGATTGTGAAAGCAGTTGGAAGAAGAAGGAACTGCTCAAGCAGAGTATAAGTACATGCATCTGCTCAGACTGTGGTAAGACTTATTACAGGCCGACGCAAATAGTCTCCTAACGACATGGCCCTTTTCGTTCGCGCAAATTCCTTCAAATCCAACTGATCGTGACTTGATTTTTTAATTATTTTATGATTATCTTGGAGTCGTTACTAACATATTTACTAGACCGGTTAGGAGTTGGGCGGTTGATGAATTTTCTAGGTGGGCTCTCGTGCGTTTGGAGATGGAGATGAAGTCAAAGCGGCCATTCGGAGGAAATCTTTTCTGGGTGTGTAAAGTGAGTGCCGGGTCAGGAAGAAAATAAAAAATTTATAGACAACTCTAGGTTATTTCATGTCTTATTTAGGTGTCAACAGAAATCTACCAACTTCGTTACCTTTCAGTTTCTTGCAAATGCATCGTTTTATGTTTTATGTCGTATTTATTTTCACACATGTCTATAGATTACAAATTCAGTTTTTGTTCCAAGCTTTCTTTTCGCAATGTTGCTTGTGAGTACTCTCGTAGGGCGTCCTTCAGTGTTTCCACTCGAATGTATATAAACACCTTTCGATTTTTTTGTAATGGCTGTTCAATTCCACTTTGATTTCTTGCATTTACTTTCAAAGATGCTTAACTTCGGGCAGCTTACACTTTTCGCACATTAATTTCCATGCCTTTTAATTTTCCAGCAATTCAATTTCCTCTTTAAAAACACATTTTTTCCACCGTTTTCGATCTTGCTATCCGGAGTTTACGCATCTTTAAGACAAAAGGCATAAAATCTGTAACATACTAAGTGGCTTGGTAGACTACAAATGAACTTTAAACAAGTGAATCATAGTTGATTGAAGGTTTGGAAGAAAAAACAGTTATTAAAAATCCCTTCGAAACGCCAAATCAAGTCATCACAACAACTTCCTTTTCAAACCAAACTAGGAATTGCTCTTAAAGGTATGGCCTTTCTTAATGTAACGCCAAATTGCTCTTGCATATCCAAACTCTCGGGCGCCATTCCCTCAGGAAGTTTCCAATTAAACGATTGAACCAGCGAAGCCACCATGAGATGAACCATCCGGACAGCGAGCGGCAATCCGGGGCAGATCCTCCGGCCTGCACCGAACGGGATGAACTCGAAATCCCTGCCTTTGTAATCCACGTTCGCCCCCAGGAACCGCTCGGGCCTAAACGACAATGGGTCTTCCCAATAGCTTGGGTCCCGCCCTATGGCCCATGCGTTCACCAGGACTTGCATGCCTTTCGGGATGACGTACCCGCACACTTCCGCGTCATTCTTGGACTTGTAAGGGAGGAGGAGAGGCACCGCCGGGTGCAGACGGAGCGTCTCCTTGACGATGGCTTGGAGATACGGGAGGTGGCGAGTGTCCGACTCTTGAACCGGCCTTTCGGTGCCAATGGCCGCAGTGAGTTCATCTCTTGATCTTTGGAGGAGGCTCGGATTGTGGAGGAGTTCCGCCATCGCTCATTCCGTTGTGAGCGCAGATGTGTCGCTTCCAGCGATGAATAGATCCTGCTTTAATTACATTGATAATCCATCCTAAATTTTCACTGTCTTTGAAAAATTTTATCCACCATGAGAAATTAGTTGGTGCTAACAACTAATTGACTCTAATATGGTCCGTTTCTAATAACTTTTTCATGAACAAGGGCTTCAAAGATGTTAGGTCTAATTAGCTTTACTAATACAAGATCTCTATGGCAGTTTACCTAATATATAAAAAAAGAACATAGCTAATGATATCTAATATTATAATTAGACATGCCAGGCAACTCTCACCAACCGATTAATTTAATACTAGTGTTGAATATCATAATCTTATAATTAATCGATGAAAGACACAACATCAATCGGGGAGATTGCCACGTCCCTTTTCTTAAATGGTTGTCGCTTTCTCCTATGTATTATCATATATTCAACGACCCCTCAAAGTTTATTATAACCAGGAAAATGCGATTAACAGAAACCATGCTTTATGCATTGTTACTATGTAAAAGCTTTAGGTACCGTGTCGATTTTTATCTAACCTACGCTAAATTTTAGGGTTTGCTTAGTCAAAGAAAAAAACATAAATTCGTGAATGAGAACTGATCGCGCCATTCTATCATTATCAATCACAATCTAACAGCAAAAATTGGAAGATACTCCCCCATGCATAAATTTTACCGTAACCAACTTAATGGAGATTGTTTAAGAGTCCCTGTGAATTTGGTGATCTAGTTTCGATGCTATTTAGATGTTTAGCAACTGAAGAAAGAAGCATGTTTCACAAAATGACCACTTAGACAATTAGTCTACACGATTCATAGGAAAATGAGTGATCGCCTCAAGTTTAAAATGAAAAATGACCAAGTTCTCTTTATTTTGCAAAATGTGCGGACCAATCTAGTGATATAACAAAATATGATTGAGTCTACGACTGGTTATGATCTATATACAAGGTAGCTATAGCTTGATCGTGTGTCAAATCAAAATTGGATTCGAATCCACTAGCAATAAATTGCCTTGTCACCAGAAACAAAAGTTCATGTACATACGTACATATGAAAACACAATTTTTACTCTTATAGAGAGGCATGGAGTAGCTAATAGATTGACAATATATCGTTGTCTATTGAAGCAGCAATCATGGCTAATGTCTTGCGGTGGAGTTAAAGGCATAGGAAAACCCCAATTTGCCCTCTTATAATGGAGAAATAATGGAAAAATTTCCGAAAACTGACAATAAATGTTTTAGCTGACTTTTCAATAATTAGGTTTGGGAGCTCTGATGAGTACATGCTTCTTTTTAGTAAAGATCTCTGCTTCATGTTCTCTAAGTTTTGATCTTCACTTACCAGGATCATTGGCTTGATGCTTTGCCGGGTGAAATCGGAACCCTCCTCTTCGCACTGATCCAGAAGCACATCCAAGAAATCCCCGCTCTTCGATGATTCCGACGAGCCCGTCGCCCTTTCTTTCAAACGCTTGTCGATGATCTCGTCGAATATCTCGTGCAACCTCATGTAGGCCGGCTGGATGTGCCGCTTCACGCCTAGCAGATCGAACCGCCTGACCGCAGGGAAATAGTCGGACGGGTTCGGCTTCCCGGCATCCTCCATGATCCTCCACACCAGGTCCTTGAACTCCTGAGCCGTTTGGAATTCCGGGTCGACGATGTCAATCGAGAACATGGTGCTCGACATGAGGTTCAAAGTCGTGGCGAAGGCCAGTTGGCCTATGTCCACCTCTCTGCCCGGCTCGCAGGATTTCTTGATGTGGGTGACGAGTTGGTGGACCTTCTGGTGGCGCAGGTGCTGGAGGGCGTCCAGGCGCTGGGCGGTGAACATCTGGGTGCTGCACACGCGGCGCCGTGCGCGCCACCGCTGGTCGCCCGGGACCCATGCGAGGGTGAACTCCGGGTTCGGCTGCGCGGTGATCACGTCGGGGACCGCCCGGTCGGAGAAGTTCTCATCGTGCTTCTGGAGGGTCTCCCGGGCGGCCTCCGGGGACGAGACCACGACGCTGGTCACCAAGCCAAGGCGGAGGGTCATGACTTGGCCGTGGCGCCTGGCCATGTTGAAGAGGGATTCATGGGGCCGGGCGCCGAGCTGGAGGAGCGAGCCGAGGAAGGGAGGCCGGCCGGGCCGGGGGGGAGGTTCCTGGGTTTAGATGGGAGGAGGAAGGGTTTGAGGAAGAGGAGGAGGGAGATGAGGAAGAGGACGAGGTAGAGTTCCATTGCAGATTGCTGGGGCTTTGGCGATCGGAATTGGAAATATCTCAACAAAGGAAGGTGAAAGTTCGTGGGGGTCTTGTCGAACGATCCGTTCCGGTGTTTTTCTTTATTGGCCTTGACTTGGTCTCGATTTTCTGTCTTTTGACGTTTCGCTCAAGTCACCGAAGTAACATGGTGTTGCCACGCGTGGCGGTCACATTGGTGTATGCCATGATCGGGGAATGGTGGTGAGTTGACAATACGAGTTGCCGGTCCAGGCCCACCTCCGACCGTCGTGGTATGTCGTTTGCATCATTTGGATTCTTTTGGGTCCCCTTTGAGTGGCGACACTAAATTGCATCACAGAATAATGGATTGCGATGGGATCGGAGTATTTTGTTTGTTTAATATAATGAATAAATATCTAAATAATAAATTTACTTCCAACTTAGGTAAACTAAAATTCCAAATTGATATACTCACGATAAATTTACTTCAAATTAATTTTTGAATAATCAAAAATCTTAAACCCAGATATCTTTCGTGATATATTTTACTATTTGTTAACTTTTATCAAATTTTAACATAAAACTGTTGAGTTGAATGATATATGATAATAATTCCACTAACACAGCAAATCTACATGAAAATGCATATTAGTATTGGATACGTTTGTTACAAGCGTCTTGGTTTGAGATTTTTGGTAACTCAAAATTATTTTATTGTAAATTTATTATAAATGTACCAATTTGAGTTTTTTGTGACCTAAAAATTAATTTAGGGTACAATTGTCATATGCTTAACATTTTTCGTGGTTTCAACCCTTTTTTATTTATTTTTATTTTTTTCTAAATAGATGGTTTAATTGAAGGCTCACGCTATTCTCACCATCAAATTAGGTTCCATGTACACTACGAAAACAAATTTAGGTGACAAAGTACCCTTCTGAGTCCTACAGCCCTTTCTTTATTTATCATTTAGGCTGCTCAGACTCACCTCTCGGCCTTTGCTCATTCCCGCTGTCATCCGACACTCCACACCCGCCTCCGTCGTTGCTCATGTCTTCGCCCTTAAACCTGGTTTGTATTTGTCTCACTCTCCCCATTGCTTGCGAGTACCTCTGCCCTTGATCGCCAACCCTCGTTGCTTTAAGCTCCAACCGCATTCCGCCGCATGCCGCTGTGATCACTCGGGTTGAGGCTGCTTGAGGTGGTCAGCCTCAGAGTAACCTAGGATTGAAATTGGGAGGTCTTAATTGCAACGTGCGTTAATGAGAATAGGGCAGTGCAAGTATAGAGAAGGACTAACGGAGGAGAACGAGAGATCGGTTGTTAATTGCAATTAACTAACTGAGATTGATGGAAGCCAAACAGCGGTGACTAGCTACTCGTGGCCTGGTCCGGAAGCCATGGGGTTGGTAAGGGTGATCTACCCAGCCAAGCGGTGGCTTTGGATTCGCGTGTGTGGTGGTGTGGGCAGCTACGGGTGTCCGCGAAGAGGGCGAACTTGTTAGAGAACTTGAGTGTTGGTGATGAATGATGGTGGAGGCAACGTGTTGGCGAAGTGAAGATGATTGCCATGAGAATCTCAATGGTGATAAGGGTTCTATGGCCGGTGGTTGGAATTTGCTTGTGTGGAAGTGGACTTGTAGCTAATCTAGGTTTCCAAAAGATGATTTTTGAAGAGGATTGTAAATTTTCCACGTGGATCTAAGATACACAAAGAAGATTGGGTGAAAGAAAAATCGATAAGCTTCTATAGATAAATCTCCTTAAAATAGATCAAGTCTGATGTAAAATGATTCACTTACTCTTGGCCATCATTAGTTCAAATTCTACCTAGAATAGAAGAAATCTGAAAGCATATGTCAGAAGCCAAAGCCTGTTGATACATTTTTATAATTGTTTGCCAAAACAGAAAATGATGAACATGGCATAAGCTAGAGAACTGGAAGAAGAAGATCAACGTATCAATGCATGGGTATTTTCGTTGTTCTTCTTCGTGCGGGTGTAGATGGAGCCAATATAATACAAGGATGGAATTAGCATTGCCCTAATTGAAAATGTAAAGAGAATTCGTAAGACCTTTTCGAAACTTCGTAAAACAGAGGCAGAGAAACTTTTTAAGAATTTGCCCTCCTTTCCTTTGCAAGATTATTCTCTAATGTCGAGTTTAAGAGGGAAAAAATAACGGTTACCTTAGTTTATCTCCTAGATTCATTAATCAAACCATATTTTCAGGAAACAGTTAGCACAAATTTGGACTCTTTCTCCCCAAATGAAGATACAGTGACCCTTATCTCTTTTAGATTATGTAGCTAACTCGACATCACTTCCAGTTTCAAACTTTGGTACAGAAGGTTCAATGACATCAATGAATTCTAGCCATGTATTATAAAAAAAAAAAAAGAAGAGAGAGGATAGAATAGTAACTGAATAGGGCGAGCAATGGTTAAACACATCACATAGACACAAGCACGTGCTAGAGATAGAGACTGCTTATAAAAAACATAAAACTCTGCTATCTGATGATAACACAATGCATAGAGTCTAACACCTCCCTTGATACATAGCTAACCTAATCCGATGCCCAAAAGGCGATGCATAATTCATCCCAATCGTTTCTAAAGTTTTAGACAGCATTTTTCATGGGTTGCTTGTCTATAAACACATGGCGACAATTCTTTGGTGTTAGTCAACAGTCAATGCAAATGTTGCCTGATAAAACATAAAAGCACACTGAAAAACATTGCCAAAACTATAAATCTGAAAAAACACAGAGGAATGACCACTAGCCATTTTTATTTTTTATTTTTTATTTTTTATGAGAGTTCACAACATATTAATAAAAACAGTACTTTCATTTGGTACACTAAATGTGTAAAAAAATAAATTATTTACACAAGCAGGGTTTAGAAGCCGACATGTGTATATTTCTTAATTTTGGTGAAAAAAATTCATTATTGGTGGATGAGATTTCCCTATTGTGACTGTTTGTGTAGAATCTACTTTACACGGACAGTTTATTTTATATAATTTCGTAAAAAGCAAGAATTGATAGCCAATGAAAAAGCGTCCCATGGTGGAGTCTTTGGGGACGCTTCCTTGGGACAACGCATCAGAGATTAAGAAATCGGATACGCAAATAGAATTAAGACTTCATGGAAAAATGGGATTCTAAGGTAATTAAGCCTCTGTTTGTTCATAGAAAATAAATGATTTGAAAAATATTTTCCTTAAGAATGATCGCTTGTATTACACGAAATAATTATTTAATGAAAAATATTTTACCATTGATAACAATTTAAATGTCAACATTTTTGTAGACAATAAAAATATTTATTGTTTATTCATTTTTGTAAGCGATACAAACAATACTTTGAAGAAAGTATTTTCTAAATCATTTATTTTTCTTAAAACAAACAATGTCTATGACTCTAAAATTAAATCGAATATCTGCTGTCTATTATAATTTCAATTCAATTCTTTAAAAATTCTAAATTGTGCTTCCTTTTATTTTAGTTTTCTTTCCTTTTCATTTGTGAACAGAAGTAAATGATTTGACTTTTATGTTATTATTAAATAAATCATATGCAAATTGATGTCCAAGCAGACTACGATCTCACTGCCCATGGGATTTTCCATTTTAACCAAATCATCGCCCATAAGTTGAGCATTTACTCATTTGCCAGGATAATCGCATGGATAGTCTTTGAACTTTCATCAAATATATAATGTCATCCCTTAACTTTTAATTTATTGGTCAAATATGTAATGTCATCCTTGAACTTTTAAATTGTTTAATATAATTTTTGAGCTATCAACAAATGCTTAGTGTAGTCCCTAAATTATATAAATTTTTTTTAAAGGTTCAAGGATTAAATTGATATTAGACCAAAGTTCAGGAAAACATTGAATAAACTAAAAGTTCAAGGACGATATTGCACAATAAACTAAAGTTCAAGGACCATTGTGTGATTTTTTTTTCGATTTGCTATGCCTATAATAGTGATTTAATTCATCTTTAAAAAGGGCTATATCTTTCTCACATAGATTGATTTCTTTCCTAGAAACGCACATGCTCGTACATGTGGTCCGACTGTTCAGGAATTGTGTATCCAATTCATACATGAATTAATAATAGAAAAAGTTAATTATATAAATAATTAACAAGACTCACATATGATTCTATCAATTGATAAATACATAACATGGACACTAATACATAACTAAACTAATCCGATGCCCAAAACACTTTTCATAATCGTTTCCGCATTCTGAAATTTTAGGCAACATTTTTCCATGGGCTTGCTTGTCTATAAACATATGGAAATAATTCGTTAATATTAGGCAGCAATCAATTCAAAATGTTGCCTAATAATCCATAAAAACACTCCAAAGAACGTTGCCAAAACTATAAACTGAAAAAGAAAGGGAATGCGACAAATTCGAAAGTTGAACCTAGCAACATCAATTAATTAAAAAGGGATATAATTGACCTAAGTAACCACTAGCCGTTTGTTTTCTTTCTATGAAATCTCACAACTTTTAGCATGTTAAATAAAAAATGACTTTCTGACTAAAAAAAAAAAAAAGAATGACTCTTATTTGTACCCCAGTTGTGTAAATGAATAATTAAATTGGTGGCGTTGAAACTAAATGTATTCACTTTTTAATTTTGGCAGATGAATCCATTTTATTAGTAGACAAGAGCTTTTATCTTGTGACTACTTGTGTAGTTTATACCTTTCACAAGGGTGTACCTTAAATAAATCCATGAATGAACTCTAAAGTGAATGAACTTAAGACTTCACGGCAAATTGAAAATTTGCTGCCTCGGGTAATTACAACTCTAAATTAAATACTCCTCCCTACAACAATTTCAATTCATTTCTTAAAATAATCTAAATTGCACTTCCTTTATTTTTTGTTCATTTCTACACGCAAATATGTGATTTGGCACCCACCCGTGGGCAGCGTAGTTGGTTGAGATCTCTCCTCTAGCAAAAGAGGTCAAGGGTTTGAAACCGTGTGTTGTTAGTAATTAAAGTGGGGGTCTGGCGGTGGTTTGTTAGGCTAGTTTTCCCCAAGGTATAGTCTCTGTTGGGTCTCCACTGCAGAGGCCCGTGACACCTCAAATCGGCGTAAGCCGACAAGAGCACCAACAAAAAAATGTGATTTGGCTTTTTTATGCTAATATCTAATAAATCAAATGTGAATTGATGTGCACATGGACTGTGATCTCTTTGTCATTGGAATTCTCCCATTATTTTTTGGACCAAACACCGTCCATGAGTAGACCATTTGCCCAAATTTGCTAAGCATTTAATAGTGAGAAAAAGTGCTAATATCTTTCTCAGTAACATTCATATCTTTCCAAGAAACCCGAGTCGTGACAAGCATGCTTGGACGAGTTTCACTTAAATGACCTTGGAGAAACTTGAACACATCCGCTATGCTTGGCATTATTCAAGAAGAGAGACCCACTAAAGTTGCAAAAGACAATCTTACCGTTGCAAAAAAATTAATTAACCTTAAAAAAAAAACGTTATGAAACGGTTAAATGGCCTTGCAATGGATCAACAGGACATTGTGCGAGGCTGTTTTGGTATTTTGTCGTGCCTACCATGGGCTCCATTGAGGTTTGCCTATCGAAGTGTAGTTGGCCAAAATTGCGAGGGTTGATTAACTTCGTTTCTAGGAAAATTTTTGCAAAATGATATTCATAGAATTTTTTTTCCCGAATTTGACCAAAATTTTACTAGTCATAACTTTTCTCTCCAACTTTCCATTGACTCGATTTTTGCGCCTACACAAAGTCCTAGAGCCGATTGTTTTGAAAATATGGTTCATTTTTTTTTTTTTATAAATAAAGTGATGGAATCAAGAATTTTCGGGAATTAACTGAATTAATGGCTAATATCTTCTTCGTTAAATACCAAATGCTGTGATTCACCCCAAGTAATTTAGATATTTAGTAGAATGGACGAGATAGACATTTTGATGTACTTCGAAATAGACATACCTCTGAATGGTTAGTTGGCCATGTTTGCCGGGTGCAGTTGCAATGACTCATGTCCATTTAGGGCCTCCTAGTGATAAGCCAAGAATTTGAGAAGCATTTTATAGTTTCTCATAAGATATTTAAGATAATTAAAGGATAAATGGACGTACCGCTAGCAATACCTTGTCATGAGCAAAGGTTGCTATGCTGCTTCCCCATTAGCATTTGCTCATTTAAAGTTTGGGCTATGTTATGACAGCTCATGAGCTATACGTAGGTGAAAAAATTAAGTAGATGGGACCTCGTATGAAAAATATATGCTCAATTAAAGTAACTATTTCTTGAATAGACACGGTACCAATGAATCAAGGGGCCCCACTCAGGGAGCTTTATGGCTACTTCTATAACCTGCTCATTCCATTCTATAAATTCAACCTTCATGCACTCAAGAAGTTCTTCAAGGATCACTGATCTATCGAATTCCTTGGCTAGCATACAAAGTTTGAGGCATTTCAACTTTGAATGACTTGTGATGAATGATGGTACCATTGTCAATGAATTGCATCGAGCTAGGGATAACCTCTCTAGAGTCAATAGTGCTTATTCATCAACTTGTATGGATTCAAGTTTGTCAATACTATCCAGTTTAGTGAAGTTCTTAAAACTTCTCTGCCTCAAAACTCATGTTAGTTACAAACGCTTGTTCTAGCTCTAGAAGCTTCAAAAGTAATAACTCTTCCAACTGTAGGAGCGCATCTCCCGTCAATTGACTCCTTTTTGAGGACCAATTTGGCCAAAATATTAGAACAAAGTATCCACTCAGCAACGTTGCCAAATGTCTACCCACAAAAATAATAATAATAATACAAAAACGTTGCCAAATGTCTTTTCAAGTGAACCCACTAAGGCGCTTGAGTGCTTGCCCCAAATCTTAAGTTGAAAAATGTATTTCCTGGGGCAGCAACTAAATACAATGCTTCCGCAAATATCAATTTCTCGATGGAAGAGCAAAAAAGCTAAGTATCCTTTGTGAATGGGAGGTCTTCTAGCAACTGTTGATTTCTCCCCTCATTTGGTTCTTTCTTTATCATGCATAGCTTTTGCAAGAATCTCAAGTCCCCTTATTTTGATGGAGCCTTGACACTAGGCTTTAGATTAGTATTTGCTGCCCGAATTCTACATATAAACCACCTTAAAATAGTTTCAAAACGGAAAATTGTCCAAAAAGTCTTAAACCTATTGTACTTTTGCCAATTTAGTCATAAACTTTTTTTTCTTGTCAATTGAGTTCTAAACCTTTTACAATTGTGCCAATTCAGTCCATTTGGCCGGCCGGAGGCGACGTGGACGCCGGCCGGAGACAACGGCCGCGAATAATTTTTTAATATTTTTTTCGAATTTTTAATTTTTTTCAAATTTTTTTTTTTTTTTTCTACTTTCTTCTTCCTTTGGCCGGCGCCGGCGCCCGGCCGGCCAAAGGCGAGGGTCGGCGAGGCTCGCCTCCGCCGACCACCGGCGGAGGCGAGGCTCGGCCGCCCGGCCGTGGCGAGGTCGAGCCTCGCCTCGGGCGGGCGACGGCGGCCTCGCCCGATCTGGCGAGGCTCGACCTCGCCTCGCCTCGGCGGGCGACGGCAGCCTTGTCGTCGCCGGGCGAGGCTCGTCCCCGCCGGCTTGGCGAAGGCGAGCCTCACCCGAGACGGCGAGGCCGCCGTCGCCGCGGGATCCGGCGAGGCTCGACCTCGCCACGGCTAGGTGAGGCCTCGCCGTCGCCTAGATTTGGCGAGGCTCGACCTCACCACGGTTGGGCGAGGCCTCGCCTCGCCTCGGCTAGGCGATGGCGGCCTAGCCGTCGCCGGGCGAGGCTCGCCGCCGGTGGCCGGCGGGCGAGCCTCGCCCGGTGGCCGGTGAGGCCGACCTCGTCGGCCCTCGCCTTTGGCCGGCGCGGGCGCCGGCCAGAGGAAGAAGAAAGTGGAAAAAAAGAAAAAAATTCGAAAAAATATTTAAAAATATTAAAAAATTGTTCGCCGGCCAGCTATCTCCGGCCGGCGTCCACGCGCTCCGGCCAGCCAAATGGACTGAATTGGCACAATTGTAAAAAGTTTATGACTCAATTGGCAAGAAAAAAAGGTTTAGGACTGAATTGGCAAAAGTGCAAAAGGTTTATGACTTTTTGGACAATTTTCCCATTTCAAAACTATGAACTAATTTGATTCATGCACTCTTGCCAATCACTAGTTCAAACTCTGTTTTGAATTTGAAGAAATGGCAGAAAATATATGTCAGAAGCCACAATTCGTACATACTTTTATATATGTTTACCAAAAGAAAAGGAGATAATGAAGAAGCTAGAGAACAAAAAGAAGATGAACTTATCCATGCGTGTCTATTTCATCATTCTACTTCATTACGGTGTGGATGGAGCCAGTACAAGAATGAAATTAGCACGATCCCAATTGAAATGTCAAGAGAATCCTTGAGAATTATTTGAGGCCTTGGGAAACGGAGGTGAAGAAACGTTATTATCAGAATTTCCCCTCCATTCATTTGCGAGTTTGATTTCTAATGACTAGTTTAAGAGGGGAAAAGAACGGTTTTGCTCACCTTGGCTTATTTTACAAGATTCAATAAATCAAACCAATATTTTTAGGAAATACTTACCGCAAATTTGGATTCCTTCTTCTTAAATATAAAATACATCTAGGGATAAGTTTAATGGAAATCCTAAAACTTATCGCGAAAGTGCTATAGAGCTCTAAAACTTTCAAAATATGTAAGCGAATTTTAAAACTTGTGAAATATATACAATCAAAAATTTCAATTGTCTAGTTTAGTTAACGGAAAATGTTGACGTGATTTTTTTTTCTATTACTTTCTCTTTGTTATGTGGCGTTAATGTTAAATTAAGTATTAAAACTATATCATTTTGATCCAAATCCTAATTTTTACCTGGTCTTAATTAAATTAGGTTAAAGAAATCCAAAATTTTTATCAACAAAAAAGACAAACACAAAAACCACAAAAAAAAGGCTATAAGTATGTGTATACGTACGAACCACCTGTAGAAGGAGGGCCAGGCCGTCCGCTTTATTTTTATTATTTTTAGCTTTTTCACTTTTTTATACTATTTACTAAAATTTACGTTAGAAATGGTGATTTTGATTAAAAGGAAATCAATTCAGTGCTTTAGTTAACCTTAATGCTATGCAAGAAAGAGAAAATAATAATAAAAAAAAAGTCATGTTAGCATTTTCATTGACCAAATTGATAAATTTAACGAAAGGGAGCTTTTGCTCCTACAAGGGCATCTGTGGTTTGTCCGTTTGACTTATGGGGATGGTGGCCTCTACTGATGTGTTCCTTATTTTAATTTGTTAATGCTTGCACGTCTCACATGCCAAATTCCCCTTGTATCAAAGTAGGGAATACGACACGTGGACCCTTGGAGTGCCATAAGTTGGCACAAATGTGACACTTAAGTACCAAAACTTATGAAAGTGACATTTAAGTGCCAAAATTGGAGAGAAATGGATCACTTAAGTGCCACTTTGGCCAAAATTCGATCAAAACGTTGACGTGTCAATTTTCCCGCGAAGCGGAAATGCAAAATGGCGTCGTTTTGCATGCTAACGTGGTCGACAATCCAAAAATGATGTCGTTTTGGTGCTGATGTAGTAAAAAATTTAATATATAAATTAATTAAATTTAATGTAAAACAAAATTTATTTAAAAAATTTAAAAATATAAATATAAATATTAAAAAAATTAAATAATAATAATAATAATAATAATTATTATTATTATTATTATTATTATTTTAAAAAGGGCTCGGCTCTCAATCGCTCCTATCGAGAAGGGTTGGCGATGGAGAGGGGAGGGTTGGCTAGAGTCGTCGGGCCTTGGCCAAAGGCCGGCGACCTTAGCCGATTGGCGGCAAGGGCTTGCACAACCGGTGGCAAGGGCCCGCAAACCCTTGCCCCCATCCGGGGCGAGGGTCAATGGCCCTCGGCCGGCCGGGCCAAGGGCCACTAACCCTTGCCCCGGATCCGGGGGAGGGCTCATAGGCCCTCGCCACCGTTGGTCGGGGTCGTTGGCCCCCGGCTAAGGCCCGGGTGACCCTAGCCGACCCTCCCCCTCCATCGCCGACCTTTCCCGGCGGTGGTGGGAGGCAACGGCGGCTGAGGGCTCATCCCTCAATCGCCTCCCCTTTTCTTTAAAATTTTAAAATTTTTATTTTTAAATGTTTTAAATAAATTTAGTTTTAAATTAAATTTAACTAATTTTTATATTAAATTTTTTACTACGTCAGCACCAAAACGATGTCATTTTTGCATTGTCTGGCCACGTCGTGTGCAAACAACGTCGTTTCGCACTCGTTCGCCAGAAAATTGACAAGTTAGCATTTTGGTTGGATTTTGGCCGGAGCGGCATTTAAGTGATCAATTTCTTTCCAATTTTGACACTTAAGTGTCACTTTCATAAGTTTGGGCATTTAAGTGTTCTTTTGTGCAAACTTATGGCACTTGAAGCAATCTTTTGCTAAGGGAATACCCTCTTGGTGTTTTTACGCCCAAAGGATGCTGAGATCCACAAGAGGCCCGAGATGAAGCAGTTTTAGGACTTGCTCATGTCTAATCTTATAGGGATATCCCTAACCACAAAATCTATTGAGGCGTGAAAGTTGCCTCCATCTCCTTAATTTAACGCCGGGGGACACCTCCAATGAAGGCTGACGACAATACTTATTCGTACCATAGTGATGAGCCCCATCATTTTGCAGTAGGAGCATTAGGGGTCACCCTCCCTTGGAGACTTCTCCCCTTTATTTTCTTGTAATCCTTTTAAGAAGTTGCTTAGGTCTTCAGTTAGAAATGGTGATTTTGATTGAAAAAAATGTCATTTTAGTGATTTAATTAACCTTAACACTATGTAAGAGACAAAAAAAAAAAAAAAAAAAAGAAAAGTCAACATTTTTCGTTGATCAAGTTAGTAAAGTTAATGAAATGACTTGATCACACTTTTTGGAAATTTTGAGATCTAATTATACTTTTGTTATAAGTTTTATGACTTTTATTGTATTTATCCCATTATATTATGAAGCTAACTCAACAGCACTTTCAGTTTCAAATTTTAGTACAATGTTCATTGACATCCATGATATTTAACTACGCGTTATAAACATAGCCACAATTGAATAAGGCTAACATATTGTGAGATTTGTATTGCCAACTATTTTTAAAGCCTAAGCTATTGGATGAATGCATTGTATTAATTACTATAACACTTCCCCTCATGCATATTGTTGTATTTTATACCTAGTACTAAGTGTGGAAATTTTATGATATCTAAAACATGTTATAAATAAAAGAGTGATTGAATATGAGATTTTATAGGATTATTGTCGACTATTTTAAAAGCTTAAACTATTAGATGAAAGCCTTATATTATAGTTAATTACTCTAACATTCCCTCTCACACTTAGTTTAATCTTTTATGCCTAGTACTAAGTGTGAAAATTTTAATTGGGGAGGCAAATGGGGTTTGGAAAAATTCAAACTCAGAACCTTTGGTTTTGATATCATTTTAAATTTTGAGGAGCTACAACCAACTATTCTAAAAGTTTAAATTATTAGATGAACGTGTTGTATTATATTTAATTACTCTAACACATATGATTATATCAATGAATAATCACATCACATAAATAGGCACATATAGCAGGGGTGGTGACTGTTTATTAAAAACTTATGACTCTTAACATCTACCCTAATGCATGGCTAATCTACTCCGATGCCCAAAAGGCCAATCCTTCGTGGACGTTTCGAAAATTAAGGCAACCTTTTCCGTTTGCTTGTGTATAATTACATGGCAATAGTTCTGTTATATTATTAGGCAACAATCAGTTCAAATGTTGCATTTAAACCGTAAAATCACACCGAAAAACGTAGCCAAAACTTTAAAACTAAAAAAAGAAAGAAAAAAAGCGGTAATCCGGAAAGTTAAAAGAAAAAAAAAACACCTAGCACCGTCAACTCATTATAGGGGAAATAAGTGACCCAATTAACCACTAGCCATTAATTATCTTTTTTTTTTTTAATTTCACTAGTTTTAACATGTTAACTCAAAAACATGATATTTTCCTTTTGGTACACTAGCATTAAAAAATTAGTTACACAAGTATGGTTTAGGAGCTGACATGTATACAATTTTTAATTTTGGTGAACGATTTCATTCCATTAGTAGATGAGAGCTTTCATTTTGTAAAAAAGTATTCCACATAGACGGTGTAACTTATATAAATCCATTAAAAATAAGAATCCGATAGTCAATGAAAAAGCAACACATGGTGGAGGACTCATTGGAGACTTTCCCTTTGGGACAACGCATTAAACATTATAAATTAGGATACGCAAAATTTTTTTTTGAACTGAATGACAACTTCTATTCATTTCTTAAAATAGTGATTTTTTTTTTTGGGCTATATATGAATGTTCAAATTGATGTGCACATAGACTATGATCTCACTGCCCAAGAAATTTTCCCATTTTTTTAAGGACCAAACCACCGCCCAAGAGTTGACTATTTTCTCAGTTTGCACAGCATATCATGGTTAATAATAAAATATAATTAAATAATCCAATTTAAAATATTAAGTTGAAAAAATAGCCTAACATTATAGGGGCATGGATCGACCTAATACCATACGACAACTCAGGAAATACTTGTTTGACTAATTCCTAACATTGGCGATAAGTTAGCTAAGGCGATAGAAGCCACGTGTACCACAAAATGACATGAATATTTAATTGTTATAGTAAATACAGAAAATAGGCAAAAATGGAGTTCTTTTAAACTTTCATATGATATAACTATTTTTGTGAAATTAACATATGGTCAAGTCTTTCATTAGAAAATAGGTACCATGATTGCGTCGAATAATTGCAAAATGGTGATTATTCTTGGGCCTAACTTGATAAATTGTGTTGGAGATAATAACCATAGAAGAAGCTGTCGTCCTTCCTATTTTAAGTGTCATTCAAGTCATGCTGGTTTTCTTTTCTTTTCTTTAGGTTGAAAAGTCATGCTGGTTAAGCAAATGAAAACTGGCCTTCAAGAATGACGGTCTTTCCGACAGTATCTTTTGAAGTTAAAAGCTCTTCAACTTTACTGTATATAGTCATAGTCATCAAGGGTGATTTTCAGGACAGTAGAATTTTCAACTATTTCTGTCCACTTTTGACTTTTTTAAGCGTGGTGCGGTGTAGTGTTGGAAGTTCTAAATTTCTACTATTTCTTTTCACTTTAGACAAAAGTAATGAGAACTAAAAAGACAGGTTTCTGTCATAACCTAGATGTGTGACGCAAAGAATTTTCTTTTTCCTTTAAATCGAGAGTGAATATTACAATGCCATTATGGCAAAAAGCGTGTCGCCTAAAAACCGGGAGGAAATATCAATTGCTTCGGATCTAATGTCCAGTAGCATGTTAGATTAGAAGCTCAAAACGAGAATTATGTGGAATGAGGATGCCCTTATTTTGAGAGAAATCATACAATCCCCGTTATATTTATGTTGACTACTATTCGATAATACATTTCATTATTGAAAAATGAAGTCTTTAAGACTTGCCAATAAAACGTGACATAAGTGTGACAGAAAAGTATCAGAAAAGTCTCAAATCTATTGCATTAATGTCAATTTAATCCTAAACTTTTTACTAATGTCAATGTCATCATAAACCTTTTGACTTAATGCCAATTTAGTTCTAAATCTTTTAACGATGTCAATTTAGTACTAAACCCTATTAAATTAGTGTTAATTTAGTCTAAAACTTTTTGATCCGGTGCCAATTTAGTCATTCGGCTAGTTTTGTTTGGATTTTGCTTTGGAGTGGACCTCAGGCTGGCTAATGTGGCATTGCCGACGCTAAAGTGGATAGTTTTTAGTGATATTTTGATTTTTTATTAATTATTAATTATTAATTTTTTTCTTCTTTTGGGTGGTGGTTGGTTGACAAGCAATGGTTGGCCATCAAGCATGCTTGAGTGGGCTGGCTTTGCCTGGCCAAGGTGAAGTTGAGCCTTGGTGAGGGTTGGCCTCGATGGACTTGGCTTGGGCGAGGGGGTGAGGCAGCCTAGATTTGGTGAGGTCAGCCCTCACTCGGGCCAAATCCAACGAGGTTGGCCCTTGCCTAGGCTAGGGTGATCTCACCGCACGCCTTCGCTTAGGCGACAAGAGCCCTCGTGGAGGCTGCCCTCGCCCGGATGACGGTCGGCCTTGCCTTGGCCGAGTGAGGCTAGCTTGGTCGGTCATGGCCGGAGGCCGACCAATGCCCAAAGAAAGAAGAAAAAGAAGGAAAGAAAAAAGGAAAATAATAGAAAATAATAATAAATAGAAAAAATAATAAAAAATCGAAAATTATTAAAATATTATTAAAAATTATTTATATCGGCGTCGGGCAATGTCACATTAGTAAGTAGCAAAATTTGACCAAATTAGCTAGAAGGATTGAATTGATATTAATTGACACAAATTTAAAAAGTTTAGGACTAAATTGGCACCATTAAAAGATTTATGACTGAATCATCACCAAGTCAAAAGTTTTAGAATTAAATAAGTAACATTAAAATGTTTAGAATTAAATTGGAATAAATGTAATAGGTCTATGATTTTTCGACACTTTTCCCTAAGCGTCATGATTGTAGAAACATATGATGAAAATTTTTGCACTTTTCATTTAATTGATAGTGTAATTTTGCGAAAGAATGCAAAATGTGGAAAAGAGATACAAAAGATACATATCATACATAGTACAAAACGATCTCGAGTTGGCATGATCATGAAATATTTGACATTACTTCCCTCGAGATGGCATGTGAAGGTCTTGAATCCCTAGTTGGCTGGAGAGAAAGAAAATTTGATCTTGCTTAGCACCTTAGTAAACACATTTGCAACTTGATTGATGGTAGGTATGGCAAGATGTACGATGCTAGTGTATAATTTTTCTGGAGCAATATGGCAATCAATTTTGATATGTTTGGTGTGCTCGAGAAAAACTGGATTAGGGGCCATATGTTGGGCAGCTTGATTGTAATAGACTTATGGAAGAATGGAGTAGGAGACAACAGTGAAATGCCAAGATCCCTTAGTAGAAAGCTTAAACAAGTGATTTCGCGGGTTGTAGTGGCTATTGTATGATATTTGACTTCTCCTAAGGCGAGAGAGAATGTGGTTTGCCCTTCTATTCTTCCACGAAAGGGGACTTGAATTGAGAAAAATACAGTACCAGATGGCAGAATGACATCATGGTACAGCTGATCCAATTGCAGTCGGAGTAAGTTAAGTGTTTTTATGGGTTAGATGATAAAAGAAGAATACATTGTCTAAGGGTCTCAGATATCGCAAGAGACATGTTCAGCATCCAAATCGAGTCTTTCTAGGCCGATGCATGAATTGACTTGAGATATCGATAGTGTAGGCGATATGTGGTCGTGTGATGGTGAGGTAAAATTACCGTCCTCCCGAGTGACGATAAAAGCTTTTGCTGTTGACTAATTTTTCTAAACTAAAAAACAATTGCTTTATATAAAATGCTTTTCGTATCATTGATCATCTGGTGAAACAAGCAAATTGTAAGGAAAACCACCTTGATGGGCGCACCTCTCTTCAAATAAGATGAAACTACGCTGGGCAAAATAACTAAACAAGTTAATGAATGCTTTTCATGCAATTGAGTGGATAAACTTTTAACCCTAACTTGAGAAGTGCTTATGGGCTCGACATCATGTGTGCCCCCCGGGTGGGTTTGGGAAATACTTTTGGGCCATCTCATTTTAACAAATCTCATTGCATTGCAGTTGGGGTAGCAATTCTTGTTGTACCATGTCAATCGATTTGCCTTATTAATCAGTATGTACTGGTTTCTAATAATGCGTGGTATAACTAAAAAAATATTGTCCAATAGGATGAAACATCGGTTTTTGTTGAAACATATCAATACGTGTCGAGTGTTGCTCTTTTGGTTTCTAAGCGTAGTAGCCCAACAATGGCTGGATTTACCTCTCCTCCTTGCTTTTCTGTTAACTTTTTGTGCGGGGGCATGGTGGCAGTAAGTAAAGATGGGATTGGGAACTTCACAACCATTATCGATGTGGTTGTAAAGGCTTTAAACAATACCAATGGCATGAAGCGATACTTCTAGATACTTCTTTATTATTATTATTATTATTATTATTATTATTATTATTATTATTATTATTATTATTATTATTATTAAAACTTCTTGATATATGTGTTCACTAGTGTTTACATGGACAATGTGTTGATTGTTGATAACAAGAAATATCTTATGATGACTGGGGACGCTGTCGACTGGAGAGTGATCACTAGCAATTGAAGCGTGGCCTATGGGATGACTACAACAAATTACGCAACATTCACTAAGGCTTCCTCATTCGATAAGGAGTTTTACTTGGATTTAATTTGTATATGCATTAATCGGAGCATTATGTTTCATCATATGTCAATTACGAGTAGCATTTTCATTGTAAAATTGATCTCACGACGTCATTGTCCCTATCACAGTCGTGATGCAATCAAATCTTGTTGCTGTAAACATGATATTCTAGAACATAGCCGGCCCGTGGAAGGGCAAAGCCCTGGCTGTCTACGGTAGAGGTGACATGTCAGTGGTCTATTGCTGCAATTTCGAGGCATTTTAGGACACACTGTGACAGAATGTTTCTAGCAATTCAACCCATTTATAGTTTCCGACCTCTTTTTTTTTTGGGCTTTGTAGGTCCACTTAACCCATTATTTCTGTTTCCATGAATTTCTACACTTTCGAAGTTTCTTTATTGGGCCATGTAATAAGGGCTACGCAATATGGGCTAGACCATGAAGCTTAAATTAAGCGAAGGAGTCCAATTACTTCCAATTCTTAAAGAGAAGCGAGACCCCTTAAGTGAACCCGCTGTAGGAATGGGGATATTTTACTATTATGTACATTTGAAAGATCTAGTATCTCTGTATCCACGACAGTAATTAAATGTAATTCTTCTAGTTTTTTCAACCTCTCAATAGAAGAAACCCCACATATTCACTTCTTAGATTTGAAATACCTAGTCTATGTAAATTTTCCAGTTTCTCGAGTTCTGCTAGCAATGGTACGTTTTCCCCACGAATGATTTCCAACAATGTACGCTGCTTGACTTGGTTTTGCTCTATCAAGCATAGCTTTTTAGACTCCATCATTGACACCATACTTTTGGTCATCATCAAGAGCTTGACTTCTTTTGGATCTGTATACTAACAGGTGGCGAAGTGACTTTAGCCTCAAAATAACATGAGGTAGTTAAGCCATAACGGTACCTTTAAGGTCCAAGGTCTCCGAATGTACAAGATCTCCTATGCCATTCGAAATTTCATCTATGTTGCTATCCCTCAAGCTCAGGTACATGAGATATAGTAAATTGAGAATCTCGTTAAGAAAAGAATTCAAAGAACCTTGAAGGTCTAGCACGTTTAGCCTCTTAACATGCTCGAGCAGCTTTTTTAGCCATTTTTGGGACACCATTTTGAAGACAAGTAGGGGTGATTTTTTTTTTTAATTTTTTAATTCTTGTGTGACTTCTTATACTGTCCATTGGCTATGTAAGGATAGGCGCCATATGGTCTCAGGACATCCTTCTACTAGGTCAGCAACAATCATCGCGAACTCATCATCTTTTGACTTGGAGATGATAATTTGATGTAGAAGGTTGTGAACGTGGCAGGTTCTCACCCTCTCATAACCTGTTTTCTCCACCTCTCGAACAATATTACGATCTACTATTTTTTCAAGGGTTTCTTCTAGAATTATTTGGACCTTGTTTCTGTCATTCTGCTCAACAAATTTTTCTGCCATTCACAGCTGCATCAATGTGGAGCAGCTTATGAGACAATCCCATGGAAAGATGCTCAAGTAAAGGAGTCAAGCATGGACATCGTGAAGTTGGTCCATGGGCAGAGTTATCATCCTTCTAATTAGGCCACTTGTGTCCCCTTCGGATTGTAAAGCTTCTCCAAGGGTGCCACTCAACTTTTGCCATTCGACACTTTCAGGAGTGCCACTAATACCGCCGCGAATATCCATCAAAAGGTTAGACGTGGCAAGAATCGCACATGGCAATCCTCCGCATTTTTTTAAAGATTCCGTGAGAAAGACCTTTTAGAAAAGGTGGCTAGGCATCCTTGGAGAACATCTCCCGGCAAAATAGAGTGTGAGAATCATCCTTGGAGAGAAAAACATGTCTGAACTGGTGAAAGCCATACAAGCGTTGGGGGGCTTTAGGAGGAGCACCGTTAAACTGTGCCCCTAGAGAATCCAAGAGAGCTTCGGATTTTGATGCTAGGCTGTTGACGCGAGTCATGACGATCACGCTTGAACAAGTTTGATCTGAGTCACTCCGGAGAGATTTGAACACATGCTCTTTGCCAAAGTCATTCAAGATAAGCACCAATCCATACTTGCTGTTCCTCAAGTCGACGTCATTCCTCATGCGTTTGAAAATCTCTTTGAGCTCAACTCGGATTCCTCGGTTGTCCTTCTCGATCAAATCCCATGTCAATCTAGGTCTAATTCCTCTCAATCAAGTTTCGACCATTTCAAAACAGTAAGGAATCATCGTATAACTTATTCGATTAACCTTTACCTATGATGAATTCCAAAGACTGTTCAAATTGTATCACATTAACTATTGAAATCAAGATTGTCAAATATATCTAGGCCGAAAATGCGAAGTTGTTGACCCCCTGCCTCAAACGTCATCTCACATCATTAAACGCTTGTTGTAGTTCTAGATGTTTCAGACACTATAACTCCTTCGAATGTTGGAGTGGATCTTCATTCAACTGACTCCTCTTGAGGATGGGGCCTTTTCCTCTAGTTTTTTTTTTTTTTTTTTTAAAGGGAGTTAACAATTGCAGAAGATATTTCAATATCTCTCTCATGTGTAAGTCACGGTGAAGTCATGTGCAAACTCTGAGGTTTAGCTCACGAGTTTGTAGTATCATCATAGATGCAATATATGCCAATCTACGACAAATTAGTGTTTAAATCATCATCTGATTCCTCTCAATCAAGTTTCGACAATTTCGAAACTGTAAGGAATCATCATCCAACTCATTCGGTTAAGCTTGAACTAAGATGAATTCCTAAGACTTTTCAAATGACATTATCTAAGCTCTTGAAATTAAGATCCTTAAGTATATCCAGGCCTAAAAAGTGAAGTTATTGATCCCTTTGCCTCAAATGTCATCTCACATACATCAAACGCTTGTTGTTATTATAGATGATTTAGATACTATAACTCCCTCAAATGTTGGAGTGGATCTCCATTCAATTAATTCCTCTTGAAGATGTGGGCTTTCTATTTTTTTTTTTTTTTTTTAAAGGGAGTTAACACTTATAGAAAATACTTCAATATCTCTCTCACATGCAAATCACATGCAAGCTCATGAGGTTCTTGTAACATCGTCATAGATGCAATATATGTCAATCTAGGACTAAATAATATTCAAATTATCATCCAATTCCCCTCAATCAAGTTTCGACCACTCCAAAACATTAAGGAATCATTGTACAACTCATGCGTTAAGCTTTAACTATGATAAATTCCTAAAGCTGTTCAAATTACATCACCTAAACTTTTGAAATCAAAATTGTCAAATATATCCAAGCCGAAAAAGTGAAGTTGTAGATCGCCTGCCGCAAATGTCATCTCACATACCTCAAACGTTTGTTGTAGTACTAGATGCTCTAGACAGTATAACTCTCTCGAATGTTGGAGTGGATCTTCATTCAATCGACTCCTCTTGAAGACGTAGGCTTCTAGTTTCTTTTTTTAAAGAGAGTTAACACTTCAGAAAATATTTGAATACCCTCTCTCTCGTGCAAGCTCATGAAATTTAGCTCAAAAACTTGTAGTATCATCATAATTAAAGCTTAACCGATGAGTTGTATGATGATTCCTGAATATTTTGGAGTAGCCGAAACTTGATTAAGAAGATGGATGATGATGTGAATACTGATTACTCCTAGATTGATGTATATTGCCTCTATGATGATGTTACAAGCTCGTGAGCTGCATGTGATTTGCACATGAGAGGGTTATTGAAATATTTTCTACAAGTGTTAATTCCCTTAAAAAAAAAAAATTAGAAGCCCCACATCTTCAAGAGGAATTAATTGAATGAAGATCCACTCTAACATTTGAGGGAGTTATAGCGTTTGAAGCATCTAGAATTACAACATGCGTTTGATGTATGTGAGATGACATTTGAGGTAAGGTGGTCAACAACTTTGCTTTTTAGGCCTGGATATACTTGACGATCTCAATTTCAAGAGTTTAGGTGATGTCTAAGTGAAATTGATGGAAAATCTGAAGGCGGTAACTAGCAACTTGTCGCTTGGTCGGGAAGCAATAGTGATGGTAAGGGAGATCTACCCATCCAAGTGGCGGCTCTACATTCTCATGTGCGATGTTGCAAATTAGCTGTGTTATCCGTGAAGAGGACGGACTTATTAGAAAACTTGAGTGCTGGTGATGAATGATGGTGAAAGTAACACGTTGGCGAAGTGAAGATAGTTGACACGCGGATCTCAAAAGTGATGAGAGGTCTGTGGAGGTTGGCATTGTGGTGTTGGAATTTGTTTGTGACAAAATGAACTTGCAGATAATCTGGGTTTCCTAAAGATAGTTCTTGAAGATGACTATAAATTTTCCTCATGGACCTAAGATTGACGAAAAAGATAGGGTTAAAAAAGCCGATACACTTCTACATATAAATCTCCTTAATATGGTTCAAGTGTGATGTAAAATGAATCATGAAATCTGAACCATCGCTACTTCAAACTTCGCTTAGAATAGAAGAAATGGCATAAGGCATATGTTAGAAGCCACAACTTGTAGGTACTTTTTATAAATATTTATTAAACGCAAAAAAATAAAAAAAAAGATGAATAGGGAAGAAGTTAGAGAACAAGAGAAGGAGATGAACTTATTCATGCATGGCTATTTTCGTCATTCTACTTCATTATGGTGTGGACGGAGTCAATACAAAAATGGTGTTAGCACGATCCCAACTGAGATCTTGTGAAATGGAGGTAAAGAACTGACAAAAAAAAAAAAAAAAACGGAGATAAAGAAATATTATCTAAATTTCCCCTCCTTTCATTCATGAATTTAATTTCTAATGACCAGTTTAAGAGGGAGAAAAGAACGGTTTTGCCCACCTTAGCTTATTTCCCGATATTCATTAATCAAACCAAACTTTTCAGGAAATAGTTAGCACAAATTTGGATTCCTTCTCCTTAAATGAAAATACACCAACCCAATATATCTTTTATATCAAGGATAAGTTCTGTAGACCCATTCGTACATCCAATTACTTTGATTTGAATTGTTTAGAGGATGCCTTAAATATTAATATTATATCAAATCAGAAAGATAGACAATCAAACCCATTTCTTGATTCAATAAAAGTTAAAAAAGTTTAATAGGGTCCCAAATAAGGAGATATATTTAAAAAGCGGGTCCGATTATGCCTATTCCTAATCCTAAATGGAATGAAACGATGTTGGGATCCATGGGTAAACATAGTATTTATTTCGATACGCTTGAATGACCCATCTAATAATGAGACTATAAAACCCTATAAATCCTAAAACTTGTCATAAAAGTACTATTGAATCATAAAATTTTTAAAAAGCGTAATTAAATTTTAAGGCCTATCTAATCGATGCAATCAAGTCTTTCTAATAAATTAGTCTAATTTGGTTAATGAAAAATGCTAATGTGACTTTTTTTTTTAAAATTACATTCTCTCTCCTACGTGGCGTTAAGATTAAATAAAGTAGATACCCCTGTGATATCCATGGAATGAATTCGTTCCCCAAAATTAAAACTGAGAACCCATGGAATGAAGTCGTTCATATGATCTACTAATGGAATGAATTTGTTCACCAAAATTAAAAGCTACATAGAAATTTCACAAACAATCCCTACGATTACTCCAACACAATAACGACAGGGGTTCGAACTAAATGCTTAGCAGATACCCAAGTAGTAGGGTCGCTGTTGCATTCCTTGTGAAGTCAACCTTAAAACTTGTTGTCTGATTCGCCTTCAGAGACTCTAGTGTACTTGGGTACACGCCGATTGAGTTGAGACCTGTGATGGGGTCGATGACAACCCTATAAGATGACCTAGTAGGTCTGATGTTCCTCAGCGTCCTTGTCAAACTCACCTTCGTATCTGAATACTTGAACCTCAAGTTGATCGATGGATAGTTGAGCTGGTAATCTCGTATGCTCCTAATGCTTGAGCATGTGACCTTTTCTTTAACTATGAGCTGGATTTCGGAGTCGGTGTATTTGAGCCCACAAAGGTAAGGAATGTAATCTTGCGGTCTAATGTCATAAATGAAAGAGCCCACAAAGCTGGATTTGCACTTGATTTGCACGTGATTTGCACGTGATTTGCACATGAAAGAGGGTATCCATTGGTGTTTATTTCCTTTTGTTAGAATAGTGATGAAATTACCTCTCTACCCTCGTATCGCAGTGTCCAATTCTCTGTGATGTTGAGGTCAAGGTTGTTCAGTGTATACCGAGTCGACGTCACTGGAATCCTTGGTAGGTTTTGTTAGAATTAATCGAATATTCAAAAGCCTAATTTAAAGCGCCAACGATGAAATCAACTGGATTTGCACTTGATTTGCACGTGATTTGCACGTAATTTACACGTGATTTGCACATGAAAGAGGGTATAAAAATATTATCCATAGGTTTTTATTCCCTTTTGTTAGAATAGTGATGAAATTATATCTCTACCCTCGTATTGCAGTGTCCAATTCTCTGTGATGTTGAGGTCGAGGTCGTTCAACGTATACCGAGTCAACGTCACTGGGATCCTTGGTAGGTTTTGCTAGAATTAATCGAATATTCAAAATCCTAATTTAAAGCGCCAACGATGAAATCAACGATCATTGGTTAATAACAAAATAGGTCACATGCAGAAATCCTTGCAAGTAATATAACGGCATTGAAGTGCGAAATGAAGTAGACTTCCACTCTAGAAGTAAATAGATAAAAGAGATTTTATTTAATATCATTAAGCTCGAACTAGTCATCCGAGCTTAAAACGGCCACAAGTCACCGCAGTCTCTTCGGCACAAAATATGAAAGAAAAGTCAAATCTCAAAAGGGCGTGGAGGGGAGCTTGGGGTCGACCAGGAAGTGGCGGATGATCTGAAGAGAGCGCTCAGGGGCAAAAGTGGGAACTTGTTGCCCCGCTCCCCACACCGTCAGAAAAGTCAACCCTCGTACGTTATAGTCCAACCTCCAACCTACAACCACACAAAAAAAAAAAATCCAATTTTCAGCAACCCGAAAAATAAAAAATAAAAAGGCTCACAAGCACAAATAAACAATTTAAATTCAAAATATCGATTTATTTTATAGTGCCACCCTCGCATTGAATTTCATCTGCATTTATGACGTGACTAAAAATTTAGAGGCTATTGGCAATTTACCTCTCTACCATCATACTATGGAGTCCAGTTCTCCATGATATTGAGGCCAAGCTTGTTCAATGTGTATCGAGTGGAAGTTACCGGAATCCTTCCATCCGCGTCTCCACTGAATTTCAAAAATATTGATTAAATGGAAAAAAAGAAAAAGAAAAAATTACAATCATAGCATATGCTAATTTAATTAATGTAATCGGTACCTATAGAACCACAGGCGAATGCCTCCGTCGATTAGTTTCTTCAGGATTGGGAAGACTGAAGAAGGGGAGTCTCCCCACGAAAGGCGCACCTCCACGCTGAATTAGCATTTGACGCAAAATTAGAAAAAAAATTGATATATTTAAAATAGTCCCGTAATCAAGAAAATCAACAAATTATAATATAATTTACCTGTAAAGCCTCCATGGTCGAGGGATTCGGGCGACGTTCGCGTGCAGCGCGTGTTGCACATCGGTAAGGCTAAAATAAGCCATGGCGTGCTTCATGAGGCATGGGTCGTAGCCTACGTTATGGCTGGCGAAGAATTGATCAAGCGGACAGGTGGCGGAGTACAAACTATCCATGTTAATTATCTCGTACAGTTTGTTGTACTCGTCAAGTAGGATAGAACAGTCTTTGATCAAATATCTGTTACTGAAGTCGCATTTGGCCTCAATTAAACTGTGGAGATCGTCTGAAATCAGTGCGTGCCCCCATGCACAATCGATCATCCCCATGAAATCCGTCTCGACATTCATGTTTGGATTTCCTACCTGCATGTCAGAAATTTCACAAATTAATTACTTCATTCTTGCGTTAGTGGATTTAACATGGAAAAACCATTGAATAAAATCAAGCTTAGGGTGCACATGACAATGTTTCTATTCCTAATTATTTCTTTTTCAGAAATAGTTTTTTTCTATTTCTACTCCGGGAACAATTTCTGAGTAAAATAATGTGTTTGGTAATTATACAAAATTTCTATTCTTAGAATAAAAAAAGAATAGAAATGCATTTGATAAAAATTATAATTTTTTGTATTTATTTGTTTTTTTTTTTTACTCATGAACCACCAACCACCGCCCGCCGTTGCACGATCGCCGCACGACCGCCGCACAACCGTCGCATGATTGCCGCACAACCGCCAAATGTCACTGTCGACCGCCATCGCAGGATTGCCGCCCACAGCCCATCGGCCGCGGGAGGGGCCGGTGGTTGGTGAGTTGTGGGTAGCGGTCCCTACGGTGGCGGTCGGTGTGGCGGTTGGTGGTCGTACGGCGGGTAGGCGACGGTTGTGCGGCGATTGGCCACGATAGGCTACCGGCGAGATGGTGGTCGTCGTCCCGCCGGTGGCCGTGGGTGACGGCCGATGGGCTATAGGCAGTGGCAACCGTCGCCGTAGTTGCCGGCGGTTGGCTACCGACAGTGACCGTGGGCAACGGGAGGTGGCCTCGTCGAGTGGCGGGAGGCGGTTGATAGTTGGGAGGCGGCTAGTGTCCGTAATAAGGAAGAAGAACAAAAAAAAAAAAAGAAAAAAAATATTTCTAGAAATTGTTTCTAGAAACAAGAAGCTTCTTTTCTATTCCGGAGAATAAAAAAATAAGTTGGCGTTATCAAACAGATTTCTGTTTTTTTTTTCCAGGGAATAAAAGAGCAGAAATAAGGAGAAATAGAAACATTAACATGCAGGCTCTTAGTTGAGAATTTGGCATGCACGATCACGCCTTTAAGATTAATAGAGGTGTCTGGAGTTGCGTTTTGATTCCCATTGTAGATTGCCTCGGCAAGCTGCTGTGCCAAGTGCCCTGAAATGGAGGGGAAAAACCGTTTACCACGTGCATCAGTTAATTAATTGAATGCTCCTTCCAAAAATTAAAGAAATTGATATTGGAAAAACTGTAAAAAAAAATTGATTGTAAAATTAGGGTCGATAACTACCTGCATAGCCGTCTCCTGCTATGTAGACATCGCTCATTCTGTACTGCGGAAACCTTCTTAACCAATTTAGGAGAAATGCACGGCATCTGTAGCCGTTTAATAATCGCATAGAAATTCACTTTCAGTAAATGAGCTTATCTCCCAAAATCTAATTATTAATTTAATTTTTACGAACCTGTATTGTCGTCGCCGTGCTCTACGGTGGCATTGTTGTACGAAAACCCGACACCAACGGGTGAATCGAGGAACAACAGATTCGCGGCTGCAAAAATTAGGACAATTTTAAAAAATTTACTTATCTTCTAGCTGGGGAAAGAAGGAAAAGAATTGAAATTACCTTCGTTCCAAGTAAAGTTGTTGAATCTCAGGGCCGGGCCGTCGGGCCCATTTGTCACGAGAAATGGGCCAAGCTCTTGGGCCTCTCCGAACCCAACAGAACTGCAGCCTTGGCCTGACATAGGACGTAATAAAAATGTGGAGAGCAATGAATTGAGGTAAAAAATAACCACTCGCTAATTTAGTTTTAAGTAAAAATTCACATAAAAGTTAACCTCCACCAAGCCACAGGAGGAGAGGTTTTGCGTCGTGCCCTCCCTTCACCAAACCGACTAATTAACGCCGTTTGCTTCCTTCTCTCATGGTGTTCAATCGTTGCCAATGTCGCGACCTTCTCGAGGCATTAACTTGTAATGCGTCGTGCGAAGACGTGGAGAATTGACTCGGTGGAGCGGTAGAGCTTCGCCAGTAACACTCTTCACAACTCTGTCTCTAGCCAGTACACAGAGTTCAAATCCAGAGGACAACAAATGCTACATGTACAATATACATGGCAACAATGGCAATGTTAGATAGAGAAGAAAAAGATAGCCATGATACTTTGACTTGTATCCCAAAATTGCATTTTCCCTCGTAATGTTTCGCAATGGCCACCAGTGGGTATGCTGTTAGCTACACGAGGCCCTCAATCTAGACCTAATATACACAGGAGATTGTGCCCCGTTATTTCTTAAGGTGCCTAATCCCACTAAAATGAGTGATTTTAGGCCTCTTTTCTCGCTGCAACATAATATGCAGGTTCGTATTACTTCCGTTATAGCTACAAGAATGGGAGCAGCTCTTCTTGATTCTGTTTGCCTCGATCAAACTCCTTTCAATAGTGGATGAAGATTGAGAACACTTCTTTTTATTTGACACTTTGAATAGCTAGTCAAATGCTTTCTAGTGCAAAACTCAATAATCTTGTAGTATACTAGCACTATATATATTCAAGGACGATGATAATAAAAAGGATTTATTATATGAATCACAAGATTTTAATATCCTTGATGATCAGCAGAAAGTTCGGATACTCAAATACGAAAAGACAAAAATTAAAGGAATACCTATGAACTTATCTCACTTATGTTGCTGTGCCATTTTTTTCGTTTGTTTTTTCGGGTCAAAATGTAGTTGTGCCATCAACCAGGGCAACATCTTCTCGCAAATGTAATTTTATGGATCCATTCGGGCCTCTCTCAAGGGGAAGGGGATGAATAATCATCCAAGTTAAGACACGCCACATCTCTATCACACGTAGGCTTTTCTATCATAGTACAAACAAGTAATGACAGAGCTCTTTTAGGACATTTACTAGAATAACAGCCGAGCACACAAAAATATAGCACGGCAATCTTATTATCATCGCCAAATACATAGCTTCTAGCGAAACAGAAATCGTAAAATTCATCCATAATTGAGAAGAGAGAGGACAAATCTCTATAACTTGTTATGAGTTTAACACAACTTTGCCATAGGTCTGGATGTCGAAACCAAAACCTTAAAAAAAATAAAATAATGCGCTTAAGTCAATTTTAAGAAATTTGCACAAATCATCCAAGAGCCGCATCACTCTTCGCTATTCCCACCCCCAATTCACATTATTACACATAAAGTTTGTGCATTTACGTTATAATATCTTATAAAGTATGTTTTATGGTGAGAAATCTCTCGAGCAATGTCAGGAAGAGTGCAGAGAATCAACTTAAGAGGAGAAGGCCATGGGAAAAGAAAAATAAGAGCGGTTACGGCAACAATGGCGAGCCAGATGAGAGCAATCTCAGGTTCGGGACTTTTGTACTAGGGAAAATTATCGAAAAAGCCCTAAAATTATTATACTTTTGACAATTCAGTACTAAATATTTAAATTTTACTAATTAAATCATAAACTTTTTTATTATTTTTATTGAGTACATCTAGTCAATTTAGCTAGAAATCACTAACATTGACATGGACTATCTTACATGACCTAGTTGGCATTAACACGGATTATTTTTAGTAATATTTTAATATTTTTCGAATTTTTTTAGCATTTTTCTTTTCTTTTCCTATTCTTTATTTTTCCCCCGACGGCCATTGCCCAGACCTTGTTGATGCCAGACTTGTTGGGTTTGAGCCTTGCTTTTTCTTTATCCAGCCTTTGTAGGTAAGACTAAATCCCCCTTCCCAAATTGAAGAAAGGTATGCAACCTCTGAACAGAGATGCGCAAGATATTCCCTTTTTTTTTGGTCGGCCTAAATCGAATTGATCGCATATTTAAAATCGCATTTGAGACTTCACAACGTGCATCCCAATTGTTTTTCCATTTATCCAAGGAGTTAATTGTTGGTTGATATGATTTAAGATTACTTTAGAAGCTAGATAAAGGCAAATGTTCATATATGGCGTGAGCTTAGAACTGGTATTATGAAAGTGGAGTTCTTATTTATAGAAACCTTTATCCTCTTGTCAATTTCCTCTGGTTGATCGAGCCTGCCTCAGTCATTAATCATCAGAACGTTGGAACTCAAACATGAACTTGAGCTACTTATTGTACAACAAGACTTTATCAAAAGAGCTCTCATGTATAAATATGGAGAAATGAATTAAACATAACACATTTATTATTCATGTGTAGACGATTTTATCCATTTACGATACATACACAATGAATCTTATACAGAAAATTCTTTAACTAGGTTGTTGTGTTTGAAATTCATCAACTCTACGTAAGAAGAATCATGCTAAATTTTTATATAATGAGGATAACCGCCCAAATTTTTGTACTTCTCCATTGCAATGACCATAAATTAAAGTTTAATTGAATTTCCCGGCGGAGAGAAAATCTAGGTTAACCTCACGAAGAAATAATGAAACCACCGGTCAAGATAAATACTAGGTGATAAATGACGATATTCTCAAAGGCAAATTCAAGCAGTGAACTGTGTCAATGCCCTCTTGGTTCAATGATCCGGCCAGTACAGTCCGTCCTTTTAAATATAGAAATTACACACATTCCTTGCGATAACTAAAAGACAACGGCGACAGGGATTCGAACTGAATGCTTAGCAGATACCCACGTGATCGCGCCTTGAGCAAGGGCCGGGGTCGCCGTCTTATTCCTTGCGAAGTCAACGCTGAAACTCGCTGTCTCGTTCACCTTCGTGAACTCTAGATTACTCGGGTACACGCCAATTGAGTTGAGACCCGTGATGGGGTCGATAACCACCTTGTAAGACGAGTTAGCAGGTCCGACGTTCCTCACCTTCCTCGTCACGTTAAACTTCGTCACCGAACTCTCAAAGCTCAAGCTGATCGATGGATAGTTGAGCTGGTAATCGGGTATGCTCCCAGTGCTCGAGCATGTGACATTTTCTTCAACTATGAGCTCGATTTCGGAGTCGGTGTAGTTGAGTCCACAAAGGTAAGGAATGTAATCTTGCGGTTCGATGTCGTAAATGAGACCCGGGTCAACAGCCTTTGATGGGTTGACATGTCCTGCGCCAGTGGTGAATATGTTTGCTGGATCGAGCGACTGGTCCAAGATGGGTTGGCCCTTCGTGTTGGAGGTGGAGGCAGTGGTAATGATGGCGGACTTGATGGCCGCTGGCGACCAGTCGGGGTGTGCGCTCTTGAGCAGTGCCGCCACACCACTGAGGTGGGGGCAGGACATGGAGGTCCCGGAGATCACGTTGAATGAGTGCTTATCGTCCGTAGAATTGTCTAAACTAACTGGCCAGGCGGCGAGAATGTTCACACCCGGGCCGATGATGTCCGGTTTGAGGATGCCCTGGCTTTGGTAGTTGGGGCCACGGGAAGAGAAGGATGCTACAACCGGGGCGACCGATCTCCCGATGTCAGTGCCTTTGAATAGGATCGTGGCCTTTGGCGCTGAGGTGGTGTTTAGGTAGCTCTTGATCTCTCTCCCCGCGTCATATCCCACATGGACAGCGGGTAGGACATGCTTATCGGCAACGGTGGTGGCTCCCTCCAGAGGACCGTTCACGAGGATCATGGCCGCACCACCTGCATCCTTGACCTCTTGACCTTCGTCGACTCGCGGAATACCGCTGGCTACGGAGCACACGACCACTTTTCCTTTGAGGTCCGAGCGGTCTTTTAGTGATCCGGGAAAGCAAAAGGCCGAGGAGTTATCTCCGTTTTGTGCTGGATCAACCAGGGAAGTAGCGTCGAATCGAAGTCCTGCGGTTGGTACAAGGTCTCCCCATCGAACTCCTTCCCGTTCCCCAGCCGCGCCGTGGCTTTTATCCTGCGGTCTATGGTGCTGGCTCCCACGTTGAGAAGCCACGGTGCCTCGTTTGCCAATGAGTAACTGTATGGCCCATTATTCCCCGCGGAGCTGCTCACGAAGATGCCCTTTTGGATGGCGGCAAATGAACCTTTTGCAATCCCATCCTGGAAGAACGGATAGGAATCTCCTCCGACAGAGAGGGAAATTACATCGACACCGTCCTCGATGGCCGCATCGAACCCAGCTAATATGTCGGCCTCAAGGCACCCCCTAATACCGCAAACCTGGTAGATTGCCAAATGCGCAAGAGGCGCTATGCCTGCGGCCGTGCCTTTGGCATTACCGAGTGCGCTGGCATTCTTCACAAAAGCACCCGCAGCTGTGCTGGCAGTGTGTGTGCCATGGCCCACATCATCAGTTGGCGGATAGATCCCGCCGTAAGCGAAGGACCTCGCACCGATGAGCTTGTTGTTGCAGGATGTGTCGTTGAAGATGCACTTGCCCTTCCATTTGGCCGGGGGCGGTGGCAACCCCTCGCCGCTGAAGGAAGAGTGCTGGGGAGATATCCCTGAGTCCAATACTCCGATGATCACGCCCTTGCCGAAGTTGGAGTCCTTCCAGAGCCCAACTTCTTGGCGCAATCCCAAGAACTCGGGGTGTGAGTAGTGTGTAGAGAGAGCACCCTCTCCGGACGCACGTACAAAACACCGTCCCTGTCCCGAATGGCTTTAGCTTCCTCGGCGGTCAATTTGGCCGCGAACCCGGATAGCGCATGTTGGTATGAGTGAACCATTCTTTGCTCTTGGTTAGAGCTGGTTGCTGTGGTAGGTAAAAATGACCGGTATAAAGCATCCAGATCCTCTGAAGTAGCAAAATGTTTGTCCGTTGGCTTTCGTACTTGGATTATATAAGTTGACAACGAGCCACCTGAATCAGCTACTGCAATGGCAGTATTAGCAGGGAAGATGCTTAGAATGCAAATGAGACGAAGAATGAAAATCGTCAAGGTGGTCGCAGACAATCTGCATTTCTGGTCTTTCATCTCGAAGTTGCAAAAGAAAGAGAGAAGCTTTTTACTTCTATTTTCTGTGTTAGATAGTTGAACATGGAGCACATATATGTATAGAAGCAAAATGAAGAAATGGCGTTGGTCTCAGGACCCTCCAGAAGCGAACAATGGTAGTTTTTTTTCTTTTGAAGGAAAGGATCATTAGTCTTTTTTATTTCCGAAAATGCACATGCATTTCCATGTAAGAATTGAATGCATAAGACCAATTATTACGGTCAAGAACAGGGCACCGTCCATGCAAATTCTCTAAAATAGACTAATTCATTAAAGGAAATATAAATATGCAGATTTAACGTGCTATAGCGAGACGCGCTCTAAATAAATTACTTTGCTCAAATCAGCTTCTAATGGAAAGGATCCTTAGTGATTTAATTTCTAACATGCATAAGCATTTCCACATAAGAATCGATTAAGACCTATTATAATCCTCAAGGACAGGGCACCGTCCATACAAATTTTCTAAAATGGACTAATTCATTATATGAAATATAAATATGCAGAGTTAACATGCTCTACAGAGATGCACTCTAAATAAATTACTTTACTCAAAGGAGCTTCTAAAGGAAAGGATCCTTAGTGATTTAATTCCTAACACGCATATGCATTTCCATGTAAGAATTGATTAAGACTTATTATAATCTTTAAGGACAGGGCACCGTCCATGCAAATTTTCTAAGATGGACTAAATCATTAAAGGAAATATAAATATGCAGATTTAACATGCTATACAGAGACGCACTTTAAATAAATTACTTTACTCAAATGAGCTTCTAAAGGAAAGGATCCTTAGTGATTTAATTCCTAACATGCATATGCATTTCCATGTAAGATTTGAGTTAGACCTCCTATAATCCTCAAGAAATTAAAAAATAACAAAAATATGAAAATATTATATATTAGTAAAAATTGTTCATGTTAATGCCAGTGGTACTATGTAAGATGGTGAGCCTTCACATTAGTGATTTTCAGCTAAAATTGGTTGACTTAATTAGCAAAACATAAAAAGATTTATGACTCAATTGGTGATATTAAAAAGTTTAAGACCGAATTGGTAAAAGTGTAATATATTTATAACTTTTTAGATAGCTTTCCCCTTTTTAATTGAACCGATGTCGTTTTCAACCTTTGAATGAAAATTCAATTAAGTCCTCCCACCGATATCATGTTTAAAATTTCTGATGCGGTGATTTTCTTTTTTTGTTTTGTTTTTTTTTTGTTTTTTTGTTTTTTTGTTTTTGTTTTTCTTCTTACCTTTGTTTTTTTTTCTTTTCTTCCCTTCCGTTTTTTTTTTTTTTTTTTGTTACACCTTATCTCTTTTCTCTTTTTTCTCGAGTCTTTATTTTACACTTGTATAGACTAAAGCTCAATTTGTTTTGCAGAAAATACAACAAATTTTCAAAAATATTTTTCAAAAAGTCCATTTTCAAGAACACAACAATATTTTTCAATGTTTAACTAAAACTTGATAATGAATTGAAAAGTATATTCCAAAGTTTGATATGAAAAATCCGATTTGATTTTTCCAAATAGAAATACACTATTTGGGTGTTAGTAACATGCTAAGGGACTGGAGATCTAAGTACGGGCACCATAGTTTTGGGTCTAGCCTTGATCAACCTCGACCTGGGCACCAAGGGTTGGGGCACTAGCACCTAGGTGTTAGGCCCACCCTTGCTGGACTGGGGCGCGAGTGCCAAGGTACCAACCCAGCCTCAATGGACAAGAACATAAGCATCGGGGTCCTAGGCCCAGCTTCAATGGACTCGAGCATGGACACTGGGGTCTCGAGCCTTGGTCTCAGTAGACCTTGGCTCGAGCACTAGGGACTTGAGCCCAAGCAACAAAAACCTAGGCATGACATTTGTGGACCTCGGCTTGGGTGTTCGGTATGCAAGTTTGGGTACTCTTGTGCTTAGCCTTTGGGCTTAGCCTTAATGACTTGAGCCTAGGCACTAGAGCCTTGGGCACATTCACCGAGGTCCCATGCTGATCCTCAATGGACTCAAGCATAGACACTGGGATTGGTGATGGGCATCGAGGTCATGGGCCCCACCTTAATGGTCCCGGCTTGAGTGCTAGATAGCTGGTCTTAGATGTTGAGGCCTATGAACCAACATTAGGTTTCCATTTCCAAGTGTAGAATTGTAGGTTTAAGCGTTAATATCTAGTTATATTTTGGAAATGATTTTTGATTTTTAAAGAGGAAATCATTTTCTTGAATTTAAGCATAGGTTTTTCTTGATGATGACTTATTTTTCTAAGCGAACTAAATGTCGGAAAATTCAAAAACGTTTTGTCAAAAAGTATATTGCATGAAAAAAAAAAAAAAAAACAATCCTTAAGTTAATATGAAGAGCGCATTTGGGACATGTGGTCGAGTTCTTCACTTTCTCGACGAAATGAGGACAGGGGCATGAGGAACTTGGCACAAAAAATACAAACTAATAAGTCCGCCTGACTAGTCATTAATTATTTGTCTTGATCTTTTATTATTGGGTAAGTCTCGGTCCTTGTAATTTCATCCAAAAATATAACATAGATAGAACCTTAGGATGGTGAGATTCTATCTAAGATTAAGAATCAACAATGGCCTTATAAAATTTTGTAGTAGGTATTGATATAGAAATTGAATATTAATCAAATTAATTAATGAATCGTAAAAGCAACATAACTATAACAACATTTCATTCTAAAAATAGAATTAAGTAGGAAAACAGCTTTTGTTTCTGGATGTTGTTATCAGTCGTATTTTTGGTTGGCCCATCCAACAATTCTCGACATTTCAGTTGTTTTCCCCGGAATGTAGCCAACACTTCATTGACCATGCAAAATTTCTTGCAATTGTGAAGTGCAAATTAATATTTGCATCTTGGAAATGTTTAAGTTTGCCTTTTCAACATCAGTCATGAGAACAATTATTAGAGTCAGCTAGATTATATCTCTAATGAATTTTAAAGACCTTAAATGAGTTTTAATTTGTTGCTCACTGGTCATAACAAATCTTTTGGGACATTTATTTTATGTTGACCTAGGTTGAAGATAATTAATAAGTTTGCAAATTCAGTTCTAAGCTTATTGTATGAAAAATTCAATTCTAAACTTTTCAATTAAACCAATGCCGTTCTCAATCTTTAAGTGAAATTCAATCAAGTCCTTTTGCCCAAATCTTGCTTGCAATTTCTGACATGGTAATCCACTCATTGTCGGTTATCTTACGAGTCACAATTAGCGATCTAATTTGGGCCACTTTTCACGAGATGACCCCATTTTGTTTAACCACCGCATGGTAACATTCTTGTTTATTTGTTCTTTTGTTCTTTAGAATATAAAAAGAGTAGAAATTCGTCTGATGATGTCGGTTGATTTTTATATTCACTGGAATATAAAAGTGACCGGGGAATGGATCTAGAACAAAAACAAGAAATAGAAAAAAAGTAACTTTTTGTTCCTATAATAATTTATAGAAATGAGTCGCTTTCTTTCCTTTTTTTTTTTTTTCCTTTTCTTTTCTTCTTCTTCCTCACCACCCCGCTATCTCGCTACCCCCACATGTTGCGAATCTCCGTCGCCCGCCGTCGTCCACTACCCACCATCCGCCCTAGCTATCTATCACCGCCATCCGTTGCTGCTGCCCAACGACCGGCTAGAGGAGGAAGAAGAAGAGAGAATAAAAAAAGAAAAAAATAATATATATAATTATTAAAAAAATTAAAAGAAATTTTACATCATAAAAAACTTATGGGTTGTACCAAACATATTTATATTTTTTTTCCTATTACGGGAATTTAAATTTTGTACAAGTTACCGAACACGTTATTTTATTTAGAAACTCTTTTAGGTAATAAAAATAGAAAAGAATTATTTCTCAAAAGAAATTGTTTTCAGAAATAGAAATATTATCAACCGCATCCTTTATTTTTTGATTTTTATTTTCATTTTCTCCATCTCTCTCTCTCTCTCTCTCTCTCTCTCTCTCTCTCTCTCTCTCTCTCTCTCTCTCTCTCCTTTGTTACTTTTGCTCATCTTCTTTTCTCTATTTCTCGAGTCGCCACTTCCCACTTGTGCAACAATTGCAACCGAAGTAACAGCATTGAGCAGGAAGCATGTACGCCAATGGACGAGACTCACAAGCATATTGATGATCCATTTCTTATACTTAAAAAAAGAATGTCGTGCGCCACCTTGAGCTAGTAGAGGACCGTCTAACGGCATTTGAGTCGAAAGTAGACATTTAAAATGCTGGTTCTAGCTCATAAATGACTTTGAGCTCTAAGCGCAAACGTATTGATTCGTTCAATATGTGGGATTGCAAAGGATCAAGTCCTTGTTGCAAGAAATCAAAAGTTAACCAACACAAGAGAGGAAAACGTCCTCAAGTGAAGAAAATGTCAAGGGTGAGCTGTTACAATTGTGACAAGAATGGTCACTATGCTCGCAATTGTCGTGAGCCAAAGAAGGTAAACACCCATTGTACTTTTCAGAACTTTACTTTTGTGTTGAGTTCTGTATTCTTGACTGAGTTTAATCCTTTGTGGATTGTAGATTCAGGAGCGACAGACCATGTAGCAAAGGATAGAGGATCCTTCGTGGAATTTTGACGAGTACCAACTGGAACTAAGTGGGTCTATGTGGGAAACAACTCCCAAGTTAAAGTGAAAGGAATTGGCACATGCCAACTGAATATGCGTGGTGGACGCACTTTATTCCTACATGATGTATTGTATGCTCCGGAGATTCGTCGGAATTTAGTGTCTGTTTTAGTGTTGGTTATACTAGGTTTTAATATGAACTTCCATAATAGAGGTGTAGATTTGTATTTGGATACAAACTACTATGGTTGTGGTTATTTTCTGGATGGTTTCATTGTATTAGATATTGAGTATGTTAATGCAAATGTTTGTTATTCCCTTATCATGTCTCCTAATTCATATGATAATGATGTGAATGTGTGGCATGCTAGACTTGGTCACATTAGCCAATAACGTATGAATAGACTAGCCAAAGAGGGCTTGTTGGGCAACATTGAAAAAGTTGATTTGCCCATATGTAAGCATTGCCTAGACGGGAAAACGACACGGAAACCGTTTGGAAAAGGTAAAAGAGCTGAATTTCCTCTGCATTTAATCCATTCTGATGTCTGTGGTCCAATGAATGTGAGAGGAAGGCATGGGACTGTTTATTTCATCACTTTTATTCATGATTATACTCGATTCGGATATGTCTATTTGATTTCTCATAAATCTGAAGCAATAAGTTGTTTCAAAAGGTTTATGAACCTAGTAGAGAATCAATTAGACAAGAAAATAAAAGCATTGAGATCCGATCGAGGTCGAGAATATTTATCTGATGAGTTTAGAAAATTATGTGATGAAAAAGGAATAAAAAGACAGTTGTCTATTCCGTATACTCCTCAATAAAATGGTGTTGCGGAGAGAAGAAACAGAACCCTACTGGAAATGGTTAGGTCCATGATTAGGTCCATGATGGCGCATGCTAACTTACCCATCACCTTTTGGAGTGATGCTTTGTTAACTCGCTGCCTATATACTTAACCGGTTGCCTTCCAAATCAGTTACTTCCACTCCATATGAGTTATGGACAGGTAGAAAACCGGACTTAAGTTTTCTTAAGCCATGGGGTTGTGCTGCCTATACACATGAGTCCTCTCACAAGTTTGGGAAATTAGGTCCTAGAGAAAAAAATAGTATTTTCATAAGATACTCAGAACACTCAAAAGGGTATGTGTTCATAGGTGAGAAGGAAAATGGGAGTATAACTGAATTTGAATCACGAGATGTTACATTCTTAGAGGATAAATTTCCTAAGAAGGGCGAAATAGGGGAAGATTGTTCCCTATTTGAGACCTTGGATCAATATAATGATATTAGTGGAGTTCGTCTAAGTGGGAGTAATATGAGAAGTGATGAATTAAATTCAATTCATTTTCAATTGCAACCACATGATGAGACGACATCATCATTACCTAATCCAAGTGGGAGCATAATGGGGAATGATGTGCAAAGTGTACAATCTCCCATATGGCGAACAAGTCACTAAAGTATTCCCCGTCGACGTTTTGACATTGAAGGGGAAACTTTTATGGTTGCTCCACAAGATGAGGATGAGCCAAGAAATATTAATGAGGCTTTGAATTGCCCTAGTAATGAAAAATGTATTAATGCAATGGAAGAGGAAATGGAGTCAATGAAATTAAACCAAGTCTGGGAACTGGTTGATCTTCCAAAAAGACGCAGAGCTATTGGGAACAAATGGGTTCTCAAAATAAAGCGAAAGGCTAATGGCTCGATAGAAAGGCATAAGGCTCGCCTTGTGGCGAAGGGATATAATCAACAGGAAGGAATTGATTATGAAGATACATTTTCTCCTGTAGTGAGATTTACCTCGATTCGCATTATTCTGGCAATAGTGGCTAGTCTGGATCTTGAGTTACATCAAATGGATGTAAAGATTGTTTTCCTCAATGGAGAATTAGAGGACGAAATATATATGGAACAACCCGTTAGTTTCATAGTGAAAGGCCAAGAATAAAAAGTATGTCGACTTTTGAGGTCGATATATGGTCTTAAGCAGTCATCAAGACAATGGTATATACGTTTTCATAATGCCATAATGGCATATGATTTTACAATGATTGATGATGATCATTGTGTATATATCAAAAGATCCAAGAATCAATTTGTGATCATATCATTATATGTTGATGATATACTTATTGCCTAAGCAATATGGAGTTTGTTAAGACTGTCAAGAGTTGGTTGTCTTCCAACTTTGAGATGAATGATATGGGTGAGGCTGCATACATTCTTGGAGTTAAGATTTCAAGAGATCGTTCGAAGAGATCATTGTCTCTTTCGCAAGAAACCTATATAAATAAGGTTCTTGAACGATTTCGTATGCAAGACTGTAAACCCATAGACACTCCTATTGTAAAAGGTGAAGGATTGAGTCATAGACTGTGTCCAGGGACTCCACAAGAGAAGGAACAAATGAAACATGTTCCTTATGCTAGTACTGTTGGGAGCTTGATGTATGCTATGATGTGTACAAGACCCGACATATGTTTTGCAGTTGGAATGGTGAGTAGATACCAATCCAATCCAGTCCAAACACATTGGAAAACCGTCAAGAGAATACCGAGGTATCCGAAGGGAACCGCTGATTACAAGTTGAATTACCTAGGAAAGGATCTGCGACTTGAAGGCTATTCAGATGCTGATTGGAGAGGAGATTTTGATGAAAGAAAATCTACATTTGGGTTTGCATTCTTACTGAACAATGGCGTTATATCATGGAGCAGTACGAAGCAAACGTGTATAGCCTTGTCCACGATGGAAGTTGAGTTCGTGGCATTATCAGCAGCGGTACAAGAAGGAGTTTGGTTTAAGAGATTTTTGGATCATTTAGGTGTTAATGAGAAAGCTGCAAATCCATTGTTGATTAATTGTGATAGCCAAGCAGCTATAACGTACACCAAAGATTCAAAGTATCATGGCAAGACCAAATATATAGATACCAAGTATAACTTTGTAAAAGATATGGTTACACGAAAGGATGTGAACTTATAGTACATATCTACGCATAGAATGGTATCGATCCTATGACAAAGCCAATACCTAGAGATGTGTTTTGTGGTTATGTAAAATCTCTAGGATTGCGTAGAGTCCGATGTACCGAATTGTAATTTCCCGAGTTGTTCACATTTATGAAATTTTTTTTTTCATTGATTAATGCCTATGAATCTTTGTATGATTTTTATGCATCTTAATGTGAGGATCTTCTCAGACCGGATTCACCATCAAGCGCATGGAATGGATAATATCAAAACGTAACCATGACAGATCCAGAAATTCTCGAAGCACCCATTTCTCTTGCCCCTTCTTCTTCATCCTCAGCTCTCTCAGAATTTCGTGTTTCAAATGCTTCTAAGATAGATTATCTCTATGAAGTCTCTCTTAGCGATGAAACCAAGATCTCAAAAACTCAGCTTCCTCTCGATGAACCCCTATTCAGCTTTTGTTAAACCCACCTCATCATTCTCACCTATCCGCTCCATTCGTCAACTCATTCACCGCACTCGAAGCAAGTGAAGGAGTACGTTTAGTCCTCCAAGTTCGACCAAAGATCCAATTCCAGCTACTGAGAAAGAGTGCTTTGTTACTCTTCAGATCCCTCCAGATTTTCCCAGACAATGGGTCCAACAGGGATATTCCCATGTCCATTATGGAGCCGTTCGTCTTGCTCTCACCTTCCATGGTCGAAAAGGCTTGCCAGTAGTAGCAAGAATAGCGTTGTTAGATACCAGGTTTCTACAATACCAGCATGCTTGCATTGGTACTGTTCAAACCACTCGAATGCCGGAACAGTCTTTGTGACTCTGTATCCGAACTTCAACATCGCTCTTTCAGACCCCCAACTTCTCTCTTTTCTGAAAGTTCAAGTACAGCTCACTGGAGCCCCTCAAACGGCTGAATCTGTAGCAGCAACCCTACATTACCAGATGGTTTATCGAGTTCAGAACCATGCTCTTGACCTCAACTTCAACAATGGTAATGAAGATGCATTGTTCATCTCCATGCAGAATGACCAGGCGTCCTGCATCCATGTTCCTAGACAGATCCCAAAGGATACGTTGGCCAAGCTTCTTCCGTAAACTTGGATCACCAACTATGAAAAACTACATCAGCATAACAAGCCGTTCCAAATCCACGTACTCAGAATTCATACGGAGAAAAGATGGAACTGTTTCCATCAAATTTGGCAAGGAAAAGGAAGAAGGTCCTTCTATCTTCCGGACTATCCTTATGATCGAGCCATGTGTTCCAGAATCCATTTCCGAACCAGATCCAAAAAAGCATGTCTTCCTCACTTCCATTCCAACAGAGCTCACCCAGATGGTGGAAAGATCTTTCTTTGGAAAGCAAAGAAGGATACAAGACGTTCCCTTGGGAGAAATCCAGCAAGAAATCCATCTATGCTTGGAAGAGTTATGCTTAAAGCGCCGAATGGTCCGAACATACATCACAAATGACAAGCGTCTTGAATCAGCCTGTTCCCATCAAAAGTTAAAGATCAAATGTTCCAAACAAGATTGTGATGGTACTTGCGGCCATTATTCCCGGAAAAACAAGCACTACAAGAAGTACTCGATTAAAAAATCCAAGCATGGCTCCAAGCATTTCCGGAAAAAGAAGAAATGGAGATACCTACGCAAAAGAAAAGATCACACAGGCCATAAGAAGTCAAGCCGTTGCTACATTTGCAACAAGAAAGGACACTTTGCCAAAAATTGTCCTCGGCGAAAAAAGGCCGAATCATCTGATTGAAAATGAAACAGGTATTTCTCTTGAAAATGATGATATTGAGTCCCTATTTTCCGCTGATGAAGAACCAACGGAATGCACTCTTTGTGTTATTCCCTTCTACCGCACTTCCAAAGGAAAACGAGTCTGATGAATCGAATCAAGATATTTTTCACATATCTCCCACATCTTCAGAACCAAATCTTGACATATTCTCAAGTCAAACTCACTGTCCCCATTTCCCCGTCAAAATTTTCACTTCAAAGTACGCCAAGCCTATCAATGTTATTGCTCTCATTGATACCGGAGCAAGTTCTTCCATTCGGATACTAAAGTTCTACCCGAAGAATATTGGACTTCTCATATCAGATATTTTAACTCTGCCTCTGGAGATACTTTCTCCTCAAGTGTCAGAACCACTCCAATTACTATCCAGTTTTTTCCCGAATGCTCCATAAAAGCAAAAATCTTTGGATCAAACCTCCCCAACAAAGATTTGCTAATCGGGTGGGACATTATGACTCAAATCTCTCAACTCCGCATCATTCCTGGAAAAGGTCTTAGATATAAAAATCATTTATCTGAGTTTGTTGATATCCGAGACTCTTTTCCATCCGATGAGTCTTAGATCCAATCATGCAAAAACCGTTAGAATCATGCTCGGAATCCCACTCGAATTTGCTCAAAAATGTTCTCATCCTTTATGGGAAAATCCAGAATTCTTTGTCCGCCTCCCCTTCAAGAAAAATGAAGACATCAACCCAACAAAGGCGAGTCATGCGGGAATGAAGCCAGAACACTTGGCTTTAGCTCAAAGAGAATGCTCAGAGTTATTGCAACAAGGCCTTATTGAAGTTTCTGATTCTCAATGGGCTTGTGAAGCCTTTTATGTCAATAAGCGCGCCGAGCAGAACAGAGGAAAAATGAGACTGGTAATCAACTATCAACCTCTTAATCTTTTCCTCCAAGATGATAAGTTCCCTCTACCATCTAGAGATTCTCTCTTTAGTGGTTTAACCAAGGCCCATATCTACTCCAAATTCGACCTCAAAGCAGGATTTTGGCAATTGGGCATCCATCCTGAAGACAGATCCAAAACAGGATTCTGTATCCCAAACCAGCACTTTCAGTGGAAAGTTCTTCCTTTTGGCTTAAAGGTTGCCCCATCCCTTTTCCAAAAGGCCATGTGTCGCATTTTCCAACCCATCCTGTCAACTGCAGCAGTATATATTGACGACATTCTGCTCTACAGCCCTGATGAACAGAGCCATTGCCAACTCCTTCAGAAATTTGCAGAAATCGTGAAAAGGCATGGCATTATGCTTTCGCAAAGGAAAATGAATATTGCCCAGATAGAAATTGAATTTCTTGGTATGCACCTCAACAAAGGTACATACTATCCAGGGCCACACATAGCACAAGAATTATTGAAGTTTCCTGAAAAGGACTTCACGAAAAAACAAGTTCAGCAATTTCTTGGGATAATCAATTATCTCAGAGTTTTTGTCCCAAACATTGCAAAGCTTCTGATTCCTTTGCAGTCCATGTTGAAAAAGAACTCCCCACCTTGGGGAAAAATCCAGACTGAAGCAGTTGCTGAACTTAAGGAGATCATGCAGAATCTCCCACCATTACAAATACCATCAACGGGCAAAAGAATTTTTCGACCGACGCCGGTGATGAATACCGGGCAGCCGTCCTATTTGAAGAAATTGATGGTAAGAAACACCCTTGTGCTTACAAAAGTGGAAAGTTTTCCCAGGCTGAAATGCATTACCATTCCACTTTTAAAGAAATCCTAGCAGTCAAAAATGGAATCAAAAGGTTTGAATTTCATCTTATCGGCCATCACTTCCTGGTCGAACTAGATATGGCATCTTTCCCGCAGATGACCAAGTTCAAACAGAAACAGATTTCAAATTCTCAACCGCTTCGATGGTCTCGAATGGTTTTCAAAATACTCTTTGAAACCAAACACATTTCGGGGAAAAAGAATGTTCTTGCTGACTTTTTGTCAAGACCCAAAGCACCAGCGAGATCAACATGTACATCAAAAGGCCTGCCTTTCATATGCTCCATTATGGCGTCAAATACAAGATTGAGAAAATTAAAGACTCGCCAACCCAGAAATATCCCCAGGAGATTATTCAGCAAATCCAGAATGACAGTCTTACTGAGAACATGGAGAACCTCATGTGGCAATGCCACACAGACCTTTTCAGATTCAATGGAGGTTCGATTCTTTATCATTTCGGGTTAAATTTGAATTATCCTTTTATTCATCCTCTTGTCTGGAAGGAAGATGATTTCCCTGATCAGCTCAAAACGCTATTATGGTACTTAACCAATAACTACTTGATAGCCATTGAAATTCCCACCGAAGATTCATTGCCAATCTCACCAGGATATTCATGCTAGGAAGAAACATCGAAAAGGAATGTGATAGAAATCTTTTAGATTTTCTAAATTGGTTCTATCATCCTACATGTTGGAAACAGGACTTAGAAAGAGAACCGAGAACCATGACACCGAATCCCGAAGTTCACACCATTCTGTTTTTTAGACGTTCATGGAATTTTTTTAGAAATAATGGCGGTATTCTCGATGCACCACTTGAAATAGGAACCACAGCCTATAAACCTCACTCGAACAACCGAGAAGCCAAGATTCACAAATCTTATCAAAGATCTGTTAGAACTTCGAACATGAATACCGAGAACTCCGCAGAATTCTATGCCAAGAAAACAAGACCATTCCCGCAGATATTTGGAATAATGTACCCACTACGTGGGATCATTATGACCTAGCACCCGGAGCTAAAGACGCACTCGGCAATACGACAAGCCGCATCGTCCCAAGAGCACGAAATGACAAATGAAGATGACATTGTCCAGTCCACTCAAGACCCCTATGCACGCTTTGGAGGTCCTTTGTCCCAGAATCCCTACGAACAAGGACCTTCGTCCTCATCCCAACATATGGACACAGCCTACTATGCACAGCCCTCCAACTGGCCTCGGCCAAGCTTTCCTGACAACACTACTGATGAAAACACAGACTGGGCAGCAGAAGAAGCATCCCATTGGGCTCATGAAGCCTCCTCATCTCAAAGGCTGAACCAGATTCTTTCACCTCAAGACCTTGAAGCCCTCCAGCAGAAGTATGAAGCACATCTCCTAGAAGACAGCGAGATAACGACTCGCATGTAGCTACAATGCTCGTGACGGACGAGATCGTTGAGTCCGTACAATTTCACTGTAGCAAAGTACTGTTCACTTTTACTGTAGCACTAGGCTAAGGAATGTACTGTTCACAGTACTGTTACTGTTCATAGTGTGCGAATAATTCCCTCCCGAAGGCTTTCGGCGCCTCTGTTTGTTTCTGGACCCGTGAGTTGGTCCCTGTGTGTCCTTGTTTGCCTTTATTTGCCTATATAAGGCATTGTTGTTGTATCGTTTTGGGCAGAGTCCCCTGAAGTAAAGAGTGTGCTTTATGAAAAATCCCTATGGCTTTCTAAGTTTTTCTTCTTCTCCAGCCTGGTAGGATCCTTCGAGAAATGCAGCTTGGGTAGATTAGAAACGTTTCCATCCTGGCATCCTCTGAGTGTCTCTAGGCTCGGATTAAAGGGCTGAGTGGTTTTCTGCTAAAAGGCTATCCCCGAAGGGCTTGAACGAGAGTTGTTCGCCCAATGTGGATGCATACCTGCAGAAAATTTACTCTCCTTCCCTGATCCTAAGTCTAGGTCCATTTATGGTATATTTTAAGTTGAGAAGTATGTCGGACAGATAAAAGATTAGCCCACTCACACAGGTAATCGCCTCTGTTTACTGTGTGATAAATAGAAATGGGATTGATTTTAAGCTTATTATTTAGGTGATAATCGAGAGCTCAAGCTTAAAATATGTATGTCGCCTTAACTAAGTGTTAAGATGATGACATAATACTTACGATGCCTGAAAGTAAAATACCCAACATATTTTACTTTATTTGTCTAAAATGCTATATATGAGTTCGATGAATTTTGTGAATGAGTAGATACGTGAACTCAAGTTAGACATTGGGTATGTCTCGAACTATCATCTATACGGTATTGAAAGTTGTAGACATACGCTCCATGGGAAATGAGTTAATACCGTAATACGTATTTCATACTACATATGCATGAAACGTCCAATAACAGTGGCAAAAAGTTTGATCTCAACTTTTATGACGTGTGAGACTCTTAAGGATAAGAGTTCCTCAATTTTTAGTCCCCTCATGACTCTTACTTATTCTCAAGATTTCTATTTAGTGTTTGCTATCTTAGGGTGTTGCCAATGGTCATGAGATGATTCGATCTAATGGAGGATTTTTAGAAAAGCAAGCTGAACTGAAATTGAGAGTTTGAAGGAAAGAAGAAGATCGATTTTGGAGAATCACATTGTGGTTTTGTATTCACTGGTCGACCAATTATGACTGTCTTTGTGATAATTATAATTGTGAATACAATATATATATATCATGTTTAAAAGAGATCAAGAGAGATATAAAATGTGATCGATCGATCTAGGGTACTGCATACTAAATCTACTCGGAGTGTGACGCCCATTATGAACTGCTATATATTCCTAACAGATGTATAGCAACGAGCTCTCAAAGTATGCTGGTCGCACGGATTATTCACCGGTATGAATGTTGAAGAGAGATAAAAAGAATACTGTTCGGCCCACCATATGCGAGTGGGAAATGATGGTTTTATATGAGATGGGCTTAAGGCCCGTCCGCCTAAGTTGGGCCTGGGCCCGACCCACGGGAATAGGGCCCGTGGATGGGGGAAGGTATAAAAGGGAGGAGAGAGAGAGAGAGAGATGACACATCTTGGATAATTCAACGTACGTACGTTCTTTTTTCCTGTGCTCTCTCTCTCTCTCTCTCAAAAACAAAAGAAGAAACAATGAGCAAAAGGCATCATTCTTCTTCCCTTCAAGGCGTCATCGGATTGAACAGGGTCAAATCTCTTCCTTCTATCGGCGTCGGTGTCTAATCTGTGGCTAACAAGGTACGCTCGAATCCGTGGCGTGCTTTACGATCGGTGATACGTGATTTTCCCGGGCTTCGTCTTCCGCATTGATTTAGGGGTTCGATTCAGTGTCGAATCCGGTTTTTGGGGATCCATTATTCCCAACAGCTTCATGAATTTGTCTGATATGCAGGGTCGTATACATGGCTCCATTTTTTGTGGCTGGAAAGGCTGCATATCTCCCAATTCAAACTCAGAAGACAAATGGGGAGTTCACCTGAGACACCGAATGGGATTGGGTCAGGACTTCAAAGCAGTCAGCATTAGTCTCGTTTGGTTAAAACCAAATGCGCCCGAGTTTGCTCTCATTGACGGGCCAGGCCTCCTCGGTAGGCTGCAAACCTTTGATAGGATAAAGAAATGGAGCTTGTGATGATGGAAGGTCGTGTTTTACGCAAACTGGAAGATGAATCAGAAAATCGTCTAGCCTTCGATGGCTACTTTCCAAAGCAAATGTGGGGGCATTTTCTGCAGTTTTTTTGGCTTCATCAGACCTGCTAGTGGCTGGTCTTCTTGACTTGCTTGGATCTTGAAAGCTGCACCTCTTAAAGAGTTGTTGAAACTGTCCCGGTCTCTGCTGCAATTGCGTTTGAATCTCCATTGCAAGATCGCGAGAGAACACTTGCTGAGCTAAGATAAAAAGCTTTTGCAGACCTTGAAAAATCTTTGTTTAACTTGTATTGGTGACAGTTACTCGAGCGCTGGTCCTCCTATATTAATTCGTTTTTAGTGAAAGATATTTACTTTTGAAAAACAAATTGACAATATAAGCATCACTAGATTTGGCAATTTAATTCAGTAAAATTATGTCAAAATCAGCTCGCGAAATTTGCTAAGGCAATGATATAATCCTAGTGTATTTGTATTTATATGTCTGTTTGAAAATAATTTTGTTTTTCACTTTTTTTTTCTTCAGATTACAGCTTACATATTTTAACTTTTATATAATCCAAAGCACCCTGAACCTTCCGAAATCACAAATTTTAGCTACATAGATTCACAAATGTAATTTTTACAATATTCGAGTATTCGAATGATACTTCAAATTTTTGCAGGGAAGCTGAAAAGGTAATTTTCTTGCTAAAAAGTTAGAGACAAATGACCCTAAATCTCTAATCATAATGTGTCTGGTGAAATTCTACCACTTACAAGGATAGAAAAGAAAGAAATGGCCTTTACCAAAAGAAAAAAAAAAAAAGAGAGAGAGAGAAAGAAATGGCTAATTTTGGTAGAGTGACAAAGTGATATGATGATCCCATTTCTTTGTGAAATAGCCAACTAAGGTTCCTTTCCCGTGATATGAAGCACACTACAGTAAGATACGATATAAAGCTTGTCTTTGGCAGACTTTTCCACAAGTTAAGCTAGAATAACATCAATTAGTAGCTTTGTATCCGGCTTCATGCAACACATATTGACACGTTTCTAATAAGGACCAATATTTCATCTTATTGGGCCATGTTTTTTTAGTCAATCCTCATATTATTATAAACTGGTACACGTCAATTACTGAGACAAACACAATGAGATTGTGCCCCGTTATTGTGCCCCGTTATTTCTTAAGGTGCCCAATCCCACTAAAATGAGTGATTTTAGGCCTCTTTTCTCGCTGCAACATAATATGCAGGTTCGTATTACTTACGTTATAGCTACAAGAATGGGAGCAGCTCTTCTTGATTCTGTTTGCCTCGATCCAACTCCTTTCATTAGTGGATGAAGATTGAGAGCACTTCTTCTTTGTTTGACACTTTGAATAGCTAGTCAAATGCTTTCTAGTGCAAAACTCAATAATTTTGTAGTATACTAGCAATATATATTTATATATATATATATATATATATATATATATATATATTCAAGTACGATGATAATAAAAAGGATTTATTATATGAATCACAAGATTTTAATATCCTTGATGATCAACCGAAAGTTCGGATACTCAAATATGAAAAGACAAAAATTGAAGGAATACCTATGAACTTATCTCACTTATGTTGCTGTCCCATTTTTTTCGTTTGTGTTTTTGGGTCAAAATGTAGTTGTGCCATTAACCAGGGCAACATCTTCTCGCAAAAGTAATTTTATGGATCCATTCGGACCTCTCTCAAGGGGAAGGGGATGAATATGTTAAAATATTTAATATATTTTATTTATGATTCCAATATTATAATCCCAATAAATTCCCTATATTAATTCCAATTATTGCCTAATTTATTACCCATGTGTATTAAGTGATATTTGTCCGTTATTACATTACCATAATGGTCTTGATGGGAGACCGGTAACGTAACCAACGGAATAAAATCGTCAGGTCGTCTGTTTTCAAACCCCAACAATACAGAAAAACACACACCATCGAGTTTTGGAAGGGGATTGAGTAGTAGAACATGACGTGCGGTTTTGTTTTCATTTTTGCATATCGCTCGTGTTGTGTGGATCCATCAAAGATTTTGAGGTTTCCTACTTCTAAGATTTCATCAATGGTTGGAGGTATGTTGGTATTTATGTTTCCGCTATTCGATCCCGAATTTTATATGAATTTACCTGTGATAAGTAAATCGGGATCTCCATGTTTGTTTATACTCAATATAACAATTGGTATCAGAGCCCTTATTTGCTATCTCTGCCTTGGTGAAACCTTTGGAATTTATTTTATTGAATTATATGTGGATAAATTTCGGATTTGTATATGGCTTGGATCGGAATTGAGAATTTCGACCAAATTCGGGCTACCCACCATGAGATATTGGATCTGAATGATCACACCGCCATTAGGAAGAGAAACCCATAAATTTTTCGACATATTACTGATCGTCGAAGGTTAATCGAGCGGTGAATTTTTGTGGTCAGGGTTTGATAGGGCAGGCTGTTTTTTTGGCTTAATTCTGGTTCGTTTGACCTAAGAGCATAATCAAGATCCATGCACCCTAATTGAAGAAGAACTATTCTCTCCATTCTTTGATGTTATATGATTCATATTGTAAAACATGTTTACATTGGTAAAATATGATTTAAGTTTATTGCCTCAAATTTATTGATACATAAGTTTCCTTTGATTATGATGCAGTTTTACCGCCTACGATTAGTTCTGGTATAATTGTTCCCGAGCTAAATGGAAATAACTTCAAAGAATGGAGAGAATTAGTTTTTCTTTAATTAGGGTGCATGGATCTTGATTATGCTCTTAGGTCAGACGAACCAGCTGAACCTACTGAGAATAGTACTCATGCCGAGCATACTCATTATGCTAAATGGGAACGGTCCAACCGTCTCAAAGTGTGATGTACATAAAGACAAAACTCTCTCGCTAGCATTCGTGGTTCACCATTCAGCATAATAATGCCAAGGAATTGCTGAAGGCTATTGATGCTCAATTTGAGTCTTCGAGAAGGCGCATGCCATGACCCTAATTATGAAGTTCTCATCATTGAAGCTTACCGGTGTAAGAGATGTGCGTGAGCACATCATGAAGATGAGGGACATTGCTGCTCACCTGAAGAATCTTGAGGTTGGGATATCGAATCCTTTCTTGTATACTATATCCTAAATACTCTCCCAAAGAATATGCTCCCTTCAAGATCTCTTACAACACACATAACACTAAATGGTCAATTAATGAACTCATGACCATGTGTGTTCAAGAGGAAGAGAGGCTACTAATGGAGAAAGGAGAAAGTGCTCATATGGCAACACAGGAGAAGATCATTCAGGTACTCAACCTTCCACCTCAGATACTGGATTGGTTGTTGCTTACAGCGCCCCTTCAGTTCAACCGGTCGCTGAGCAACCAATCATTGAAGATCCACAACCAGCTGAAATCGATTCGATAGACCAAACTATTCAGCAATTACCAGATACTGTTGAACTTCCAGTTGAACATCATACTCCTCAGGAGAATGTTGATGCGACATTAAGAAGGTCTACTAGAATGAAGAAATCAGCGATTCCTAATGACTACATCGTGTATCTACAAGAATCGACTATAATGTTGGAGCTGAAAGTGATCCTGAGTCGTTTTCACAAGCAATGAGTTGTGATAAATCTAATTTATGGTACAATGCCATGAAGGAAGAGATGAATTCTAAGGCATCAAACGAAGTCTGGGATTTAGTTAAGTTGCTTGATGGTGCAAAGGCCATTGGTTGTAAATGGGTCTTCAAAACTAAGAAGAATTCATTAGGCAATATAGAGAGATATAAAGCTAGACTCGTTGCCAAGGGATTTGCTCAAAAGGAGGGAATCGATTACATGGAGACGTTTTCTCCTGTATCTAAGAAAGATTCTCTTCGTACTATTTTGGCATTGGTTGCTCATTTTGATATGGAGTGACATCAAATTGATGTGAAAACGGCGTTTCTCAATGGAAAATTAGAAGAAGTGGTTTACATGAAACAACCAGAAGGATTCTTCTCTAATGCTGGTGAGCATTTGGTATGCAAGCTTAAAAGATCTTTATATGGCTTGAAACAAGCATCCCGCCAATGGTACTTAAGATTCCATGAGGTCATCTCTTCATTCGGTTTTAAAGAGAATATCATGGATCAATGTATATACCAAAAGGTTAGTGGGAGCAAAATTTGTTTCATTGTGCTATATGTAGATGATATTTTACTTGCAACCAATGAAAATGGGTTGTTATATGAAGTGAAACAATTTCTCTCTAAGAGTTTTGATATGAAAGATATGGGTGAAGCATCTTATGTTATTGGCATTAAGATCCATAGAGATAGACCTCGAGGTATATTAGGACTATTTCAAGAAACCTATATCAATAAGGTCTTAGAGAGGTTTCAGATGAAAGATTGTTCACTAAGTATAGCACCCATAGTGAAGGGTGATAGGTTTAATTTAAACCAATGCCCGAAGAATGATTTTGAAAGGGAACAAATGAAGAACATCCCATATGCTTCTGCTGTTGGAAGCTTGATGTATGCTCAGGTTTGCACTTGACCTGACATAGCCTTTGCTGTGGGAATGTTGGGAAGATACCCAAGTAATCCAAGTATGGACCACTGGAGAGCTGCAAAGAAGGTGATGAGGTATCTTCAAGGAACAAAGGGACGCATGCTTATGTACAGACGGATGGACAACTTGGAGGTAGTTGCTTACTTGGACTCGACTTTGCTGGCTGCATTGATTCCCGTAAATCAACATCGGGATATATTTTTATATTTGCTAGCGGAGCTGTATCCTGGAGGAGTGCAAAACAAACCTTGGTTGCCACTTCCACTATGGAAGCAGAGTTCGTTTCCTATTTTGAGGCCACCTCACATGGTGTGTGGTTGAAAGGTTTCATATCGGGGCTTAGAGTTATGGATTCCATTGCTAGGCCATTAAGAATATTTTGCGACAATTCAACTGCAGTTTTTATGGCTAAGAACCACAAAAGTGGTAGTCGAAGCAAGCACATCGACATCAAGTATTTAGCTATCAGATAACGTGTTAAAGAGAAGAAAGTGGTTATAGAACACATAAGCACTAGATTGATGATAGCTGATTCTTTAACTAAAGTCATGCCACCAATGAGTTATAAGGATCATGTTTCTAGAATGGGCATTGGTCCAATTATGTAAATTTTTCTTTATATGGAAGAATTTATGAGACTTTTATTCATTTATAATGTTTTTCTCAATACAGTTGTATACATTCAGTTATTATGAGAAAAATAATTACGTTTGACCTGGAGTAAACATAAGGTTTATTCATTAAGTTATTTGATCACATATGGACTGATGAAATACATTGTGATACACGGAAGACAATACTCGCTTTAAGAGGACTCATCGCCGTGATTCATGTGTTTTATTTTAGTATGAAGTTTTGTGGGGTTGGGTTAATAACTCATTTGAAGGAATATTGGGATCAAGTGGGAGAATGTTAAAATATTTAATATATTTTATTTATGATTCCAATATTATAATCCCAATAAATTCCCAATAAATTCCCTATATTAATTCCAATTATTGCCCAATTTATTACCCACGTGTATTAAGTGATATTTGTCCGTTATTACATTACCATAATGGTCTTGATGGGAGACCGGTAACGTAACCAACGGAATAAAATCGTCAGGTCGTCTGTTTTCAAACCCTAACAATACAGAAAAACACATACCATCGAGTTTTGGAAGGGGATTGAGCAAAGAGAACAGGACGTGCGGTTTTGTTTTCATTTTTGCAGATCGCTCATGTTGTGTGAATCCATCAAAGATTTTGAGGTTTCCTACTTCTAAGATTTCATCAATGGCTGGAGGTATGTTGGTATTTATGTTTCCGCTATTCGATCCCGAATTTTATATGAATTTACCTGTGATAAGTAAATTGGGATCTCCATGTTTGTTTATACTCAATATAACAGAATAATCATCCAAGTTAAGACATGCCACATCTCTATCACACGTAGGCTTTTCTATCATAGTACAAACAAGTAATGACAGAGCTCTTTTAGGACTTTTACTAGAATAACAGCCGAGCACACAAAAATATAGCACGGCAATCTTATTATCATCGCCAAATACATAGCTTCTAGCGAAACAGAAATCGTAAAATTCATCCATAATTGAGAAGAGAGAGGACAAACCTCTATAACCTATTATGAGTTTAACACAACTTTGCAATAGGTCTGGATGTCGAAACCAAAACCTTAAAAAAAAAAAATGCGCTTAAGTCAATTTTAAGAAATTTGCACAAATCATCCAAGAGCCGTATCACTCTTCGCTATTCCCACCGGGGGTGAGCAGCGGTCTAGGGTCGACCCTAGACCGACCTTGAACCAGCCCAACCTTGTCGGTCTTGGTCCGATTCCTAAGGGGACTGGGTCGGTCCTTGGTCCTGAAATTCCAGGACCGACACTGTACGGGTTGATCTTTGGTCCTAAGAGTTTTGGGTTGGTCCAACCTTAGACCAACTTTGTATATTATATTATATTATTTATAATTATTTTGTATGTTCAAACTTAAGTAAAATGTATGTTATATTATATTATATTATATTATTTATAATTCTTTTATATATCCAAACCTAAGTAAAATGTCTATTCAAAAAAAGAAAAAAAAGAACCTAAGTAAAATGATGTTAAAGCTGTTGATTCCTCAGGCTCACAGTCACGGACAGACGGCATCCAATTCCAAAAGGCGTGAAGTTTACACCATAAAGGTCTTCACGGCGTTCCCCACAGTCTAGAGTATGTTCTTCAATCTTCACTGTGAGGACCAAGGAGTCCTCACAGTCATGGACTCGCAACGTCCAAAACGGCGTGAAGTTTACGCTATAAATCTCCTCATCGCTCCCTTCCGCAAAGTACGTTCTCTTCCATTCTGTCTTCCTTGTTTTTCAATTTGCCAAAATCAAAAGTAGCAACATCCTGTTCGCCTTTGGTTGCCCACACCGCTCACCTCTGACCGTGCATGCCACTAGAGCCGCTCATCGCTCCCCACTTGCCCTTTGCTGTCGTTGCTAGCCTCGCTCAACGCTCGCCGCTTGCTGCTGGCCTCACTCAACACATGCCGCTTGCCAGTTGATGCTTGCCCCGCTCAATGCTCGACGCTTGCCGCTCGCCACTCACGCCGGTCGCCTTGCTTATCGCCGAGTAAATCAGAAGAAAAAAAGAAGCCCTAACTAGAAACCCTAACGCTTGACTCACCCTTGCTTTCCGAACATAACTTGGCTAGTGAGTTCTACTTTGTGCTTCATTTGATATCTTCAATGCTCTTGATTTGTGTTGAATTTTTATTTTTCCACGTTTGCTTTGCGTACGTGATCAGTTTGGCTAGGTATTAGTCCCTGTGACCTCCCCTTTTGGACCCTCGATTGACAGGGGCGATTGCATCCTATGTGTTCTTTTTGGGCTTTTCTTTCCTTCTTTGGAGATGGATTTTAGCTTTGATTGGAGAACCGAATCGTGCTCATCATCCATCGTGATTTTAACTGAAGCAGCAATCGAACCGTATTGATGTCATGTTTTAAAATCTAGATTGTTGCATGTTGGAACAACAAGCTCGATAAAGACACGAGCTTGTAATTTATGAGCTGAAATTAGGTAAAAAATGCCAAAGTTTTGCTGGGAAAAGAAAGGAAATTTTGGTGAATATGTATTTGTATTTATAGTTTAGTTGCACAATGCCGCATTGTCGATGGATATGTAATTTGAATTTGTAGGTTTGCTTTTTTAGAGAGTATAAAAAATAAGACGAAAAAAATTATCGATCGGTCTCGAGTTGACCTTGGAACCGAACCGAACCCATTGGGTCGGTCCGGTCCTTGGTCCCAAGCTTCATAGGGTCAGTTCTTAGTTCTAAAAATTGAGGACTGACATTGTACGGATTGGTCCTAGGGTTAGGGGTGGCCCAGACCAACCCGGACCATGCTCGCCCCTAATTCCCAACCCCAATTCACATTATTACTTGTAAAGTTTGTGCATGTACGTTATAATATCTTATAAAGTATGTTTTATGGTGAGAAATCTCTCGAGCAATGTCAGAAGGGTGCAAAGAAGCAACTTAAGAGGAGAAGGCCATGGGAAAAGAAAAATAAGAGCGGTTACGGTAACAATGGCGAGCCAGATGAGAGCAATCTCGGGTTCGGGACATTTGTACTAGGGAAAATTATCGAAAAGCCCTAAAATTATTATACTTTTGACAATTCAGTACTAAATATTTAAATTTTACTAATTAAATCATAAACTTTTTTTATTATTTTTATTGAGTACATCTAGTCAATTTAGCTAGAAATCACTAACATTGATATGGACTATCTTACATGACATAATTGGCATTAACACGGATTATTTTTAGTAATATTTTAATATTTTTTATTATTTCTATTCATGTGTAGACGATTTTATGCATTTACGATACATACACAACGAATCTTATACAGAAAATTCTTTAACCAGGTTGTTGTGTTTGAAATTCATCAACTCTACATAAGAAGAATCATGCTAAATTTTTTATATAATGAGGATAACCGCCCAAATTTTTGTACTTCTCCATTGCAATGACCATAAATTAAAGTTTAATTGAATTTCCAGGCGGAGAGAAAATCTAGGTTAACCTCACGAAGAAATAATGAAACCACCGGTCAAGATAAATACTAGGTGATAAATGACGATGTTCTCAAAGGCAAAAATTCAAGCAGTGAACTGTGTCCATGCCCTCTTGGTTCAGTCCGTCCTTTTGAATATAGAAATTACACACATTCCTTGCGATAACTAAAAGACAACGGCGACAGGGGTTCGAACTGAATGCTTAGCAGATACCCATGTGATCGCCCCTTGAGCAATGGCCGGGGCCGCCGTCTTATTCCTTGTGAAGTCAACGCTGAAACTCGCTGTCTCGTTCACCTTCGTGAACTCTAGATTACTCGGGTACACGCCAATTGAGTTGAGACCCGTGATGGGGTCGATAACCACCCTGTAAGACGAGTTAGCGGGTCCGACGTTCCTCACCTTCCTCGTCACGTTAAACTTCGTCACCGAACTCTCAAAGCTCAAGCTGATCGATGGATAGTTGAGCTGGTAATCGGGTATGCTCCCAGTGCTCGAGCATGTGACATTTTCTTCAACTATGAGCTCGATTTCGGAGTCGGTGTAGTTGAGTCCACAAAGGTAAGGAATGTGATCTTGCGGTTCGATGTCGTAAATGAGACCCGGGTCAACAGCCTTTGATGGGTTGACATGTCCTGCGCCAGTGGTGAATATGTTTGCTGGATCGAGCGACTGGTCCAAGATGGGTTGGCCCTTCGTGTTGGAGGTGGAGGCAGTGGTAATGATGGCGGACTTGATGGCCGCTGGAGACCAGTCGGGGTGTGCGCTCTTGAGCAGTGCCGCCACACCACTGAGGTGGGGGCAGGACATGGAGGTCCCGGAGATCACGTTGAATGAGTGCTTATCGTCCGTAGAATTGTCTAAACTAACTGGCCAGGCGGCGAGAATGTTCAAACCCGGGCCGATGATGTCCGGTTTGAGGATGCCCTGGCTTTGGTAGTTGGGGCCACGGGAAGAGAAGGATGCTACAACCGGGGCGACCGATCTCCCGATATCAGTGCCTTTGAATAGGATCGTGGCCTTTGGCGCTGAGGTGGTGTTTAGGTAGCTCTTGATCTCTCTCCCCGCGTCATATCCCACATGGACAGCGGGTAGGACATGCTTATCGGCAAGGGTGGTGGCTCCTCCAGAGGACTGTTCACGAGGATCATGGCCGCACCACCTGCATCCTTGACCTCTTGACCTTTGTCGACTCGCGGAATACCGCTGCCTACGGAGCACACGACCACTTTTCCTTTGAGGTCCGAGCGGTCTTTTAGTGATCCGGGAAAGCAAAAGGCCGAGGAGTTATCTCCGTTTTGTGCTGGATCAACCAGGGGAAGTAGCGTCGAATCGAAGTCTTGCGGTTGGTACAAGGTCTCCCCATCGAACTCCTTCCCGTTCCCCAGCCGCGCCGTGGCTTATATCCTGCGGTCTATGGTGCTGGCTCCCACGTTGAGAAGCCACGGTGCCTCGTTTGCCAATGAGTAGTTGTATGGCCCATTATTCCCCGCGGAGCTGCTCACGAAGATGCCCTTTTGGATGGCGGCAAATGAACCTTTTGCAATCCCATCCTGGAAGAACGGATAGGAATCTCCTCCGACAGAGAGGGAAATTACATCGACACCGTCCTCGATGGCCGCATCGAACCCAGCTAATATGTCGGCCTCAAGGCACCCCTAATACCGCAAACCTGGTAGATTGCCAAATGCGCAAGAGGCGCTATGCCTGCGGCCGTGCCTTTGGCATTACCGAGTGCGCTGGCATTCTTCACAAAAGCACCCGCAGCTGTGCTGGCAGTGTGTGTGCCATGGCCCACATCATCAGTTGGCGGATAGATCCCGCCGTAAGCGAAGGACCTCGCACCGATGAGCTTGTTGTTACAGGATGTGTCGTTGAAGATGCACTTGCCCTTCCATTTGGCCGGGGGCGGTGGCAACCCTCGCCGCTGAAGGAAGAGTGCTGGGGAGATATCCCTGAGTCCAATACTCCGATGATCACGCCCTTGCCGAAGTTGGAGTCCTTCCAGAGCCCAACTTCTTGGCGCAATCCCAAGAACTCGGGGGTGTGAGTTGTGTGTAGAGAGAGCACCCTCTCCGGACGCACGTACAAAACACCGTCCCTGTCCCGAATGGCTTTAGCTTCCTCGGCGGTCAATTTGGCCGCGAACCCTGATAGCGCATGTCGGTATGAGTGAACCATTCTTTGCTCTTGGTTAGAGCTGGTTGCCGTGGTAGGTAAAAATGACCGGTATAAAGCATCCAGATCCTCCGAAGTAGCAACATGTTTGTCCGTTGGCTTTCGTACTTGGATTATATAAGTTGACAACGAGCCACCTGAATCAGCTACTGCAGTGGCAGTATCAGCAGGGGAGATGCTTAGAATGCAAATGAGACCAAGAATGACAATCGTCAAGGTGGTCGCAGACAATCTGCATTTCTGGTCTTTCATCTCGAAGTTGCAAAAGAAAGAGGGAAGCTTTTTACTCCTATTTTCTGTGTTAGATAGTTGAACATGGAGCACATATATGTATAGAAGCAAAATGAAGAAATGGCGTTGGTCTCATGACCCTCCAGAAGCGAACAATGGTAGTTTTTTTCTTTCGAAGGAAAGGATCATTAGTCTTTTTTTTATTTCCGAAAATGCACATGCATTTCCATGTAAGAATTGAATGCATAAGACCAATTATTACGGTCAAGAACAGGGCACCGTCCATGCAAATTCTCTAAAATAGACTAATTCATTAAAGGAAATATAAATATGCAGATTTAACGTGCTATAGCGAGACGCACTCTAAATAAATTACTTTGCTCAAATCAGCTTCTAAAGGAAAGGATCCTTAGTGATTTAATTTCTAACATGCATATGCATTTCCACATAAGAATCGATTAAGACCTATTATAATCCTCAAGGACAGGGCACCGTCCATACAAATTTTCTAAAATGGACTAATTCATTATATGAAATATAAATATGCAGAGTTAACATGCTCTACAGAGATGCACTTTAAATAAATTACTTTACTCAAAGGAGCTTCTAAAGGAAAGGATCCTTAGTGATTTAATTCCTAACACGCATATGCATTTCCATGTAAGAATTGATTAAGACCTATTATAATCTTTAAGGACAGGGCACCGTCCATGCAAATTTTCTAAGATGGACTAAATCATTAAAGGAAATATAAATATGCAGATTTAACATGCTATACAGAAACGCACTTTAAATAAATTACTTTACTCAAATGAGCTTCTAAAGGAAAGGATCCTTAGTGATTTAATTCCTAACATGCATATGCATTTCCATGTAAGATTTGAGTTAGACCTCCTATAATCCTCAAGAAATTAAAAAATAACAAAAATATGAAAAATATTATATATTATTAAAAATTGTTCATGTTAATGCCAGTGGTACTATGTAAGATGGTCAGCCTTCACATTAGTGATTTTCGGCTAAAATTGGTTGACTTAATTAGCAAAACATAAAAAGATTTATGACTCAATTGGTGATATTAAAAGGTTAAGACTGAATTGGTAAAAGTGTAATATATTTATAACTTTTTAGATAGCTTTCCCCTTTTAATTGAACCAATGTCGCTTTTAACCTTTGAATGAAAATTCAATTAAGTCCTCCCACCGATATCATGTTTAAAATTTCTGATGTGGTGATTTACTCATCGCTACCATCCTACGGGTCATGATTAGTTATCTAATCTAGATAACTTTTCAAAAGATGACCTTGTTTTGTTTAAATTACTAAATTTTCTTTTTTTTTTTTTTTGTTTTTGTTTTTCTTCTTACCTTTGTTTTTTTTTTTTTTTTTTCCCTTCCGTTTTTTTTTTCGTTACACCTTATCTCTTTTCTCTTTTCTCGAGTCTTTATTTTACACTTGTATAGACTGAAGCTCAATTTGTTTTGCAGAAAATACAACAAATTTTCAAAATATTTTTCAAGAGATCCATGTTCAAGAACACAACAATATTTTTCAATGTTTAACTAAAACCTGATAATGAACTGAAAAATATATTCCAAAGTTTGATATGAAGAATCTGATTTGATTTTTCCAAATAGAAATACACTATTTGGGTGTTAGTAGCGTGTGCATAAGGGACTAGAGATCTAAGTACGGGCACCATAGTCTTGGGTCTGGCCTTGATCAACCTCGACCTGGGCACCAAGGGTTGGGGCACTAGCACCTAGGTGTTAGGCCCACCCTTGATTGACTGGGGTGCGAGTGCTAAGGTACCAACCCTAGCCTCAATGGACGAGAACATAAGCATCGGGGTCCTAGGCCCAGCTTCAATGGACTCTAGCATGGACACCGGGGTCTCGAGCCTTGGTCTCGATAGACCTTGGCTCGAGCACTAGGGACTTGAGCCCGAGCAACAAAAACCTAGGCATGACATTTGTGGACCTCGGCCTAGGTGTTCGGTATGCAAGCTTGGGTACTAGGATCTTGTGCTTAGCCTTTGGGCTCAGCCTTAATGACCTGAGCCTAGGCACTAGAGCCTTGGGCACATGCACTGGGGTCCCATGTTGATCCTCAATGGACTCGAGCATAGGCATCGGGGTTTGGGTGATGGGCATTGAGGTCACAGTCCCACCTTAATGGTCCCCGGCTTGAGTGCTAGATAGCTGGTCTTAGATGTAAGGCCCATGAACCAACATATTCCATTTCCAAGTGTAGAATTGTAGGTTTAAGCATTAATATCTAGTTATATTTTGAAAATGATTTTTGATTTTTTAAAGAGGAAATCATAAATCATTTTCTTGAATTTAAGCATAGGTTTTCGTTGACGTTGACTTATATTTCTAAGCGAACTAAATGTCGGAAAATTCAAAAACATTTTGTCAAAAAGTATATCTCATGAAATTAACAAATCCTTAAGTTAATATGAAGAATGCATTTGGGATGAAAAATGAGGACAGGGGCATGAGGAACTTGGCATGAAAAATACAAACTAATAAGTCTGCCTGACTAGTCATTAATTATTTGTCTTGATCTTTTATTATTGGGTAAGTCTGGGTCCTCATAATATCATCCAAAAATATAACTTAGATAGAACCTTAGGATGGTGAGATTCTATCTAAAGTTAAGAATCAACAGTGGCCTTATAAAATTTTGTAGTAGGTATTGATATAGAAATTGAATATTAATCAAATTAATTAATGAATCGCAAAAGCACAACTATAACAAAATTTCATTCTGAAAAATAGAATTAGGTAGGAAAACAGCTTTTGTTTCTGGATGTTATTATCAGTCGTATTCTTGGTTAGCCCATTCAACAATTCTCGACATTTCAGTTGCTTGTCCCGGAATGCAACCAACACTTCATTGACCATGCAAAATTTCTTGCAATTGTGAAGTGCAAATTAATATTTGCATCTTGGAAATGTTTAAGATTGCCTTTTCAGGGGGTGTTTGGTTAGGCATTCCCAAGGGGCTTTGGGTCCCCAAAGCCCCTTGGGGGAAATTTTGGGTGTTTGGTAAGGGCTTTTAAATGCCTATTTGCGAAATGCGGGCATTTTAAATGCCAAAAGCCGAATGCTAGGGAGGACCAGCTTTGAGTATTGTGCAATCTGGAGATGCGATTTTACTGTTCATCGTCTCCTTCGTCGTTCGCCTTCTTCTTCGTTGTTTGTCTTCTTCTTTGCGGTGGGCAGTGCTCAGCCGCGAGCGGCTAGATTTGGTTGCCGAAGCCTCACCGAGGTCACACAACCTCAAGCGAGGTGGCTTGAGGTCGTGACCTTAGGCGGCGTCGCTGGTCGTGTGAGACCAGGCGACGCCGGTTGAGGTCGTGCGGACCTCGCCTAGTGTCGCCTGGTCTCGCACGAGCTAGGTGACCAGGTGAGGCCAGATCTGGCCTTCGCGACTCCGGCGGCTAGATCTCGGCGATCCGGTGACGGCCAAATCGGCCGTTCGGCGATGGGCTGTTGGGCGATAGTGGCCGGCCGTCGGAATTTGATTTCAGACTTTAAAAATAAAAAATAACAAAAGCTAATTACAAATGTGAAATTTGCCAAACGATGTTTATGCTAAGTTGCATTTCAATGCTATAATTTTCCAAACGGTCTAACATTTCCGAAAGCCTATTTACCTTAAAGGTATTTGCATTCTCCCAATGGCATTTCCCTAAAGCCGAACCAAATGGACCCTCAACATTAGTCATGAGAACAGTTATTAGAGTTAGCTAAATTATATCTCTAGTGAATTTTAAAGACCTTAAATGAGTTTTAATATGTTGCTCACTAGTCATAACAAATCTTTTGGGACATTTATTTTATGTTGACCTAGGTCGAAGACAGTTAATAAGTTTGCAAATTCAGTTATAAGATTATTGTATGAAAAATTCAATTCTAAACTTTTCAATTAAACTAATGTTGTTCTCAACCTTTAAGTGAAAATTCAATCGAGTCTTTTCGCCCAAATCTTGCTTGCAATTTCTGACATGGTAATCCACTCATCGCTAGTTATCTTACGAGTCACAATTAGCAATATGATGTGGGCCACTTTTTATGAGATGACCCCATTTTGTTTAAGCATTACATGGTAACGTTATAGTTCTTTTGTTCTTTTGTTCTTTAGAATAAAAAAAGAACAACAAAAGAACAAAAATTCATCTAATAATATCAATTAATTTTTCTATTCCCCAGAATGGAAAAGTGGCTAGGGAATGGGTCTATAATATAAACAAGAAATAGAAAAAAAGTAATTCTTGTTCTAAAAATAATTGATAGAAATGAGTCCATTTTTTTTCGTTTTTCTTTTCTTTTCTTCTTCTTCCTTGCCACCCCCGCTATCTCTGTTACCCCTTGCATGCCACCGATCACTACGGCTCGTCGTCATCCATTGCCCACTATTTGCCTTAGCTGTCCATCACTACTGTTCATTGCTGTTAAGGGTGTGCAACTGTATTGGATATACTCGGGAACCGGACTGGCCCACCCAGAAAACAGGGTCGGGAATCGGTTCCCGTTGAAATCGGTCCGAGAATCGGTTCCCAAAATTTGAAACCCGTTTAAACCGGTTCAGGAACCGGGTCCGATTGATTACCCACCCAGAATCGATTCCTAGACCGGTTTTGGAACCAATTTTGGGACTCGTTTTGGGAACCGCTTTTGTAAGTATAGGTCCAAAATCCTTTTTTTTCCCCTTATTTCTATTCTTACTCTTACAATTACATGACATTTGTCTTCTTGGCTCTTTCAAACACGCACGACACTCCTTATTTGTTGTTCCTCTTCCTCACTTGCTTCCCTCCCTCATCAGCTCCCTCTCGCACCGTCCAATGGATGTACAATGTTCATCGCTGCCAAATTCTTATATACTACATGAATTGGCTCACATAATTTCTCTTTTATAGGAGGATTTATGCTTGCATAAATGAGTAGATTCATGTAGTAGTTGTGGGAATAAAACTAATATTAAATCCATGTTTGTTGTTAATTCTTTGCCTTATGATTTTATTTATTATAATTGGCCTTATGGATCCTTAATTTTTCGTTTAGTCAAAAAGTTCACGTATTTATTTATTACAAATACTTAATGTTTCGATACAAATTAGGAGGATTACGTTATTTTCTAGCAAATTAATATAAAATTCGAAGTCGTATAGGATATCGTGGATATTGCAAAATAAGTTCTAATGGAAACAGGGTTGACCCCAGAACCGGACCGGAAAAATAGGGTGGGTTGGGTACAGGGTCCAATACAAATAGGATTGGGTACAGGGTCTAGGTCTAGACCCTACCCACTCTAGACCCAATCACCCCTAGTTGCTGTTGCCTGCTGTCAACGACTGCCTAGAGGAGGAAGGAGAAGAGAGAATTAAAAAGAAAAGAAAGATATGTGTGTGTATATATATATATATATATATATATTTATATTTATTTATAATTGTTAAAAATTAAAAGAAATTTTACTTCATAAAAAAACTTGTGGATTGTATCAAACGCTTTTATGTTCTTTTTCCATTTCAGAATATAAATTTTATATAGTTACTAAACACGTTATTTTACTCAGAAACTTGATAAAAATATGAAAGAATTATTTTCAAAGAAATTGTTTCTAGAAATAGAAATATTATCAAACGCATCCTTAGTTTTTTGAATTTTCTTATCTCTCTCTCTCTCTCTCTCTCTCTCTCTCTCTCTCTCTTCCACAAGCTCATCTTCTTTTCTCTATTTCTTGAGTTGCCGCTTCCTTTCTGTGCAACAATTGCAACTGAAGTAACAACATTGAGCAGGAAGCATGTACGCCAATGGATGAGACTCACAAGCATACTGATGATCCATTTCTTATACTTAAAAAAGAAGAAGAAAAAGAAAAAGAAAGAAATTAGCGATTATTCGTTTTATTTTCTAACTATCCTATTTGCGTAAAAAAAAAATGAATCTCTTAATGCAACATTTATCATCGACCCATTCTATTCTAAGATTTCCTTTTCTTAGATTCTGTCATATATATGAGATTTGTTAAGTAACATTATTGAAAGGTTTTCAAAGGGATGGAACCCTATATTTCCTGTCTTTGCCATTTATTCTTAATATGAAATTCTGGTGATCTAGGCAGGAAAAGATCAGAGAAAGTTGGTCTGGAAATCCTCCCCATTAGGCGTAGACTAACAACTATTTCTTAGTCATTTCTCCTTTTAAAATATAAAAGGTGGAGAAGGGTGACTAGAACGAAGATTATCTATGTGACGGCCCGAGCGGCGGTGCGCGGGAGGAGGGATGGCGGTGCGTCCGCGCCTCGGTCCCCGGACGTGCGCAAGGAAGGGGTCCCTGTCCCACATCGCCTAGGGAGAGAGTCTTTGGCCAATTTATAATGGCTTGGGCCTTTAACTTGTGTGACGCGTTTTAAAGCCGTGAGGACTTAGTGTCCAAAGCGGACAATATCACACAGTGGGACCCGGGATGTTACAATGGTATCAGAGCCGACTCCCGACCGCGTGTGGGGCCACAGCGAGGGCGCTGTGCTCCCAAGGAGGGGAGAGTGTGACGGCCCGAGCGGCGGTGCGCGGGGAGGAGGGATGGCGGTGCGTCCGCGCCTCGGTCCCCGGACGTGCGCAAGGAAGGGGTCCCTGTCCCACATCGCCTAGGGAGAGAGTCTTTGGCCAATTTATAATGGCTTGGGCCCTTAACTTGTGTGACGCGTTTTAAAGCCGTGAGGACTTAGTGTCCAAAGCGGACAATATCACACAGTGGGACCCGGGATGTTACAATCTACCCCAATATAGTCCATCCTCTGCGTTGTGACTTCCGATATGCCTTGAAGACCTTGATTTGAATTTTGATGGCAGAGGACTTCTCCATAATCGATCCTCCACGCTCTTATTCCTGATCAAACAATCCTTGCAACAGCTGAATTCTAGATCCCTGGATTGGTGTGATGGCAAGGGAAGATGGCGGACACCAGAGAAGGGGAAGAGAGAGTGGTCTTTTGATGTGAGGGCAAATCCCATGAGAAGGGAGAAAGATCTGCTCAGCAAATTCACCTGTAGGGCTCCTCGGCTCAAGGCGGGCCTTCATTGGTATGTGGCGATCTCCCTGACAACTTCAAGAAAAGAGAAGAAGGATCTGCTCTACGATATTTCAATCGATAGTTGGCTGCGTTAGAAGATACGAAAATAGATTATACAGGTTAACAATGGACGTCTGAACTACTTGGGCAGTTGGGCAACTTCAGCCAAGTCGATTCAGGTCTCAGTGGGACGCCTTTTCCGAAACACTTCGCAAACGCCCAGATGCCCTTAAGAGACGAGAAGGAGTGTCTGCTCCCAATATTGACGATAAAGCATTGGAGGAGGAAGGATCTGCCACCAAAAGGCATTGCGAAACAGGGGAGGGAAGTTATGTCATCGAAAGTCCTCCAAGTGATTCAGGTTTGACCCAAGGAGGTGATTCGGTCGGATTGCACGATCATAAGGAGCAGCTGATCAGGTTGCTTCTTAAGGACAACTCTGGAACGACGGCATATGTTGGTTAGCGAAGGGTCCTCAGATAACCTACCGGAGGTCCTTTCCAATGACGGCTGCCTATTTTGCCTTTTGTACATGAGCATTTTCCCCGAAAATAGCGAGATTAGTTGCAACGGAGTTTCTTGTCTATGGGCTGTAGAAGGATTTCTAACTGATTTAAAAGTATTAGTCGTCTTTTCAATGACATTCTTGATAGAAAGTGCATCCATCCAGCGGAAGTAAGAAGTGATGGAGAGCTCTCCACATTCCGAGTGGATGACCTTTTGTGAGAGATTTGTGCTTCCTTTTCCGATCATTTGGACCTATCAATGATAACTAGTAGTAGGGGTAGCACCAACTGGCGTAGAAGAGTAAGACACCTATCCGTCCAAGGAGGAACAATCAGATTTAAATGACGAGAAACTCTCTCAACTTCATTCCCTATTTATCGCGACATAAATTTTCGGGTGCACCACCTAAAACTAGGTTAATGGACTACTAAGTCTTTAACTTAGCCCGGGCTCTTTTAAACCCATACTAATTCGCGACTTAAGGTTTAAGTTTTTTAACATGCAAAAGATTATTATCTAGGAGTCACCACTAATCGGTTTAGGGTAGGTCGATTAAACACCTAAGTAAAATAAATGGAGATTTATTTTACTTCTACGAATCGAGATTGAGGATACGAGGACTTGGTTACACTAGATTTTTCTAATGCCCTTTCGGTACCATTTCTTTTTAATTTTTCAAAATGTTTTTGCAAGTAACTGATTTATTTTAACCTAAATTACTATCATGCAAATGTGGTGACTACACGGGTGCTCATCCATTATTAAAAAATTCAAATAAAAATAATAAATAAATTGCATCACACAAAGCAAGCAATCATTTATTTTGGATTTTCTTAAACATTAGAATTCTTTTTATAAAAATTCATTTTTAAACTAAATGACTTAATCCTATTAATATGCAAATTCTAATTAAATGGGCCTATTATGCAAATTAATTAACATGCACCTCATGACCTAATTTCACTAATGAACAAATTATGATTAAATGCTTCTATTATGTGAACTAGTTAACATGCACCTAGTATTTTTGGATTTTTTTATATTGAAATTCAGAAATTATAAAGGTCCTAATTAATCCATCTAAAAAGGATAATTTTCTAATTTATTCTAGGGATTAATTTGACTTAAACCTATCCTATCTTAGAAAATTATTTAGGTAAAGAAGTTATTTAGGTTCAACCCTAACTTATTTTTACCAATGCAATCCTAAAATGTAATCCTAAGAAAATTCCAATTTACTAAACCTACATGCTCATGCAGAATTTTGATTTTTTGATATTCTAATTTTTAGTTTTTTAAAAGATAAGTAATTATTAAATAAATATTTAATCTAAACTATCAACAAAATAAAGCAATGAAGGATTAAAATAATAAAAAAATAACATTTTGTCTCACAGGTCAAATTAACGGTTATTCTAACCCTAATTATCACAACAAAGAGATCAAAATAATTACAAATCTGATCTGAAGTCTTACGGACCAAATTAAATAATTATTGTGATTTAACAATTAAAATCTCATTAAAAAGCCCAACAATTAAAATAATTAAAAAATGATCAAATGTCTCTAGAATCAAATTAATAATTATAATAATTCCGGACAAAATCCTTACGGATAATGCCTACAAAAATTACAGATATTAACATCCAACATTACAATTCAAATAATTAAACGAAAAGAATACTATCAAATAAAATAAACCGAAAAATAACATAAAAATAAAGACAGTAAAATAAACTAAACTATAAAAGTAAAACAAAATAAAATAAGAAGAACAAAAACTACCTAAAGGGGGTAAACCGACGGTGGATGGCGCTGGTCTGTCGTCGGGGCTCCGGCGAGGGCTGAACAGCGCCGGGACTACTGGTCGTCGGCGACGAGGCGGTGCGCGGGCTCCGGTGGTGCTGGAGTTGCGATCTGCAGCGACGGGCGAGGGTGATCGCGGTCCGGTGCGGGCGGAGGCGGATCGGCGAGCGTCGGAGCGGTGGCTGTGCGGGTCGGGGCTGCGGCGTCGCGGTGGTCTCGCTGTGGCGGCTCCGGGTCGCAGACAGCGCGGGTCCAGGCGCGGGGAGGGTAAGGCGGCGACAGCGGTTGCACTATGGTGGCTCTGAATCGCAGGGGGCTCGGGTCCAGGCGCGGGGGTGTTGGCTGCAGATCCGGCGGTGTTGACGGTTGCGGTGGTGGACGCGAGGGTGCCTGCGGCTGTGGAGACACCGTCGTCGGGATTCAAGGGCGTTTGTTTTCACTGGTGTAGACACGGCGGAGGTGGCGTGGCGACTGAATGGGGCTCAGATGGAGGCACAGGCGGAGGCGAGCGACGTCTGTAGAAGCGGAGGCGCGGGCAAAGGTGCTGTGACCGGCCGGCGGGTTGCTGCAGGTGTGATGCTCGCAAGTCGCCGAGGCGCGGCGTCGGGTGGAGACGAGCTCAGATCTGCAGGTGTCGGCACTCAAGCGGCGAGATCGGGTTCAGCAGCGAGGGGGCTCGCGGGGCTGGCTGCTGTTGGTGTCGCAGGGGAGGTCGAGCGGCGGTGACGGAGGCGCGGTGGCCGGCGCAAGGCGATGTGGGCGCAGTCAACAGCAGCGGAGTGGCGTGTGGCTTCACGGAGAAGGAATCCACGAAGAAGAAGCACAGTGCACACGTCTTTTTCTTTTTCTTTTTCTTCTTTTTTTTGGTTTTTCTCTCTCTCACCTCACGTCTATTCTCTGTACGAATTCTTTCTTCCCCTCTGTTTCTTTTTCTGCTTTTTCCACAGAAGGAAAAGCTGACTTTTTTTCTTTTTTTCTCTCAAAGCTTTTTTTGTGCGAACTTCTCTCCGGAACTTTTCCTATCAATTTCTTCAAAAATTCCCCCGAGTTACGAAAAATGAAACTCTCTTTTATACTAATTCTGAACGGTCGCTTTGAATGGTATTTTTCAAGTTTCCATATTCTGTCGAATTAAATCAAAGTTGCAAATCAAAGCTAGATTTCACAATCAGCGCGATTTTGCTACGATTTATTCCGTTTTATAAAAATTCTTGCCCTTTATTCACCTCATTTTTAATTGTTTCTGCATTTATCAAAATATGAATATCCATAAGAATTCCAAATTTTCATGCATAATTAATCAAATCGATTTCATCCATTTTTTTTTAATTTTTCATTTTATTTGTTCAAAAATGCAATTTTATTTTTTCAAAATTAGGTGTCAACACTATTCGTGTTTAATCTCGCCTCATCCAAACTTTGACAATGGGGACTTCCGAGAATCCATTATGTCCATTTACTTTTAAGTTTCTCAAGTTGTTGGATTGACAGGTGCATTGTCTGAGCTAATCCTTCTCAAGTACTTAGGCTTAAGGGATGCCTCAATCTAAGAAATCCCAGCCTCCATTGAAAGGCTTACGCATCTAGAATTTTTAGATCCTAAACAAAGCTTGGTCATTGAATTACCTAAGGAGGTTGAAGGACTGGAAAGAATTCGTCACATCCTGATTTATCATCATGAGAAAGACCCCTTGATGGAGAGTTACGAGCTAATTGGTTGCAAGGCATTGTACAGAGTCAAAGGACTCAAGTGCCTAGAAAAGCTCTGTTTCATGGAAGTGGACAGCCCATTGAAAGATCTTGGGAATCTAACAAAATTAAGATGGCTAGGAATCACCAAGTTGATTAAGGAACAAGGGGAGTTGTTATGCACTTCCCTTGAGAATTTAAAGGAGCTAAAGTCTCTCAATGTACATGCACTTCACACATACGAGATACTTGATCTCCATGGCTTATCCTTGCCTCCCAAGTATCTTAAACATCTCTACTTACATGTCTAGTTGGAAAAATTGTCACATTGGATGTCATCATGTAAATGTTTGATAAAGATCTTATTAAGATGGAGTCACTTGGAGGAAGATCTCCTTGCAACCCTCGAAAAATTGCCAAAGCTAGTAGAGCTGGAACTGCCTCTGGCTTATGATGGATAACAATTGGATTTCAAGAAAGGGCAGTTTCCAAAGCTCAAGATCTTACTACTTGAGGAATTAGAGGAGCTCATATCAATGAATTTGGAGAAGGGAACAATGCTGTGTCTTAAAGACCTAACCATCAGCCACCATGAATGGTTGAAAAGGTTACCATTTGGCTTCGAACACATTCCCATGATTCAAAAGTTCATGTTTTTTTTAGATGTCTCATGAATTCTATGAGAAGGTATGAGTGGACCACAAGAAGGATGATTATCAAATTTTTTAGCACATAACAGAAGTATATTTTGCACGATGGAGGGCCAGCCCCTGGATAATCCGTACTTTCCCTCAGCCGAAGTTTATGAAGGCTTTACAGGTGAACACTGAATGAGATCTCCCTCGTGTTCCAAAATGGTTGGACCAATGTAGAAATAAAATTGCTGCGTGACTGTGGATTTTGTATTGCCGCTGTGTATGCTGCTTGTTTCTAAATCCTGTTCGTGTCGTGGTGTTTTCATTTCTCATTGCTGCTTCGCTTCTACTTTTTAAGAGCACTTCTTGTTTATGAATCAAGATTTTCCTGCAGAAGAATCAGGAAAAGTAAGACCTGAAAATATAATTTTAACACCTTGGCTGGACTTAGGAAGTGACTCGCCTTAGGAGCTTTTTTGATTCAGCATTCACAAGAAGCTTTAGGCCCACAAAGCCCCTTGAGGAAAATTTGGGGTGTTTGGCAAGTTTTCCCAATGGGCCAAATCCATTTTCTTCATCTGAACCATCACCCCACCCAGCATACATAAAAAAGAAATTATCCTCATTGTCGTATCAAGTCTGGATTTTGTGCATTATTTTGATTTTGTTTGTTGACACTCTTTCAAGCCCTTGAACTTGTCTGTTGAATTTGGTTTCATGCGTTAATCTAATGGAGCTTGTTTTGGGGTTCTAGGAGTTGGAGCTTGCTGGAAATTGCTGCGAGGGACAACTAGAAAAACAGGATTGTCCCGAGTCATTTCCAGCTTGCATTGAGGAACTATGAGGAATTGAGCGAGTTCCTGGGTTCTGTGACCATTGCTTATGGAGGAGTGTTGCCCGACATTCACAAAACTCTGTTGCCGGAGAAGATGGGCGAAGGGAAGGGAGACATTGAGTCTACCTCTCAGAGTTCCAGGGGGTTTTTGTTTGTAGCTTGGGTTCTCGATCGAGATTTTTCCATAGATGACTTCTAGTGCATATGTTTGAAAATGGGTTTTTGAGCTTCTCTCTGCTGGGAATATTCTAATATCTTGGCAGGATGATGTTTGGATCAAATCAAATGGTACCCTTTTTGTTTGTGTTTTTGGATGTCAAGTAGACTGAAAATTCTATTCACGTGGTTGCATTACGGATGAGTGGATCTATTGATCTTGAACTTGGTCAGATGGTATCTTCACTGCTTGAGTGAACGTACACTAAATCGAGACTGAAACTAAAACTTGCAACTCGTCACATGTAACGTATCCACAGTAGATGGAGGTAAGAAGATCTAGTGACTCATTGTTCAGATGCTGGTAACGTCCAGTACCGTTGAGAAAGTGGAGATTAGTTTCACCTGCCATGACTAGACCAGCAAGGGTGGTCCTGTACTTCACATTTTCACTGTGCACTTCTTCAATTCTTCCTTGGCTTGATGCTAATGGAAACATCATCTAATGACAATAAAAGGAAGATTTTATCTATGTCTACCTTCAAGCAAATTTCTAGGCTCTAATCTTTGATAAAGTAGATTTCTTGCCCATCCTAGCCAAGTGAGAAATGGACCAAGTCCAAGTAGGACAAGGGTTGTTATCTACCAACACAAGCCATGGATGAATGCCCCTTGCTTTATTTAGGGAACAACCTTCGATGATACAAATATTGTACCTGAACTCCAAGACCCTTGGCTCCCCCGCCAAAGTACAGAGCTAACCAAAAAAGAGGAGCATTTCCACCCTTCCATTGCAGTGTGATTATCGACTAAGACCAGATGCCTAACAATCAGCTTGTAATGGTCCAACGATTGAGGATGATCAGTCAACAGCTGAGAATCATCTCAGTCATCCAATGGTTCATCAAGGACTCAACAATTTTGCCACAGTATTATTTGCTCGCGTTATTGTAGAAAGGCCCATAAAAGGGATCGGTATGGCTGTGCGAGTTACTAGAATGTAACAACCATCCGATTTGTGTTCAATTAGAAAAGGTTGGTTATTGTTTTGCCTATTAGTTTGGTATGGACAAGCTAAAATAAATCAAGCATCGAGATATTTTCAAAAACTCAATTGGATTTGAATTCTTAAAAATTACTACAACATAGCTGATATGCATTGGGTAGATGTGATCATAGGTTGGGCGGTCTATCGGGACAGAAGCATAAATGAGTAGGATTGGACTCGCAATTCCCTTCTTGGTCAGCTCAAGCCCGGCACCATCTTATATTAAAAGATTAATAATTTGATTTCACATATAATCGGTCCACCCATGGATTGATTTGCACATAATTAGCACTGTCGTCGACTCTATTAAACTAGGTCCACCCCTCCAAAGGATTTCCCACGATTTGGGATGCCTTTAGGGTCGCGGGGGGATGCCGCCTTGGTTTTGATCGCGGAGTGCTTAAATCGACATTAGTTATCCGAGGCGGGATCATTCGGCTCGGGTCACGGACGACGATATCTCAGCCCTGTCACGGATGCTGCAGAGGCTGTCGCGAATCGACGTTTCGGATAATCGGTTTGTCTCTTGTAAGTCTCTTGTGGTTCTGTCGTTGAATTGCCTGTCTCTGAGGGAAATTAAGTTTAGGCAATGTGGGTAAATTACTGGGAGGGCTTCGTTGATGATGAACAGGCCTCACTTGGTCTTCTTGGCCCTGAATGACATGGAAGAGGGGGCAATTTTCTGTGAGGAGTTGGTGGATTCCTTTCATCACGCCGGGGGTTTTCGTAGTCTGGATTTCTCGGGCTCGTTTATCTGGGATGGGTTGCTGACGTCTGTCGCGGAGGCAAACGTTCCGCTAAGGGACCTCTTTCTTTTGCATGCTTCAGGGTTTTCGTTCGACGGGATTCGGAATATCGTGCTAAAGCTCCAGGGTATCAAGGTCTTAGATTTGGAGGCAGTACATTTCCTTACAGATCCGCGACATGAGCATGATATGCAAAGATTTTCGCAGTCTGACCTGCATTAACATCAGTCACTGCTCCAATCTCACGATGACGAGATTGTATAACCTCATGAGAGAATGTCCCTTCCTGCAGCTAATTGAAAGGGAGAAGACGAACCTAAGGAAGGATGATGCTAATGAAACTGATATCATGGTGAATTCTCAAGTGAGGTCTCTTTGGATACCTTCTAATGGTAAATTGACCAACGAATGCCTCAAGAAGATCTGGTGTCATGTGCCCCAACTTGCAGTATCTTAATGTGGGTGATTGTTTGAAGATAATGTTGAGAAATTAAGTGGATGTGCAAATAAAAATAATCACTTTATTTTATATAAGCAAAAATTGCAAACCCTTTACACACACCCACTCACTTACTTCACTCTACACTCACGTCACCTACTCCACCCACTCACACACTCACGTACACACACTCCTTACTTTACGCACACAACACCACTCACACTTTTACACACTCCTCACAATTCACACACACACAAGGGGCAAGAACCCCTATTTATAGGGTGTAAAAGTCGGTGAGAAAAATCTAGAGAGAGGGGGGAGAGAAAATTCTGGAGAGAGGGAGAAAATTATGGTGCGGCAGAGAAAGGAAGAGAAATCTGAAAAAATCCAGAGAAGGAGAGAGAGAGGCGGTGCTCCCCTTTTTTCTGACACTCCCCCTCACCGACTACTCTCTCTTAACTTAGATATAGTAACCGTGCCAATATTGCTTTTGGACTCTTCAACTGTCTCCCTTCGTTCAGCATATTGTAAAGCTTCCTTAGATGTGGATGGCTCTATAGCTCCATTTTTAGTTGCTTCTCTTGCTATGACTTTCCATTGAGTTTTGTGATCCTTGAATTTTTGTAATGCCAATTCATTCTGCCCTTTAGTCTCCTTTTCCTTCTTCTCACCCAATTTGGTCTTTGTATTCAACATATCTCCTCTAAGAATTTGGAGATTATAACTCATTTGATCAAGCCTCTCATTTGTGACTTTCATTTCGTGCTTCAACCGATTCAATCCCATCCGAAGCACTTCAATGTAGACCTCTTGATCATTTTCCTCATAAAATTTCTTCCCCTTGATCTTATTCCACCGATCCTTACACCACGGGATGTAGGGTGTAGATGGCTTCCTTTTCTCAAAGAAAACTTTCTTCTTCTCCTTCATGTGTTTGATATCTCTCTCAGCATAACCAATTGGGAACATCATAGTGGGGTTGAGATCCTGAAGCTTCTGCGGCTTCTTGAACTCACATCGGAACTTCTCTAGCTCCCTTTCTTTTGCCTTGAGCTCTCGATCCTTTTGCCTTATCATCTCATCCCTTTTCTTCAACATATTCTCCATCTTTGCATTCTTAACTTTTAGCTTCTTTATCATCTCCTGCATCTTTTGCGTTTCTTTTCACGATGCTTGTTGGCGTTGTTAGTTGCTTCTTCATGTTCTCCCTTGGCTTGCTCTTATTCGGGGTCGTGATAGAACCTGTCGAATTATCCCACTCAATTATACAAGCAGTTGCAAGCTCTTCTCGTTCTTTCATTGCCACAGGCGCTTGAAAGTCCCATTCTTCTTCACTTTCAATCTCCTTCTTGCAAGAGGTGACGACATTTCCTTCTTCCTGCCTATACCAACAAAATCTAGCAATATGTCCTACCTTGCCACAAACGTAGCACCGTTTGCTACGCCTTTGTTGCTCTTGTCTTCATCGTCATTGTCGTCACGATCTTGACAAGCTCCCCCTGGCTGATAACCCTTCTTTTCGGGTTGCCTCCGCCAATCTTCATGATTTTTCCATGGCTTGCCATCTCTTGCACCTGCTCTATTTCTATTATGGCCCTTGAACCCTCTTTTATTACTGAAGAGGGCACTTTCATCCTCCTTAATTGAGACCTTAGGCATTTGTTTATCTAAGGCCTCTTGATTGGCCAATATATTCTCCAACTCTATTAAAGTTGGCTCATTTGCCCATCCACGAGTGGCCGTAACAATACCATTATATTCCGGCCTTAACCCATGAATTATGATTCTTCTTATTCTTGTCTCGTAGATGGCATTCTCAGGATCTAATTTTGAAATTTCTTCGCAAATAGATTTAACTTTAGAAAAGTATTGACTCACCGTCATATTTTGTTGCGAGATTGAGAGGAGCTCGTTCTCCAGGCATTGTAACTTGGCATCGTTTGTCCTTGCAAACAGCGTCGCCAAGTTATCCCAGGCCTCCTTCGGGGTTGTCGCACTCTTTATGTGTTGCAGTAATTCATCTTCAACAGTCACAGCAAGCACATAAAGAGCCTTACCCGATTTTATATTCCATTTTCTTAATTCACTATCATTCGTGGGTGGGGTGGTGTTGCTCCCGCCAACAATATCCCACAAATCTTGTCCTAGCAAGTAATATTGTATGCGGGTACTCCAATTATTATAATTTGAGTTGTTGAGCTTCTCGATTCCACTTACCGAACTCGAGAAATCCGCCATCGTGACTTGAGTATAATGCCCCGCACTATACCAAGTAAGCCTGGTCCTGCACCAACCGACTTCACAATCCCGCATTGTGCACCGGCAAAAATCCGACGTCCTTCGCTTCTTCGCTCCTTGGCTCGACGATCCCCGACCGCCTTGCTCACTTACAATGGTCCCCGACCACTGTCTTTGCACGGCCTCCGACGACCTGCTCTGATACCACTTGTTGAGAAATTAAGTGGATGTGCAAATAAAAATAATCACTTTATTTTATATAAGCAAAAATTGCAAACCCTTTACACACACCCACTCACTTACTTCACTCTACACTCACGTCACCTACTCCACCCACTCACACACTCACGTACACACACTCCTTACTTTACGCACACAACACCACTCACACTTTTACACACTCCTCACAATTCACACACACACAAGGGGCAAGAACCCCTATTTATAGGGTGTAAAAGTCGGTGAGAAAAATCTAGAGAGAGGGGGGAGAGAAAATTCTGGAGAGAGGGAGAAAATTATGGTGCGGCAGAGAAAGGAAGAGAAATCTGAAAAATCCAGAGAAGGAGAGAGAGAGGCGGTGCTCCCTTTTTCTGACAGATAAATGGGGACAGCATTTTGGATGTGCTGAAGAGCTGCCCTGAAATCAGTCATTTGGAGATCTGTGGTACAAAAAAGATATGGAATCTATGCATCGACTTGGAACTTCCACGGTTAGAGGTCTTGCAAGCGGAAGGCTTGAAACTCAACAACGAGCAACTAGCAGCATTTACAAGTAGATGTTGCCATCTCAAGGATCTCAACTTAATGCACTGTGGGCATCTGTCGACCAAAGGGGTAGAAAAGGTGGTGAAGAATTGCAATACATCGAGGGAGATATATCTAATGAACTGCGATAATGTACGTGACGATTTTCCATTTTCAGATTGGATGTTGTCTATGAGGCCATCTTCGAGGAGAATAGTCTCACCTTGTGGATTAGTTTCATCCGAAATCCAAGACTTCTTCTTGAAGCGTGGGTTGTCTTGTCAATAATGATTGACTTCAAAGGGACAATTGATGAGGTAATTGTCTGCGAAGATGACAATGCCCTTGTATCTTTCTGTGGTGGAATGGTGTGTCGTTGTAGCTTCTTTCAATGTGGACCTCATTTTTATAGGACTTGCCATTATTCTGTAGATTGTTGTGGTTACTTGATACTTTGTCAATGGCTCAATAATCTCTTATTCATTGTACGGTCCAATACTCTTGATTTTTTTCAAGTTTGTATTCTACCCTTCTATCGTTTCTAACCATTTTTGTGCCGCTTTTGTGATTTTGACTCTGGCTTTGTTTTCCACTTGTTTCATTTTTTGAAAAAGAAAATTAAGTTTTCTTCGGGGTGACTTTCGCTACTTCTTGAGCTTTGTTCTTGCTTCGTTGGTATCTCTAGCTTCCTAGACTTGTCATTTTCCTTGGGTCAATAACAGATTGTGTTCAGAGCAAGAAACGTGCCTAAATGTTTAAAGCTAGAAGTGTAGGTTTGTTTGCCTGAATAATTCCCAAACTCATACCTAGTGCTCGTCGAAGCAAATTCAAAGGCATAACTCGTATAGAACTAGTCAGTTTAATGTTGGATACCCGTGTCTCTCTTAAACTACTCATAACTGTATCAAACTTCAGTTACTTTTCATTTTCTTCCTTCTATACATGTACTTGATATGTGCTTCGGTGTTGGCAGTCTTGATAGATTGAAGCCATGAGCTTCAACTTCATACTTGGATGGCACATCATCATAATCTCTTGTAATCGATTCGGAAGCTGAGGATTATGATTTTTGTTTTAGTGTACGGTGGCATGAAGTTTGGATATCCACAAGTCCAGCTTGATATGTGTTCAGATAACTGATCTAATGGCAGCATATACTCATTGAAAAATCAAAACGAATGGATTGGGCAGCTCTATGGAAGAAATTCATCGTCTGCGTAATTTGGTAGGTGCGATCTTCAGGAAGTTTGGAATTCTTTGCTACGTCTTACTTGTAACCATGGTTTCGCAATTAATGTAAGCTAGATGCTTCAGATGTGAACACCTTTTGTGCTTCATTGTGCTCGTGTAGGTAATGAGTGGGCTTGGGCATGGCCGGAAAGGGCATTTCTCCATGCCCGGCCTCACACTTCGAGCATGTAAATTGCACGCGATCCTGCCCTGAGCTTGGCGTAGAAACTTCATTTTCATCCTTTCATTCATTTGGTGATGGCTTTAAAATCCCCACGTCTGTCCTGGATCTTACTTAGTGCAAGTGCCGGTCCACGCACATATCCAAATATTATTACACAACACGAGTGGATTTAAGGATTGCGAGTTTTTAAAGAGGTAAAAAATTAGGTAGGTTTGAACCTACTCAACTTTATATGGATCATCCTTAAAAGTTCTATACGGCTAAGTGAGGTTTGCAATTTTTCGCAGTTGCCCTCTTTAATTCTACATATCTATAGACTATTTAATAAATATTGTGCGCACACATCAAATTCGACTCTATGAAACTTAGACAATTTTTCTTAGCAAAATCCCGTGACGTCACATTGATTATCGTTAATCAAAGTCTGTCAAATATGATGCCTTATGCTGCCTTTTTTAGGGGATTCCATACAGGTTGGTGCTATAATACTTAAAAGAAATCTAAGATGGACAATGGCTAGCGAATCCAACAGCAACTCTCTAAGTACGACTGGTTGATCAGACGTGAACCTGTGATTCTTACGCTACTCAAAGATTTTCTGCAGTTTTTTGACTTCATCAGACCTTCCAATAGGTTGATTGTTTCGCTCTTCTATCTTAAAGCTGCACTTCTCAAAGAGTTGTTGCCCATGTCCCGTTCTTTGTTGGAATTGCGTTTGAATCTCTGTTGCAAGATGGCAAGAGAACGCTTTCTGAGCAAGTCAAGAGCTTTGGCAGGCCTTGCAAGATAAGATTTTGATTGATTTAGAATTGAATTTCTGCTTTTTGCCCAAGTGTTTTCAGTTGTCCAAGTAGCTGTTTGCTCCTTTCAAAAATACAAATTTCACACGGAGATTCAGCCATTGTTTCTCATGATGTTTTGAAGTCTGAATGATACTAAAGCAAGAAAGCTAATAAAGTAATTTTCTCACTAATATATAAAAAAAGGCAAACGACCCCATATCTCTAATCGTGTCGTGTTTGACCAATATCTACAACATATAACGATAGAATAGAAGAAAAAGAAACAACTAATTTTCGAAGAAGTAAAAAATTCAGCCAACGCTGGAATCTCGGTCCGGTGGGACTGTTGGTGCTGGGGTGCAGACTAAAGAAATGAATCCCTCCGGCAACTCGTTTGACAAAGTGAAATGACAATTCCATTTCTCTGTGAAATAGCAAACTTGGGTTCCTTTCGCATGATCTGAAGCAAACTTGAAAGAAAAATCTCATGAGCTATAACCCTGTTTGTATCCTTCCCTCCTGTCGAATGCATGTGATCAATCCCACCATGTCACACGGTGGGGAGCGGCCGACTTCATCCCTTTTCCTTTTCTAATCAATGCCCATGGGAGAGTCATTTATTAAGGTGTACATTTCATTTTGGGTTCAAGTGATCATGGGTTCTAACTCAGAGGCACTTGCTTCGCTTTGTAAAAAATAAAGACAAGCAAGTCATTATTCCACCACCAAGATTTGTATCAAGATTCTTGAGGCGCGATTTCAACAAGTAGACAAGAGGATCATCGTCTAAATCCTGATTCATGGGAGGCAAGGGATGAGCCTCACGATGGGTCATAACGTTTATAACTCATGGGTTGCGGTATCCTGAATCTTGTATTCACTTTTTTTCTTGAGGGGTTTTATTAACAAGTGATATTGTCGCACTCGTTAGTTTATTTACATCAAAGACATTAATAATTTCAAGAAAAACGATTCTTTTTTATGATTTTCCAATAGATGTGTTAAATGTGAAGGTAGTTCCAAGTAAGCCCGAATTTGAGTAATAAGGTCAGAAGCAGGCTTACCAGGGTACTCTTTGAAATCACTAGTAAAAGAGGATGCGTTCGGGTCGATTACATGGATTGTATGGATAATACAAAGATCATAGTCCAACTGCAATAAGTAGTAAAATGCGACAGATGTGAAAGTAGAGAAAAATTGCACCGAGCCATACTTATTTTTCGGATACTAATTTAGACAATGAATCTGCAAGAGAAGTTTAAGCGCAAAAACGACCCAGAATTGGAGCACCACTTCGCGATAATAGGCAGGGGGAATTCCACCATTAAATGAATATAAGCCTATGAAAACAACCCCAAAGAGAAGATGATTCATGTTAGGAGTGTACATTAGTCTTGGTTTAACTAGGAACCGGACTGGACTGAAACCCGAACTAGCTAGTCTTAGGTAACTACCACGACTTATTCCCATTTCCAAATTTTTAGAAACGAAAATAATCGATTCGATTTTCGATTCCTTGGGAGGAGTTGGACTGAACTCGCTTGGAGTGAAGCTTTTAAGCAAACTAGTGGAAGATGCATAAACTTGGGCTGGGGCTTGCATTTCGAGCTGCCCTTCTCTTTGAGAGAGAGGGGAAGTTTTTGAGTCTAAGAGATAACCTTCTAGATTCATTAAAAATTAGGAAAAATATTATCGAAAATTCTAAATTTTGCTCATCACACATCAATATTCCAAACTCCTTTCATGTTACCAAAATTCCTAAGTGTATACTGGTGTGAGTAAAATACCCTGCGTTTTTTCATCAAAAACCTCCAAACTTTGCCCACATTGCTAAATATAATATGCACTTACATTGTCACAATGGTATGCTTGGCTCCATTAAGCCGAACTTCACTGGTTCCATCAGGATAAGTCGATATTCAGAAGAAACGACATTGTACCAAAGTGTACTGTAACTCTAACAGCTTATTAAACAGCGTTATTCCATGAGGACCGCTGAAGGTACTTCTTTTCCTTACCAGTAACTGTGCTCAAAGTTCAAACATCGAACTCCTTGGACACATTTTTCAAGCACACTAGAGATAAACTAGCAACTTCTCCAAGCACACATAACCAAAGCAAAAATAGGTGGATAAGAGGCCGCAATGCATTGCAACGGCCAAGAGACCGAGCCACCATCTCATCAACACGTGTTATGCAGACAGTAAGACCATAAACGATTCAAGAACAAGGTCCAATTACCCCTAACGGAAGATTCATCTCGAGCAAGAAACAGCGACCCCAGTTTCCGCAAGGGAAAAACGACTAATGCCACAGCACAAAAGTTTGCTTTGACTAAGTACCTCTTTTCACTCAAAGGCCCATTGGTTCTCCCTTCGAACCTCTTCCTCTTCCTCGGGCGTGAATTCATTCTTGATACCGAACGTCTCCCTTATCTCCTCGGGTGTCTTCCCCTTAATACTGTCATCCACAGTCTGGCAGGTGAGATCCAGCAAGCCCTTGATGTTCAGATAATTGGCCGCCTATGACATATCAAGCGAAACACCACAGAGCACACGGATAAGTATTGCAGTCCTTAACGAGACGAGACTTTAAATCAACTTCGCAAGTTCGTGAATTCAACTATGATGGTGCTGCTGAAATAGTCAAACCTCCGCATTCACAACAACAAGAGCCCCATGTCACAAAGTCATTGTCGGTTAAGAATGCAACTGAGATGAGTTCCAAAAAATGGTACTGAAATCTTCAAAAGCCACATGAAACAGAGAATCATGCACAACACTAATCAGCAAAATCAACATCAAAAGCTCACACTAGCCTAGAAACGCCTAGACAAGGCAAAAACAAGATCGCCGCACAAAATCTCCCACAAAACCCAAACTCTACCCGAGATTCCGCAACCGAAGAGTGGGTAAGGGAACGACACTGACCAGGACGAGATCGAAGAGAGTGGCGCGGTCGACCTTGACGAACTCAGCATCCCAGGCCTTGAGGTCGTCGCCGGCGACGGAGGAGTCGCGATCGGTGTCAACGACGTGCATCTTGCAGTAGTCGATGACCTTGGAGAGGATCCCGCTGGTGACGTTGTGGAGGGGGATGCCGTCGTCGGGGAAGTCTTTTTCCTTGAACATCTGATCAATGGTACGGGACTGCAGAGCCACCGCCTCCTCCACCTCGAAGGACTCTCCGTCCGAGCTCTTGAGGATGATCTTGTCAATCGACGACATGTTTTCTCTGCACAGATTTTCTCGAGATAGGAAGAAAGTCGATTCAATAGCAGCGTAACCCCGACGGCCTGGGGGAATGTCTTGGAAGATTCCCCGGTCAGGACAGGTCCCTCTATTATTTTTTATTACCCGACCCAAATCCGACCTCACCAATCCCCCGTTTCACAGGTCTAATTTTGACGGGATTCAAAATTCAGTTCATATTTATAATTTGGTCATTGCAGTCACTCATATCATAACGTGCAAATCAGTTAGCCCGTCATAATTTTAAATATTTAAGCTGTTAGATAAAAATTTAATTAAAAAAATATGATTTATTATAAGTAGTGCTATTTTCACAACACTTACCAGTATACTCTCCTCTTTCCCACTCTCTTCAATTAATTATTTTTTCTGTTATCAGGCTAACCCATTTCTTTTCTTATCATGCTAACCCACGAAACTACTTTTTATTTCTATCATCTCTCTTATCTAATCAGCTTCATGCAGTAATTGGACAATTATGTTCATTTTCCTTGCGGTACACTGAAGGACCCTGGTGGTGTGAGCGTTGCTGATTGTACTATTGAATGAGCTCTTTCTTTTGGTTATTGATGCAGACGCGGAGGAGTGGTTCCAGTTGGTTGTATCTTGTTATTCAATAGGTACAACATACAGATCAAATGTGCCAAAACCAGATCAAACTCAGGGAGAAAATGCTCTTGCTTGATTTCTTTCGAAAGCAGAGTCATATTGACTTGTCAAATGCTTTAAATCATCTGCAGATGTTGCTGTCAAAGTTAATAATCTTTTCAGGTTATTGTGCCAATGACTTCAATGAAGAGGATTGGGACTTCGTATTGTCCGTGACAAGGTTTTGAATTCAATTAGTAGTTGTAATGATGAAGTATGTTGTAGAGAATGTAATAGCATGAAGCACTGAATTTTATTTGTATCTCAATTGGGCAGTGTTGTTTTTTGGCTGGCATTTCAATTGTAACTCGACCTAGATTGACCCAATCCGACCCGCGTTTCGTTTGGGTCATATGCCATTCGGGTCAAAGAGAACACACACCTTGGTCAGGTCGAGTCGGGTCGGGTCAAGTTGCATGGAAACCCAACTCAACTCCATCCATTGACACCCCTAACTCCAGGTATAAATATGATTATAACACAATTGGTTTTTGAATAACTATTGGGGAAAAAGTTATACAAAATACTAAAATATGTCTATTGTGACGTACTTATTCTAAACCATTTTCTTAATATACAAGTCTCATGTTTGACAAATTTGTGGATGATGGTAGGCAAATGATGATGATAAGATGCCGGCATGACTTAAATAAAATAAAAATAATGTTGTTTTGACTGCAAAATCATATTATGAAATCATAATTGACAATAAATGTGTCATATTGATACAAGTTTGGGGTTTTTAATATTGCAAAAGAAAGTTTAGAATAGATGTGTTACAATGGGTTTAGTTAGGGTTTTTAACAGGATGGGTCGCTGTTTTGAAATATCCAAATCTTAATTAGCTAGTTTGAAAGAACAATTTGATTATTTTCGTTCAAATGTATTTTTTTAATTAGCAATTTATATTATAAGAAATGCAACTTATATAATAGACTTTTAAATTCGTGATCTATATATTAATCGTCAATGATAAAAGTAATAGATTTCCCTCATTTAATAACACAATGCAATTTTGTACTATAATACACAGATTATGCAAAATAGTTATCTGCATCCTGGATGAAACATTATCATTTGCTTTTCTATTATAAGATGGTAGGGCAACTTTTGGCCCATCAAGCCCGACCAAATGTGAACTGGGCCGAAGATTTAATATAATTACATGTCTTGTAAATTACGAGTGGGCTTGGGCATGGTCAGTCGGGCCATATCTCCGAGCCCAGCCTAACCCTCTTCGAGCATAGAAATTTCACGCGACCCTGCCGTAAGTTTCCCATAGAAATTTTATGTTCATCTTTTCATTCATTAGGTGAATGATTCAAATCCCCACAAATCGTCTTAGATCTTACTTAGTTCGAGTGAAGGTCCGCGAACATATCGTGGGAGGTTTTACTAATATGAGTTTTTATTGCGACAAAAAGTGGAAAAAAAGTGGAAAAATTGTCTGGAAAATCCTCAACTTATTACATTTTTGTTAATTCAGTCATCAATTTTTCAATTTTATTAATTAAATCATAAATATTTTTCACTTTTGCAAATTAAGTCTACTCGATCAATTTTAGCCGAAAATTGACATGAATGCTGGTTATCCTATAGAGCATGATCAACGATGGCGTGGATAATTTAATAATATATTTTATTTTTAAATATTTTTCTTTTTCTCTTTTTGTTCGCTTTTTTTTTTTTTTTTTTTTTAGTTGAGACCGTGAGGGTTGCATGGGCCTCGCTTGTGGTTGTAAAAAGAAGAAAGTATTAGAATAATTTGAAAAAAATATTAATATATGATTTTTACGATTTTTACGTTAGCATCAAGCATGCTACATAGGATGATTGGTGTTCACGTCAATGATTTCGGGCCAAAATTGGCCACATGAATTATTTGATAAAATGTGAAAATTTATAGGATTCAATTAGTAAAATTGAAAAGTTTAAAACTGAATCGGAAAAAAAAAATGCAATAGGGTGGTGACTTTTTGAATAATTTTCTAGGCAAAAAGTTAGATAGAGGTAAACCTACTCAACTTTGCATTAGCCTTTCAAGTAGAAAATGGACACGTCTTAATTGAGTTTGCATCTCACCGTACTAGCTCGCTCTACTTTAACATTTCTGTAGACAATCCAACACATCATATGCGCACCCATAGAAACTAAATCCTAATTTTTTTAAAAAAGGCCAAGGACTATGCCGATTTTCAAAAGATCTAGAAAGCTGATATGATGAGGTCATGGCTGAATTACTTGAAGATATGCAAGATGGTCACGACGGCTAGCAAATCTAACAGTGACGCTCTAAAGAGTAAAGGCTACTGGTTTTTCAGGCATGAAATTCGCCATTCTTACACAATGGCTTCATGAATTTGTCTGATATGCAGGCTCGTATGTAGGACGCAAATTGCGCAACCCCAAGATCTCCATAACCAGAACAAGAACATGCATAATTGAGTAGAAAGATTAACGCACCTGTTTTAGGATCCATCGAACATAAAGCGGAAGCAGAAAATGATTACCCACATATATTAAGGGATCCACGCATCAAGTCCTTCTCCTCTATTGCCCTCCGTATCACCGGCTCAATGAGGCGGCCCCCTCACGTGTAGCGTTAGGTAAACGCCCTTAGGTGAGGATACATGTGAGAATTAGGGTTAGAGGAGAGACTTGAGCACTATTTATAGAGTTTCCAGCCGCCTCCCCCCTCATTACGGGCCAGGCTCAACTCGGCCCACACTAGCCAGCCCATATTAGACTAATTAAGAAACCTTCTATCTCTCTTTAGACCAACCCTGTTTTACGGTAACCGTAAAAACAGTAAATTACAATATCAAATTAATTTAGTCCACATTAGGAAAACTCTTACATTCTCCCACTTGGACTATATTAATTGAATCGTACCGTATGTGCGCACATTTGGTCCAGAGATAATTCTTAATAGTCAATCCTATCCCATAAAGTGTTAAACACCGAATCATGGCGGTAACTGCATGTATACACACAGAGCCTTCCATGGTCACGAATGTTCTCAACTTTATTGATATGGATTCAATATGGTAGTGTGTCAAATGGATAACATCTCTTATAGAGATCCCATTTGTCATCACCATTCTCTTACCGTAGGTGTCACAAAAACTTGTGCCACAAGAGAATGCTTTATGGTTCCAATGAACCCACATATGTCTTGTCCTTATGGTTAACCTTTCTTTATGTATTACAAGACATATGCACAAGGCTAATAACCGGATGCCCGGATGCCCCTAGCCTTCACTCAAGGTTTATACAATCTCTTGAGACTTTATCAATATGTATTCAACATAACAATAATACATTCAAAAAATATTTTATTGAATGCAAAAGTTGATACATATCAAACCGTTACTAAGTGTAACGAACCACAGATGTGAACTTTATCAGATAAAGCCAAAATAGCTCCCACTAAACAACAGTATCCGAAGATACTCCTAAGCCCATGTTAACGATATGTTACTAAAATACACATGGGAGTAGGCCTTTAGTTAGTGGATCTGCAACCACATCATCTGTGAAAATATGTTATATTATAAGTCACATTTCTGTACCGTTTCTTTATGGTAAAAAAAAATATCTTACCACCATATATTTAGACCCCTTGAGACCTCTCGTAGTAAATAAATAATACTACAAATTTGTTATCTCAATACAACCGTATGGGTCTATCCATCAAGTTAAAACGATCAATTCCGTCATGAGGTTTTAGAGCCTAAAAGCCCAAGTAACAGCCTAAAAGAATGTTACTAACACTGCTTACATAACAGAAGATGACATAAGACTTTATTTACTGCACTTACTGCTAACATAAATATGTATTCTGTTATTGATTGCATGTCATCAGAATAGCCAGCAAAGTTTACATCTAAATACCCTACTAACTGCAAGAATTGAACATGGCTATAAATTAGCATATAATCCCTTGTTTTCTTTAAGTACCTTAAAACCTTCTTAACAGTAACCCAGTGATCATGTCCTGGATTTGACCGATATCTCGCCTAGAAGTCCCGTCACAAAGACAACATTTAGTCTAGTGCAAATTCGAGCATACATTATACTTTTAAGTGCACCGACACAAGGTACACCATTTAATTAGATTTTCTCAATATCTAAATAAGGACAATGTGATAGATTTAATCAATCACCCTTAACAACGAGCAATTCCTGGCTTGCAATGATGTATATTGAATATTTCTAATATACAATCAGCAAATGTCCTCCGAGAAAATCTAATATAATATAGCAAAAACAATCCTTACAAACCTCAGTACAAAGGATATAAGATGTCTTAAGGTCACAATTTGTAAGCAAAACATGAGAAAAAATAAATTTCCTCCCACTGACCTTGCACTATATTGAATTACTTTGTTCTCAATGGAACAAAATAATAACACTATGAAACTTTAATAATATTGTCTGGAAACTTGCTTAAGACCATAAATTAGAACTTTTTAGTCTACACACAAGTTTACTTGAATCTGCTGCAAAATCATCAATTTGCACAATATAGATTTTGTATCTATTTGGCGTAACTTTATTAATGTCACTTTCACTCGAAAGAAAATTTAAAGAAATAATTATTTCTTCACTATAAATAATCCACCCCTCTTTCAGAGTTAAAACGTTAGTTACAAATTTAGCTTTAAATTCCACAATCTTTGTTTGAAATTCTTTTAGTTTTGTACGCCAATTTGCAACTAATAAACTTGTGATCTTTAGACAAGTCAGTAAGTTTCCAAACATATTTCATAGATTGTATATTGCCTTTTATGGCATTTAATCACATACTTAATTGAGAATAAGAAACGACATTTATAAATATGTCATTACATCAACCATATAGTGGATATTGTAATCATGCTCTCACAAATAGACTATATAGTATGATGGTATAACTGATCGTCTTTCCTTAACAAATCTCCTTAATAAAGCTGCAACCACTTCATTCTGCACTTGAGAGGTTTAAGAAATTTCATTATAAACTATATCAAGAATAGTACCTTGAACCTCAACAAGTTTATTCTATGGTACAGGAGATTCCATAATTATCTGTATAGGTAAAGACAAAAACATAGTAACCTCCATCATACTATTATCTTTAATAATCTGAGAGCAGCTATCCTCTACAATAACGTCAATATTTAGAAACTTTAGAGTATGTAATTCCATAATTCTTATACCTTCTTTAGGGTCATAAAATCAATACCCCTTTTGTATATGAAAAAATTGCTTTCATAATATCAGCCCACAAAAGACTAGATAAATTAGTCTTACTAATCATACTCATCACCATGTTCAATATGGTGCATTTATGCCTTTCGACCAAATCTTTTTGTCAGAATTTCCAGGTATAATAATTAAATTACCACCCCAGAATCTACCAAGTATTTGACAAATGACCCTTTAAGATATTTCGTATTGTCATACTTGCCAAAATACTCATTGCTACTGTTAAACCTGACAATCTTTTAATCATATACGATATATATATGTCATTAGGACTTAAATACAATCTTTGCAGATGTGTCCTAATTTCAATATCAAACAAGACATAATTTCAAGCAACTAAGGCTTCCATCATCTTATAGCAAGGTGCAGTCCGCAGCAAACCTCTTTTCAAGTGTTCCGAATGGAACGCTTCATGGACAAGAAGCAAATTCAATTGCTCTTTTCTCAAGCAACAAATCATATGTCCACAACTTAAAATTTGAAACAGTAAAAACCTCAATGATGACGGAATTACCATTTACAGAAAAGGTGACTGAAAAACAAGCAATATATAATTAGCATCATGTGAGTATTGTGTAACTTGACGTACAAGTACATATCCAGAGAGTTACATACAAAGTCATATAATCACCTTTGGGCAGAATACATGACATGCAATTGTACACTCCCCACATGATAAGGGTTATGAGAATATATTCCAATTCTTCGTGAATTCATCACCTTTGGGCATATGAATCACTAGAATCAGTCACTTCTCCACCACACTATCATGTATCCCTCCATGAACTAATACACAATCACCTCCTTTGGGAGTATGATTACGCATTAGACTAGGAGACATCCCAATCATCATACGAGACCGAAATTTCTCAAACCCAATCAAGCGTGCCACTTTGGTGGTCACTACTCAATTGAATCATTGAAATTCTCTCATACCAGGGATATAAGCTTTACTCCTCACATTCACCATATATATGTGATTTTAACTTTAGTGATAGGGGCATCATATCACCAAAATCACATATCATGCTAATTACATTGCTTTATTCATTAATATATATATAGCGAACCTGAAAGACAGATTCCAATGAGATCATTGATCACAAGAACACAAGAAATTTCTCATAACAGAGAGAATAAAACATCTCTTATGCACCTCAATTACATATTACCGTAAACAACATAAAAAGAATGCTGATCTATAATATCTCTCACAAATTAACATCAATAGTAATATAGGGTACACCAAATCGACAAGCTTGACAGCTGATCTATTATTACTCATGAATTTACAAGGCAAAAATAACTCCAAGGCCAACAACTGATTTATTAATCAATTTTAGGTAACAAATATCATTACTTCACCCAAAGGCCTATTAATTGAGTCAAACCGAGAACCAAATATCTAAAATTTAACAAGTAGATACTATTGCTCGCATAAATGTTGTCATACTCCTTAACCATAAAAAATATTCAACTTGATAGACATTAACAAGTGACCGGATGAATTCATGTACAATATGCAAGAACTTAATTGACATGCATTACCCACATTCAACGAGATGTGTTAATCGCACATCAGTTTGGTCACAAGTCCTTAAGTCGTCTATCATTAAAAAATTACCAGTGTGTAAAGGAGTATACTTGAGTAACAAAAGTTTCATAATCTTTATTGTTTCTCATCAGCTCAATACATAGCTCAAATACAATCTCATATGAATTGTATCTCATTAAGCCAGCTTCAGTTCACAATAAAGTTCGATTTTTATTTATGAATCACACCTTTATAATATTTATGTGATAACATACCTATAACCCAATACTTATATTTCCAAAATCACAGAAAATATAAGAAAAATACGCAAAAGTACACTAAAAATACACGTATTTAGGGTTCCGTATGTATTTTCACATCCATAAAAATATCAAATATATAAAATAAATATACCACAAGATAGGAAATCACCATACGAGTCCAACGCCGCAAGACACGCGCTGATCCAACATTCCACGCGCCCACACGCGCCTCCTGAGTGCGCGACACGTGGATCTCACGCGTGGCGCGCGTTCGACGCCCAAGAGGTGCGTGGCCACGTGTGGGGGCACGTGCGGCCTCCTCCGGCGACGCGCCGCCGACCTTCTTGCTCGTCTCGTCGAGCCCAGTCCGAATTTGTGATTTAATTTAATTTTTATTGAATAAAAAGTCTCGAAAATCACAAATTAGGGCAAGATCTGTACTAATTAGGGCTAATCCATACAAATTAGGGCAGATCCGTACAAATTATGGTAAATCCGTACAAATTAGGGCAAAACCAATTGCGTTCGAGTTCTAGGGTTATGGTTGCTCTGATACCACATGTAGGATGCAAATTGCGCAACCCCAAGATCTCCATAACCAGAACAAGAACATGCATAATTGAGTAGAAAGATTAACGCACCTGTTTTAGGATCCATCGAACATAAAGCGGAAGCAGAAAATGATTACCCACATATATTAAGGGGATCCACGCATCAAGTCCTTCTCCTCTATTGCCCTTCGTATCACTGGCTCAATGAGGCGGCCCCCCTCACGTGTAGCGTTAGGTAAACGCCCTTAGGTGAGGATACATGTGAGAATTAGGGTTAGAGGAGAGACTTGAGCACTATTTATAGAGTTTCCAGCCGGTCCCCTCATTACGGGCCAGGGCTCAACTCGGCCCACACTAGCCAGCCCATATTAGACTAATTAAGAAACCTTCTATCTCTCTTTAGACCAACCCTGTTTTACGGTAACCGTAAAAACAGTAAATTACAATATCAAATTAATTTAGTCCACATTAGGAAGACTCTTACATCGTATACATGGCTCCATTTTTTGTGGCTGGAAAGGCTGCATATCTCCCAATTCAAACTCAGAAGACAAATGGGGAGTTCACTTGAGACACCGAATGGGATTGGGTCAGGACTTCAAAGCAGTCAGCATTAGTCTCGTTTGGTTAAAACCAAATGCGCCCGAGTTTGCTCTCATTGACGGGCCAGGCCTCCTCGGTAGGCTGCAAACCTTTGATAGGATAAAGAAATGGAGCTTGTGATGATGGAAGGTCGTGTTTTACGCAAACTGGAAGATGAATCAGAAGGTCGTCTAGCCTTCGATGGCTACTTTCCAAAGCAAATGCGGGGGCATTTTCTGCAGTTTTTTTGGCTTCATCAGACCTGCTAGTGGCTGGTCTTCTTGACTTGCTTGGATCTTGAAAGCTGCACCTCTTAAAGAGTTGTTGAAACTGTCCCCGTCTCTGCTGCAATTGCGTTTGAATCTCCATCGCAAGATCGCGAGAGAACACTTGCTGAGCTAAGATAAAAGCTTTTGCAGACCTTGAAAAATCTTTGTTTAACTTGTATTGGTGACAGTCGCTCGTGCACTAGTCCTCCTGCATTAATTCGTTTGCAGTGAAATATATTTACTTTTTGAAAAACAAATTGACAATATAAGTGTGACTCGGGGTGGTGGGTCCTCCCGCTAAGTGTCACTTGGGGGTTTACGGCGCGGCTGTCGACTATAAGCCGGTTCCTCCAATACCAAAAAAAAAAAAAAAAAAAAAAAAATACATCACTAAATTTAGCAATTTAATTCAGTAAAATTATGTTAAAATCAGCTCGCGAAATTTGCTTAGGCAATGATATAATCCTAGTGTATATGTATTTATTTGTCTGTTTGAAAATAATTTTGTTTTTCACTTTTTTTTTCTTCATATTACAGCTTACATATTTTAACTTTCATATAATCCAAAGCACCCTGAAACCTTCCGAAATCACAAATTTTAGCTACATAGATTTACAAATGTAATTTACAATATTGGAGTGTTCGAATGATACTTCAAATTTTTGTGGGGAAGCTGAAAAGGTAATTTTCTTGCTAAAAAGTTAGAGACAAATGACCCTAAATCTCTAATCGTAATGTGTCTGGTGAAATTCTACCACTTACAAGGATAGAAAAGAAAGATATGGCCTTTACCGAGAGAGAGAGAGAGAGAGAGAGAGAGAGAGAGATGGCTAACTTTGGTAGAGTGACGAAGTGATATGATGATCCCATTTCTTTGTGAAATAGCCAACTAGGGTTCCTTTCCCGTGATATGAAGCAAACTATAGTAAGATAAGATATAAAGCTTGTCTTTGGCAGACTTTTCCACAAGTTAAGCTAGAATAATATCAATTCGTCACTTGAGAGAAGTTTTGTATCTGGCTTCACACAACACATATTAACACATTTACAGTAAGGACCAATATTTCATCTGATTGGGCCATGTTTTTTAGTCAATTCTCATATTATTATAAACTGGTACATGTCAATTACTGAGACAAACACAATGAAATGGCACGATAAAAATTACTATCCCGAGAGCAATGCAATGAGATCGATTTATACGAGATGACTCAAAAGCATATCCAAAAATGAAATAGTAAACAAAAGGAGCCCATGGGCTTTCCCAAGTGTTCCTCATGCTCCGTTCCTCATTTCATTGAGAAACTGAGTCCCCTTTGCACACAAGATAAAAAAAAAAAAAAAAAAAAAGGCAGCGGCGATTGAGAGAGACACTGGCTTGTTCATGAATTATTTGAAATCTTTGATACATTTATAGATTCATTTGTGACTTAAGATCGTATCACCCCTCTTTTAGATGGAAATCATTGGACTCCTTTGCTAGATTTAAGCTTCATGGTCTCCGGCCTCCGTTGCTTAGTCATTAGTGCATGGACCAATACCGTTGCTTAGTCATTAGTGCATGGACCAATAAAGGGAGTCTTTTTTTTTTTTTGGGGGGTCAGAATAAAGCTTTTTCATTCATAAACGAGCACCGCTAGAACATGACATATATGTTTCTGAACATAAAATACTCAAAAAGAGGTTTAGGTGGTTTAGAACTAAATTGGCACCCAATAAAAAAAATAGAACTAAATTGATATCAATAAAAAGTTTATGACTAAATTGACATCAAGTCAAAAGGTTTATGGTTAAATTGGTATTAATAAAATGTTTAGAACTAAATTGGCACTAATGCAAACGGTCTAGGACTCTTCTGACACTTTTTCGAGTGGTAAAGTTAGCCATTCTTTTTTTCAAAAAAAAAAAAAAGTTAGCCATTCTCACTAGGAGATGGTAAGATATTCCTGTTGCGGGCAATAGCGGCCCAGTTTGCACAGCGATTAGTATTGCGAGGGCAATGGACTTTCTTGACTGCCTTCAGCTGGGCCAGGAAGTCCTAGCACTGGGCCCACGGGCTTGGAGTTTGGCCCGTGACCATTTCCACCACTGATAAGCTATCAGTTTCCACACCCGTGCACAGATCACTTGAGTTGCACTCCAGATCATCTACTCCCAGCAAGTACCGCAAACCCTCCCTGGTAGGGCTTCAGTTTGCAAAAGATTGGTGACTCTACTTCTCAAGTTAGGGCTAAAAATATATCTATTCAATCACGTAAAAAGCATTTGAAGGACAAAAGAAAATCACGTAAAAGCATTTACATTCTTGTTTAGTTTTTGGTCCAACGCAGTTTCATTGCATGTGAAGAGATGTACGTACATTAAGGTGGTTTTCCTCACAATTTGTTTGCTTTATGATGATCAATGATTTGAAAAATATTTTCCAAAAAATAATTATTTGTGCTGTTAAGAAAAATTAGTTAACGGAAAATATTTTCACTATGAACAATAATTTGTCTAAATATTTTTGTTAGTAATGAACATATTTTTTCATTAGTTCTTTTTTGTAAGTGGCACAAATGATTATCTCCTAAAATAATTTATTGTGAAACAAACGTATCCGGACAATCATCACTGCTATTGCTGCCTTCAATTCACTTTCAAAATTATCGAAGGCATATTTCTTGTTTAGTACCAAACAAACATGTGTACTTGTCCCTTTTCAGCAGATTTCGTTAGTTGCCATCGCAGATGCAAAATAAATGAGATTAAGTAAAATCGTTATCCCATGGCATGATCACCAATTCAGAACAAATTTATTTAATTTTCGATAGCAATTGTCAAGAAATATGGATCTACCACATAGTTTGCCAAAGATGAAAAGCTGCCGCCAAGGAATTTTTTTAGTGTCTACTCTCTTTAGATATCTATGCCGAATGGAACTGTGATCAGTTCAATCAACTCTTAAAAACTAAGAGACTTGGAAGTTTTTCTGTAAACCAGTAGATCACATAAACCTGCTAGTAATAGACGACCTTGCCCTGAGGTCGAAGGTCAAGAGGCTGCTGAAAAAGAGGCAGTATGTGCTTGTCTTAAACGACGCGTGGAGCGAGGATTTGCTCAACTCGATCAAAAACTTATTCGTGGGAGCAAGCGGGTGGTTGATCATCACCGCACGAAATGAAGCCATAGCGAACGCCTTTGCTACGAACTTGGAAGGTCACGTCTACAAGATGGATCTCCTCTCTCAGCAGCAGAGTTTGATTGAATGTTTTCCGTGTCGACCATTTCTTAAAGAGCTTTAAATGCAAAATTTAAAAGGTAAGACTTGCATTGAGTACTTGTCAATCTTCTTGACTGTGGTGAATTATGATTTTGTCCATCTATGTTATTTGTTGATTATTGGGTGGTGGGGCAACCCTGTACCAACGGTGCTGGGCAATGCCAGTGATGGATCTGGGCTTTTGATATTTGTGTGGTGGTGGAATGTAGAATTGAAATAGTAAAACTAGCTATTGTTAAGGGAAAAGTACACTAAAGGTTCAAAATCTTTCATATATAGTTGAGTTTGGTGCCACAATTTTTCAATCACTCATTTGAGCTCCTTAACTTTCAAAATTCATTTAGTTCAGTTATATATTTAGAATTTGCTTTGCAGAATAGCTAAAGTGGCATTATTTAAAAACGCAACAACGATTTTATCATTAAAATAATGCCATGTCCCCAATTCAAACGATCTAATTAGTCGGAGTCACTCCAATGAAGAAAAATTGTGGTACTAACCTAACTGCTGCACAATAGATTTGGAACCTGTAGTGTGCTTTTCCTTATTATTAGGCGATCTATTTGCACATTGAAAGCTTTAATAGATGGGCTTAAGGCCCGTCCACCCAAGTTGGGCCCAAATAGCTCGGCCCATGGGAATAGGGCCCGTGGAAAGAAGGGGGTATAAAAGGGAGGAGAAAGAGAGAAAAACACATCGTTGTTTTTCAGAAAAGGAAAAGACGTACGTTCTCCACGCTCTCTCTCCCCAAAAACAAAAGACAAGAAGCATACGGCTTGATCTTCCTCCATTCAAGGCTTCATCGGATCGGATTGCTTAGTTTCTCTTCCTCCATCAACGTCGGTGTTTAATCTCGTGGCTAAAAGGTACGCTCGAATCCGTGGTGTGCTTTAGGATTGGTGAGGCGTGTTGTTTTTCCCGGGCTTCGTCTTCCGCATGATTTAGGGGTTCGATTCGGTGTCGAATCCAGTTTTCGGGGATCCGTTATTCCCAACATTGGTATCGAGCCGGGTTTCACGCTTTTCCCGATCAATTCGATGTTTTGATTGATTTTTCGCGAAATCCTTTCGGCCGTACGGAACCGGGCCAAAATCCCGACACCCGAGCGCTTTTCGGCCTTTTTTCCGAGTTTTGGTAAGTCAAAATAAAATTGTGATTGCATAGGAAGAAGCGCGACATCGAGACGAGTCCGGAGATGTGTCGACCGCCGCCGGGCGCCGCCGCACGCGCCCACACGTGCGGCCGGAAGGCGCTGCGCGTGGGCGCGACACGCCCGAAGCGCTAGCATCGGCCAGCGCGTCGGGGCGCACGCGCCGGTTGGCGAACCGGTGCGTGCGAGCCACCGGCGGCGACCCGGCACGCGCCGGTCCGCGGACCGACGCGTGACGTCACGTGATGACGTCACCGTGATGTCATCCAACGGTCGGTAACCGTTTGGATGACGTCATCGATGACGTCATCACCGACGCCATTTGCCGGACGGTCACCGGCCGGCGACCCGACCCACCGGAGACCAAGGCACGTGGCGACCACGTGCGGATGACGCCCGCGTGTCGTCATCCCCGCACGCGCGTGGCACGTGCGCGGTCTGCGCAAGCGGCCGACCGCCCGACCGGTCCGACCGGTCCGGCGACCGACGACCGTTGACCCTCTGACCGTTGACCGTTGACCACGTTGACCGTTGACTTTGACCGTTGACCGTTGGCCGTTGACTTTGACCGTTGACCGTTGACCCAAAAAAAAAAAAAGGAAAAGAATGTGTTTCTTTTTCAATTAAGTCTACGGATTATAATGTGATCCCTTATTTGTTCTGCATTTGTTGCGAAACTATGCCTCCCTAAGGTTGCGCACACCTATTCGCACAGTTACCGATGAATAAAAGGATAGGCTGTCTGAGTTGATAGCTGAGCTGACTGATCATCGATGGGAAAGGGGTGACTTAATTGATCATGTCCTTGAAGTCAACAGGAAAATTCAACAGGTCATATGGAATGGTCGTCCTATGTCACAAATGAGAGATGGTGCGATTTTTCATAACCACTCTTCCACCCGAATGGCAAGATGTGTTGAATCGCATATGGGATGTCAACGAGCCGCTTCCTATAAGAAAATTGTGATAGATTTTGTAAACGAATATTACTATATTGTTTCAAGGGAAAAGATCAAGAAATTGAACAAAAGAGGATCTTTCCCGCCAGTGTGCCGACTTTGTATTAGTTGTATTGGCTATTATATGTTAAGTGTGCTTTGTGGACATATTATGTATTGATTACTACCTAATTATGTTAATTGAAAGCATTATTTTTTTTTTTTTAATTGTATGTCAATTATCTCGTCGTTTCGTTATTGCTGGTTGCTCAGGGTAATTAGTCAGGGGTAGTTTTAGAAGTTTTTGTAGCTTCATAGAATTAATTTTGCATATGACAATCATATTAATGATAGTTTTAAGTTAGGACTTTTGGAGGATGATTGGAAACGTAGTGACCTTTTGACTCTAAAGCCTTACTTGAAATTATTCATTAATATGATGGGTCTATGTAAAATAGGGATGCATAAATGATAGGCATTAATAATTCGTGCATATTTGTCTGATTTGTTAAGATCAATGGCTTCAGCCACAAAGAGCATAGTTGTCGAGCTGAACAAAGGTGAAAAGGTCAATGGAGACAACTATGAGATTTGGCAAATGAAAATCCAGTATGTGCTGGAAGAGCAAGAAGCACTTGAGGCTCTTGTCATGACCATGGAAGAACCTGAAGAGGGAACCACTGCACAGCACAAAAGAAACAAAGAAGCTTTTTTCTGCATGGAAAAGAATGAACTCTCTAGCTCGCATCACGTTGTTGAGTAGCATGGAAAATGACGTCATGCGAGAGTTTCGGCGTTTTGATAATGCCAAGGAATTGTGGGAGGCATTGGCGGCTAGATATGGTCATACTTCGGTGACTAGACGAGGCGCCACTATTAGGTTTGACTTTATAAGAAGCCTCATGGTCGACCACGAAGCAACATCTTAGAAAGATGTCAAACATGATAACCGAGCTGAAAGATGCTGGCCGTGTCCTCGCGTATGAGCAACAAGTGCAAGCAAGATTCGTTCCTTACCTTAGAGTTGGGAGCATATGAAGGTGCACCTGACTCATAATGAAAACATCAAAACCTTTGAGGATGCGATGCGTCATCTTGAGCTGGAAGAGGACCGCCCGTTGGCGCTAAGCCGGATGCTGAACTCTATTATGTTGGTTCTAGCTCAAATGGAGCTTCGAGCTCCAAGCGCAAGCGCCCTAACCGGTTTGATAAGGGGAAAGGCAAGGAAGAAGCAGGTCATTTAGGGAAGAAACCCAAATTCAACCAACATGGAAGAGGGAAACGTCCTCGCATGAAAAAGCTTGCAAGGGGAAATGCTACAACCGTGACAAGAAGGGTCACTATGCTCGCGACTCGTCGTGAGCCAAAGAAGGTATGCACCCCTTGTACTTTTCAGAACTTTGCTTATGTGTCGAGTTCTGTGTTCTTAACTCGAGTCTAATCCTTTGTGGACTGTGGATTCGGGAGCGACAGACCATGTAGCGAAGGATAGAGGATCCTTCGTGGAATTCCGATGAGTACCAACTGAACTAAGTGGATCTATGTGGGAAACAACTCCGAGCTGAAGTGAAAGGAATTGGCACATGCCAACTGAATATGCGTGGTGGATGCACCTTGTTTCTTCATGATGTATCGTATGCTCCGGAGATTCGTCGGAATTTAGTGTATGTATTAATGTTGGTTAAATTAGGTTTTAATATGAACTTCTGTAGTAGAGGTGTGAATTTGTTTTTGGAGACAAATTACTATGGTTGTGGCTATTTTCTGGATGGTTTTATTGTATTAGATATTGATTATGTTAATGCTAATGTTTGTTATTCCCTTCTCACGTCTCCTAATAAATATGATAATGATGTGAATGTGTGGCATGCTAGACTTGGTCACATTGGCCAACAGCGTATGAATAGACTAGCCAAAGAGGGCTTATTGGGCAATATTGAAAAAGTCGATTTGTCCATATGTAAGCATTGCCTAGATGGGAAAACGACAAGGAAACCATTTGGAAAAGGAAAAAGAGCTGAGTTTCCTCTGCATTTAATCCATTCCGATGTCTGTGGTCCAATGAATGTAAAAGGAAGGCATGGGGCTGTTTATTTCATCACCTTTATTGATGATTATACTCGATACGGATATGTCTATTTGATTTCTCATAAATCTGAAGCGATAAGTTGTTTCAAAAGGTTTATGAACCTTGTAGAGAATCAATTAGATAAGAAAATAAAAGCATTGAGATCCGATCGAGGTAGAGAATATTTATCTGATGAGTTCAGAAAATTATGTGATGAAAAAGGAATAGAAAGACAGCTTGTCTATTCCGTACACTCCTCAACAAAATGGTGTTGCGGAAAGAAGAAACAACCCTACTGGAAATGGTTAGGTCCATGATGGCGCATGCTAACTTGCCTATCACCTTTTGGAGTGATGCATTGTTAATCGCTGCGTATATACTTAACCGGGTGCCTTCCAAATCAGCTGCTTCCACTCCATATGAGTTATGGACAGGTAGAAAACCGGACTTGAGTTTTCTTAAGCCATGGGGTTGTGCTGCCTATACACATGAGTCCTCTCACAAGTTTGGGAAATTGGGTCCCAGAGGAAAGAAGAGTATTTTCATAAGATACTGAACACTCGAAAGGATATGTGTTCATTGGTGAGCAGGAAAGTGGGAGTGTAACTGAATTTGAATCACGAGATGTTACATTCTTAGAGGATGAGTTCCCTAAGAAGGGCGAAATAGGGGAAGATCACTCCCTATTTGAGACCTTGGATCAAGACAATGATATTAGTGGAGTTCATCCAAGTGGGAGCATAATAGGGAATGATGTGCGAGTGTACAATCTCCCATACGGCGAACAAGTCGCCAAAGTATTCCCGTCGACGTTTTGACATTGAAGGGGAAACTTTTATGGTTGCTCCACAAGATGAGGATGAGCCTAGAAATATCAATGAGGCTCTTAATTACCCTAGTAAAGAAAAATGGATTCATGCAATGGAAGAGGAAATGGAGTCTATGAAATCAAACCAAGTCTGGGAACCGGTTGATCTTCCAAAAGGACGCAGAGCTATTGGGAACAAGTGGGTTCTCAAAATAAAGCGAAAGGCTGATGGCTCGATTGAAAGGCATAAGGCTCGCCTTGTGGCGAAGGGGTATAATCAACAGGAAGGAATTGATTATGAAGATACATTTTCTCCTGTAGTGAGATTTACCTCGATTCGCATTATTCTGGCAATAGTAGCTAGTCTGGATCTTGAGTTACATCAAATGGATGTAAAGACTGCTTTCCTCAATGGAGAATTAGAGGAAGAAATATATATGGAACAACCTACTGGTTTCATAGTGAAAGGCCAAGAAGAAAAAGTATGTCGACTTTTGAGGTCGATATATGGTCTTAAGCAGTCATCAAGATAATGGTATATACGTTTTCATGACGCCATAGTGGCATATGATTTTACAATGATTGATGAGGATCATTGTGTATATACTGATGATATCATTTTGTGATCATATCATTATATGTTGATGATATACTGATTGCCGGAAGCAATATGGAGTTGGTTAATACTGTCAAAAGATGGTTGTCTTCTAACTTTGAGATGAAGGATATGGGTGAGGCTGCATACATTCTTGAGTTAAGATTTCGAGAGATCGTTCAAGAGATCGTTGTCTCTTTCGCAAGAAACCTATATAAATAAGGTTCTTGAACGATTTCGTATGCAAGACTCCGTAAACCCATAGACACTCCTATTGCAAAAGGTGAAGGATTGAGCCACAGATTGTGTCCAGGGACTCCACAAAAGAAGGAAAAAATGAAACATGTTTCTTATGCTAGTGCTGTTGGGAGCTTGATGTATGCTATGATGTGTACAAGACCCGACATATGCTTTGCAGTTGGAATGGTGAGTAGATACCAATCCAATCCAGTCCAAAGACATTGGAAAGCTGTCAAGAGAATACCGAGGTATCCGAAGGGCACCGTTGATTTCAAGTTGAATTACCAAGGAAATGATCCGCGACTTGAAGGCTATTCGATGCTAATTGGGAAGGAGATTTAGATGAAAGAAAATCTACCTCTGGATTTGCTTTCTTATTGAACAATGGCGCCATATCATGGAGCAAAGAAGAAGCAAACGTGCATAGCCTTGTCCACGATGGAAGCTGAGTTCGTGGCGTTATCGCAGCGGTACAAGAAGGAGTTTGGCTTAAGAGATTTTTGGATCATTTAGGTGTTATTGAGAAAGCTGCAAATCCATTGTTGGTTAACTGTGATAGCCAAGCAGCTATAGCGTACACCAAAGATCCAAAGTATCATGGCAAGACCAAACATATAGATACCAAGTATAACTTTGTAAAAGATATGGTTGCACGAAAGGATGTGAACTTGCAGTACATATCTAAGCATAGAATGGTAGCAGATCCTATGACAAAGCCAATACCTAGAGATGTGTTTTGTGGTCATGTAAAATCTCTAGGATTGCGTAGAGTCTGATGTACTGAATTGTAATTTCCCTGAGATGTTCACATTTATGAATTTTTTTTTTCATTGATTAATGCCTATGAACCTTACTATGATCTTTATGCATCTTAATGCTCAGTGCATTATTTTAAGTTGAGAAGTATGTCGGACATATATAAGATTAGCCCATTCACACGGGTAATCGCCTCTGTTTACTGTGTGATAAATAGAGATGAGACTGTTTATAAGCTTATTATCTAGGTGATAATCGAGAGCTCAAGCTTAAAACACGTATGTTGCCTTAACTGAGTGTTAAGATGAGGACATAATACTAAAGATGTCTGAAAGTAAAATAACCCACATATTTTACTTTATCCGTCTATGATGCCGATGTGAGTTCCGATGAATTTTGTAAATGAGTAGATACGTGAACTCGAGTTAGACATTGGGTATGTCTGAACTATCATCTGTACGGTATTGAAAGGTGTAGACATACGCTCCATGGGAAAGGAGTTAATACCGTAATACGTATTTCATACTACGTATGCATGAGACGACCAATAAGAGTGGCAAAAAGTTTGATCTCAACTTTTATGACGTGTGAGACTCTTGAGGAAAAGAGTTACTCAATTTTGAAGTCCCCTCGACTCTTACTTATTCTCAAGATTTCTATTTAGTGTTTGCTATCTTAGGATGTTGCCAATGGTCATGAGTTTGATTCGATCTAATGGGACATTTCTAGAAAAGCAAGCTGAACTGAAATTGAGAGTTTGAAGGAAAGAGAAAGATCGATTTTGGAGAATCACATTATAGTTTTGTATTCACTGGTCGACCAATTATAACTGTCTTTGTGATAATTATAATTGTGAATACAATAAATATATCATGTTTAAAAGAGATCAAGGGAGATATAAATGTGATCAATCGATCTAGGGTATTGCATACTAAATCTACTCAGAGTGTGATGCCCATTATGAGCTGCTATATATTCCTAACAGATGTATAGCAACGAGCTCTCAAAGTATGCTGGTTGCACGGATTATTCACCAGTATGAATGTTGAAGAAAGGTAAAGAGAATCCTGTTCGGCCCACCATGTGCGAGTGGGAGATGAAAGCTTTATTAGATGGGCTTAAGGCCCGTTCGCCCAAGTTGGGCCCAAATAGCTCGGCCCATGGGAATAGGGCCCGTGGAAAGAAGGGGGTATAAAAGGGAGGAGAGAGAGAGAGAGAGAAAAACACATCGTTGTTTTTCAGAAAAGGAAAAGACGTACGTTCTCCACGCTCTCTCTCCCAAAAACAAAAGACAGTAAGCGTACGGCTTGATCTTCCTCCATTCAAGGCTTCATCGGATCGGATTGCTCAGTTTCTCTTCCTCCATCAACGTCGGTGTTTAATCTGTGGCTAAATAATCTGTGGCTAAAAGGTACGCTCGAATCCGTGGTGTGCTTTAGGATCGGTGATGCGTGTTGTTTTCCTGGGCTTCGTCTTCCGCATGATTTAGGGGTTCGATTCGGTGTCGAATCCAGTTTTCGGGGATCCGTTATTCCCAACACACATTTTATGAGAAAATTTATATGTCATGTGAAATCTAATCGACATTCTTATTTTCCTTGACTGCGTTGAACTAAATGCAGGAATTTGATTTTTCTCAAAACGCTAGATAAGAAGTTTAAGATTGTAATGAATTTGTTGGTGTCAGTAATTAGACCAAAAGCAGAATGTTTGATACAAAGGTGGCGTGAATTGAGCCTCGCACTTACGCTGATATCTGGGCCCGGAAATTTTCTCAACTTTTGGCGTCCAACTTACAAATTCCCATTTCCTCTATATTGTCCTTCCCTTTTTCTCCTTCCTTCTTATATGATGTGCACAGCGATGCCCAACGCCTCAAATCTGATCACAACCCAAAGATGATGGCCATGGAATTGCTTCGTTGGTTGTTTCTAGCGATGTTTGAGGCAATCAAAGGATTAGTTCCAGGTCGAGGTGAAGGTTCATTACCCGTGGCATTGTAGTTGGTGGTGGCTAAGGATTCTTGATGGCGGTTCCAAGCGATGGTCGATGGTGGCTTGGTCTTGGATGGTTGACGGTAGAAGATGATGATGGCAATGAGGGGTTGCGAAAAAAAGGAAAATTCTATGGTGGCTGGAATTTTTTTATTTCATTTTTTATTGAAGGTGACTGTGGATGATGAAGGAGATGGTGATGACGAGGTGGCGGCGGTGGTTCAACGACATATGGTGGCGAGCATTAGCGGTGGCACGGTGGTGGCAACGCGTGAATGATGTTTACAAAGAAGATAAGCGGTGTAGTAAAGGATGGTGCGCCACGGGAGAGTGTAGAAATAAATTTCCGTTTTTTTTTTAAATTTAAATTAGTCATTCTCCTTACTTTTCAATTTAAAGAAGATATAAACGAATTTTTTAGCATCATCTCAAACCCTCTTGACACATGGAAATTTTGCGGGTGGTTGGTTTGGTAGAGACTCCTGCCACCAACAAACAAAAACACATTGTTATTTTTTTATTAAAAATTAAAGCATGGAAGCAATTTATTTTTAAACCGAGTTTTTTTTTTTAAACTTCTATAGATTTTAGATTGTTTTACCTATGCAAACTTTGATGTTAAAACTTACTTATTTTGCATGCATATGTTAGTGGACGCTATTTAAAAGATTTCTGGACATGATGGTTCACATTTCCAAACCAGATTACACAATTAATTTTGCAAGACAATACTATCTTTTAATAGCTAACTGCTCACTGTTACTTAAAAGGACTGATACAACTTGATAAAAGTTCATCATCATCTTCCTAGTATTATTTTAACTTCTTATTGTTAAAAATATTACTACATTAACGATTGATTAATTGTATGTTTCGATGAGAATACTGTGTTTTACAAATGAACAACTCTATTTTTAATGAGAAGCCAAAGCAAAATAGGGGGCTCATATAGCTAGTTTTCATGATTAAGAAGTTTTGGAGAAAATCGCACAAATCTATTAAGTCTTATATAAGGAACGCAATGAAATCTTAAATCTTTCAACTGATGCAATTAATCGAATGTTTTTAGTCCAAAACCTTTATTTATAAATACAACTAAATCTAAAAGCTTTCAGTTCTATATATTTGATAATGTAATTTGATCTTCCAATCTCCATGAACAAATCAAGATATATCCCAAGAAGTAGCAAAGAATCACATTCATCCAAATTTTTATTGAAAGAAGATCCAAAATGGCTTGAGAGTCCAAGTAAATCAATAATAATCTTCGATAAAACCTAGCTTTTGTGCCTATTTGAGGTCGGGCCACAATGCCTATAAATCCGCTTGAACACAATTATAATTTATATATACCGACTAATGCAGCAAATTTCTCACCCATGTTCAAAGGTGATAAAAATCATTTATCTCCCCTATCTAGATCATTCTTATCAGGTTAAGCTTTTTTTTTTTTTTTTGGGGAGGGGGGTCGAAATATCAGGTTAAGCTTAAAATATCTTATTTAGTTGAACTATTATCAACAAGTACCATCAATGATCTTACAATTTTTGTTCAATACCAGTATGAAAGTAAGCGTGTTATTTGGCACCTTGCGACAAACAAAAATAATAATATCAAAAGCTAAAACAAACAATTTGAATGATGTGACCTATCCTATTTTGAGCATGTCATAGATGATTCTTTTTATGGAATTAATTTGACATAACAATATATATATATATATATATATATATATATATATATCAATTGATCTACATATAATAAATGACTTCTATGTAATGACTTTGCTTGGGAAGGGACTTCGGACATGGTATTTAAAAGAGAGGGATAATAAGGACAATCAAGAAAATCAAAGTCTAGAATAGGATTTAAAAATAAATAGTTTCTCTTCTAATCTTGGATGGTTTCCATGTAGCACTTTATCTTACATTAAATTACATGGCCATATCCACCAAGGTGTAAAAATAAAATTCGCACAAGCAGATTTGACCCAAACTTCTGCTTTTGCCCTTTGAAAGCCCCTCTCTCTCTCTCTTGGTTGGTTGTGTACTGTCGGTACCCTTCCTAATGCGAGCGACAACGAGATGAGAGGAGAGAGCATAAATAAAGAGGAAGGGAGGGGGCCAAAAGAGCCCAAGGAAGAAGGGTTCCTCCTTCACTATCAAGCCACCTCCAATTAATAAAAAGTCTCTCCTCGAAATCCCCATCTAGGGATTTCGTCTCCCCACAATTCCCATCATGAAAGAATCGTCTGTATCCATATTTGCTTGGAGAAATGGCACAGCTAGGCCATTTCCATCGGTGACTACATCCTCTCCCTCTCTCTCTCTCTGATCCAACCAAAGGAGGGGAAAATGATCCCACCTCAGTGTTGGGTGGTCTGGGGCTGCTGATTCCTGTTGTATGGGAAGAATGGCAAAAAGAATTGAAACTCACTAAATCTGCTGAAGATGAACTTGACAACCTCACTTGATCAAGCAAATTGAAGATCTTCTCGCGAAAGCCTACTCAAAGGAGGTCATCGATGAAAAGCTCAAAATGGGCATGGAAATTTCTCTATGACTCTCAAGACGCTATCGAGGACATGAAGTGTCGTAATTCCAAGGGGAGGTGGAGAGGTTTTAATTTCTACCTTCGACACAGATACGAAGACGAAAATTTTGCAGAGAAATCAAGATATATAAAAAAAACACTAAAGACATACGGAGATAATCTTGGGAGAACCGGTCCCATACATGCTCATTTTACATTACCCGGCAACCAAGCCCATTCCTGCTCGGCCGACGTTGGGTCATCGGTTAATGCCTTAAGTGAGAAGATAGATGCGTTAGTGGGTATCAAAGAGCTGATTCCAATGGCTAACAAAGAGAACTTCGTCAAAAGTGATTTTCGTCCACGGGGCGCAAGGAGTAGGCAGGACTAGTCTAGTGGGCGCCGTGCTTCGTGACTAAAGGGTAAGTCTTCGCTTCCAATACTGTGTATGGATCAATGATTTAAGATCCTGTGAGTTTGCCGACAACATAGGGGAAGCGCTCATGAAAGCAAATGCAACGATGTGGAATTTGACCGAGGAGGGGGTGAACAAAGAAGAAGACTCAATTAAACTCGAAGATGCTTTCCAACAAAGGTTCAACTAGGTTCTTGTCTTGGATGATGCAGGCAAAGAGGATGTGTTCATTTTCCTCTAGAATAAATTAAATGAAACTGGTTTGAGTGTGCTCGTCACAACTCGTGACAAGAGCTTATCTCGCTCCATGTCTGGGCTACGTGAGTCCAAAATATTTTATCCACGACTTCGAGCTTGTTTTCCTTTCGAGAATGATTCTTGTTCTCTATTTTACCGAAATATTTCCCGTCAGGATATCCCTGAACTTGATTTTGAGTGTATGTTAAGAAGATGCCAAGGATTGCCACTCAAGATTCTGGCGATGTGTAGGCATTTGAAAGATAATAACAATGATGATGTTGTAGGTGACTCTATGCTATTCGATGGAAAAAATTGAGTTACAGGATTGAGGAAAAACTACTATCCAGAGGGCACAAAGTTGAACCATATGGAAAAACGATAACTTTGCGCACGGACCACCTTCTTGATGTCTGTGCTTATATTTTTTACTTGAGCATCTTCTTGTTAGATCATCCCATAAGGTGCTCCACCATGATGCGGCTATGGATGGCGAAGGATTTACTAAGCATGATCTAGTCTCGGAAAATCCAAGGACAACTCTGCAAAAGCTATTAGAATGTCATGTAATTTGGGGAAAGAAAACAAGTTATGGGAGGGTCAAAATTTGTTGTGTTCACAACCTTAAGCATCAACTCATTATTTCCAATTCAAAAGATGAAGGGATCGCGATGATTGTTACCCGCCCGGAAGAAGGATTGCCTGATAATGTACAGTACCTGTCCTTTCACAAACCTATGCGTGAAATAAATAAGAACACATTGGTCAAACGACTTCGCTCCCTACATTTCTTCAAAGAGGTGTACCCAAAATCCTTGAAAGAACCGTTGAAGAAGGTTGAGACACTTAACGTGCTACATATTCAAAAACATTTGACCAAGGAGGAAGAAAATCGTGTTTCTTTGAATTCTTTTCCTGAAAAGATTCTCCAAATAAAAATCTTAGGTACCTAAGTTTAAGGGGTACCAACATAAAAAAAAGTTCCGTCGGGCATAAAAGATCTTGCACATCTGGAGACCTTGGATCTCAAAGATACCCTCATGCATGAACTACTAAATAATATTCTGAAGCTAACAAAACTTCGCCATATGTTAGTATACAAGGGTGACAGAAGTCCAGATGCAGGTAGTAACCCAAAGCTTAGTGTGAAGGTCCCATTAGCATTAGGACACTTGAGATCATTGCAAAAACTATGCATGATAGAGCTAAAATCAGTGAGGGGAGAGAAATGGGAAAGAAAACGGTTGCTAAAAGAACTCGAGACATTGGTAGATTTACAAAGGCTAGGTATCTCAAAGCTGAGAAGTGAAGATGTAGAGCATCTTTGCTCTTCCATTGCAAAGTTGACAAAACTAGAAGCACTACATTTTATTGTTGAAGATGGGGAGGAATTGGATCTTTAGAGGGATTTGAGAGGAATGAACAGTGTTGGTGTTTGCGGAATTGTGTGTTTAATGTGTGCAAGGGTGTGCTTTGTATGTGAATTATCAAGAGAGCAAAAGAACTAAAAACAAAGTGGGCAAGGGCAAAGTAATAATAGAAATGTGTAAAAGAGAGTGGAAGAATAAAAGCACAAGGAACAAAAGAAAGCTTTTTTTTTTTTTTTTTTAATTTAGCTGTAGTACAAAGGAAGGGGAGGAGCTTGTTACCTTTTGTTGGTCTTTTACGCTCTCCCCCCTTTCCTATTTATAGGGTGCTTCACCAACTAAGTACAACATTTTAGATTTATGTAGAATGCTGTCCATGTAAGCTAGACTTTTTTTTTTAAAGGATTTTTCTTGTCTTTTCTCGCTAATTTCAACCTTGAAGTTTTTAGAAATTAGACCAACAATTCAACAAACACGAATACGTTCAGCGGGTTCACCTGGTAACTTTGCCTAAATGGATGTTCTCTCGTACTAATTTGGTCAAATTGGTCCTCAAGAAGAGTCGATTTAATGGAGATCAATTCCAACGTTTGGTAGAGTTGTGGAATCTAAAGCATTTGGAACTACAAGAAGTGTTTAATGAGGTATCTGTGATCATGTTTGGGGAAGGTAGTTTTAAAGAACTTCGCTTTTTAGGCGTAGATATATTTGACAAACTTACATCCTTATATGTTAAAGAAGGAGCCCTCTCAAATCTTGAAAGGTTATTCCTAGGTCGATGCAAGTCATTGACAACATCATCACTATTCCTCCAAAGTTGACATACCTCGAACATTTTGGTATGCCTGATAAATTTGTGACAGAGGTCGAATGGAATGAAGAAGTTTGTAGGCGCATGAAGATTGAGCATAAAGTCTGGATAGAAAGAGCCATAGTGGATGTGCTTCCTACGATAAGAAATAGTCCATCCAGGTAAGCCTTATTCCAACTGAAAATGAATTAAAATCCATTAGTGTTGGTCTAGTAGGCTCATGAGATTAAATCAATCACTGCATGAAAAGGTATCCCCATTCCTTTTGTCAAGTAACGTGTTATTCAGTAGTTGTTCCTTAAATTTGATTGATGGGAGAATCCCAGCCGACTCGAGCTTGGAATCACCTAGAAATAAATAGATGAAACCCTCATAAACGTGGATCATTTCTGTTTGGGCGGATTTTGCGATTTCAACAAAGGGCTTTGCTTTTGAGTTCTCTCTTCATAAGAAAAGAAGTTTTCTTTGGGGTGACTTTTGTTGCTACTCGAGCTTTTAGTTGTTGTTCTTGTTTCCTTAGTACTATCTATAACTTCATATACCTATAATTTTTCAGGGGTTAATTATGTTGGAGAAATCTTCTTGAAATGCTTTGAAGCTGACAAAATGTTTCCATCAGTTTAGTCTGAAGGCTTGCAGACTTTGCTGTTTAAAGTCTGAAGACCTCCAGACAACCAGACTCAAGATTCAAAGTCTATCCTCATTGACAGTTTCTAATTCGTTGAAGAAAGGCTATCCAGAACTGGATGTTTTATTAAGGATATGACCTTATCGACTGGAGAAGATCTTTTGGCTGGATATGACATAACGGAATCATTTTAATTGATCGAGATTGATTCGAAGATTAAGGATCTGATGATTGGCAAAATATTCTTGGAAGGTTCTACTTATGGAAACCGAGATCCTGATTGTATGGGCGAACATGATTAATGGGCTATCGACATGTTCCTTTAATAGCTCGAATGATCTTCCTAATTGATTTCGTCCAATGGGTAGATTGAAGGAATTCCTTTGGTAAGTGCCAACGGGTACGATGGCGTAAAGGAGTATATAAGGAAGACATTCTAAGTGGTTCGAGAAGTGCCAATAGAAGAATTCTAAAGTCTGTAGCTCCTTGTTGTTTAGTCAATTCATTTGAGTGAAAACTTGTACGCAAAAGAGAGTTTATATTTGTGAGAAACCTTGAGGAAGTGTGGTAGAACATCTACACTAAGGAATCAAGGAAAAGCTGTCTTTGTAACATCTCTTTTGTTCATAGTGGAATCCAGCCGATAGGCTGTCGGTGTGGAAGAGTAAACGTAGGCTTGGAATAAGCCGAACCACTATAAACCTTGTGTTTAATCTTCTCTTCCCTACTCTTTACTTTACTTTGATCATATTTCATTTTGTTAACCAAAAGAGAACTCCCTTTCTATCGTTTGCCTAGTATCGCTTCTGTATCTCGAGAAATTGTTTTTACACCTATTCACCCCCGTCTAGGTGTTTATACTAGCTACATCAATTGGTATCAAAGCCTGTGTAGTCACTTTGTATGAAGTGTTTTACTTCAGAGTTAAAGATCCATGGCTAGTATGTTGGCTCCAGGGCTGGTAGAAGGACAAAGCAATACCAGATCACCTTACTTTGATGAAAATGATTACAACATATGGAAAAACAAAATGAAGGCGTTCCTAAGATCAAAAGATCCTCTGGAATGGGATGTTGTAGAAAAAGGAATCATTCCTAAAGCTGCATTTGTATCGAAAGAGGAAAAGATACTTTGTGGAATCTAGTCAAATGACTCAGAAGAGATAATCAAGAGACAAGCTCTTGATGCAAAAGGAATTTATTCTTTATATTGTGCTTTATCACTTACTGAATATAACAGAATATCTTCTTGTGTTACAGCTAAAGAAGTCTGGGATAGATTACATATTACCTATGAAGGAATCGATTGAGTGAAAGAGACCGAATCAACATTCTCCTCGGTCAATACGAAGCCTTCGTAATGAAATCGGGAGAATCTATAACCGACATGTTTAGTCGTTTTTACGATATCGTGAATGGTCTTGAAAATCAAGGTCAATCAATTTATGATCCCATGAAGGTAAATAAGCTATCGAGGACTCTCCGAGGATTGGAATCACATAAAGACCTTAATCAGAGAGACCCAAAGAATCATGCCACTATTTGTTGATGAGTTGGTTGGAACTCTTCAGTCTTATGAAGTAGAACGAATCAATGAAGACGAAGACCCTAAAGGTAAGAAATCCATTGCATTAAAATCCAATGATGATTCTGATGTTGCAGATTCTGAAAACGATATGGATGATGAGGAGCTTGCTTTCATGATAAGAAGATTTAGAAAGCTGAATAGAAAATGAAGAAGATTCAATAAAAGGAAATAGAGTTTTCAAAAGCAACAGACTAAGTCTCGTTGAAGATGATGAATCAAATAAAGATGTAATCTGCTTTGAATGTAAGAAATATGGACACATCGGACCCAACCGTCCTCTTCCGAGGAAGAAGAAAGGAAAAGCTAAAAAGTATCGAAAAGCTCTTAAAGCGAAACCCGGAGTGATACGTAATGTGAAGAAAGTGATGATGATTATGCCAACATATGTCTAATGGCACAATTGGATTCAGATTAAAACTCCGAGACAAACTCAGATTTAGACAGTGAATTTGAGGTGAGTAACTTCAAAATCCCTATTAAAGTTTCTAAATACATTGATGAGTTGTGTTTTAGTCTTAAGACTTCTCTAAAAAAAGATTTCCGAACTCAAAAGGAAAATTCTGCCTTAAAACAACAAAAAATGTTTTGAAAGAAAATGTGAAATGTTGATATATGAATGTTTCTTCTCTTAGAGAAAGTAAAGATAATCTTTCAAAAGAAAATGCATTCTTGAAAAATGATATCTCAAATATTTCCAAAAGATTTTCTATAGGATCTGAGAAACTAGAAAAAATACTTTCTGTTCAAAGACCTTATTTCAATAAATCTGGTTTGGGAATGACTCTGAAACCATTCCTTTAATTGATTTTCCTAAAGTGAAGGAAAGAATCAAACAAAGACCAACAAGAGATGCTTACAAAAATCATTTTAAAAGGACTTTTGTAAAACCAAGAGGTCACAATACTCTCGATGTTCAAAGTGCAATAGTGCATATCATTTTGAAAAAGAATGTCCTATGGTTTGGAAACCTGTTAAGAAAGTATGGGCAAATACAACATATCATACTAACACCAACGGACCCAAGAAAATATGGGTACCAAAGAAAGTTTGAGTTTCTTTTTTTTAAATGCAGGTCACTATCAAGAAACATGTAAAATGGTATCTGGATAGTGGATGCTCAAGACATATGACATGAGATTCAAATTGCTTCATAAAACTTGTTCAAGTAAATGGTGGAAAAGTCTCATTTGGAGGAAACAACAAAGGAAGAATAGTGGGATTTGGAACCGTGAAGATTGGAAGCCTCACAATAAGCAATGTTTTTTAGTTGAAGGACTTAATTACAATCGCTCGTGTTAGTCAGCTATGTGATACCGGTTTCAAAATCTACTTTCAAAAGGGAATATGTTCAGAACCAATAAAGACTCTACTCAGTCATTTATGGGTCGAAGACATGGAAATATCTACCTCTTGGATGTGAAACCAGATGAATTACAATGTTTAATCTTAATACAAGATGAAGCAAGCTTATGGCACAGAAGGCTTGGACACATCAATATGAAGCAGATAGCCAAAATTTTAGCAAAGAAGCTTGTTCGTGGTCTACCAAATTTATCATACCAAAAGTCTGACCTATGTACACCATGCATATTGGGAAAATAGGTAAGAAATTCCTTTAAACCAATAAATCAAGTTTCCACTAACCGTGTATTGCAGCTTCGCATATGGATCTCTTTGGATCAACCGAACACAAAGCATTTGAGGTAAGAAATATTGCCTAGTAATTGTGGATGACTACTCACGATTTACTTGGGTATGTTTCTGGCAAGTAAGTCTGAAACTTTCTCTTACTTTGAAAAATTTGCTAAAAAGGTTCAAAATGAAAAAGGGTATGTTATTTCAAGTATAAGAACAGATCATGGAGGTGAAATTGAAAATCAAGGTTTTACAAAGTTTTGTGATTAATCTGGTTTTCAGCATTTGTTCTCCTCTCCATATACTCCGTGAGCAAAATGGAGTTGTGGAAAGAAAGAATAGATCGCTTCAAGAAATGGCTAGAACTCTCTTAATTGAAAGCAACATCTCTTCACGTTTTTGGGCTGAAGTAGTCTTTACAGATGTTACATTATTAATAGAATTTTTCTAAGGCCTACTCTAGAAAAAACCCCTATGAGTTATTCAAAGGAAAGAAGCCTATTGTTTCATATTTTCATGTGTTTGGATGCAAATGTTTTATATTGAAAAATTCAAATGATCGAGTTGTTAAGTTTGAAGAAAAGTCGACGAAGGCATCTTCCTTAGATATTCAACCACAAGCAAAGCCTATAGAGTCTACAACAAGAAGACTTAAACCGTGGAAGAATCAATGAATGTCGATTCCAGATTCTATACAAAATGAATCTATTCGAGACTCATCTTGAAGAATTTGAACCTACTCCAGACTCTACAAAGTCTAAATCTCAAGAAGTAGCTTAGACTTTGAAGGACCAACAGCAAGTGACTGTTGAAGATTCAAGTGAAGGAAGTGACCATCAATATGACAAATTAACCAGCAACTGGAAGCATAAGTCCAATCATTCCAATGATCTTATCATTAGCGACATTAATGAAGGAATTCGCACAAGATCCAAAAGGCGCAAAGAATTTAGTGTGTAGCTCTTATTTCTGAAATATAACCTAAAAGCATAGATGAAGCTTTATCCGATGAAAGCTGGATTGAAGCCATGCAAGAAGAGCTCGGCAATTCAATATCAATGATGTCTAGGAATTGACTCCTAAATTAAAAGGTAAATATGTTATTGGAGCTAAATGGGTTTTCGAAACAAGATGGACGAAAAGGCAAGGTCGTAAGAAACAAAGCAAGACTCATGGCCAAGGGATACACGCAAGAAGAAGAGATAGACTATGATGAGACTTATGCACCAGTAGAAAGGTTAGAAGCAATTCGTTTATTACTTGCATTTGCTTGTCATAAAAATTTCAGGTTATTCCAAATGGACGTCAAAAGTGTTTTCCTAAATGGATTCATCCATGAGGAAGTCTATGTGGAACAACCACCTGGGTTTGAAGACCCAAGGAAATCAAACTCAGTATTTAGACTCAAAAAGGCCTTATATGGCTTAAAACAAGCACCTCGAGCTTGGTATGACAGGCCGATGTTTGCATTTGTGCCAGATTTCAAGAAAACTCTAAAGAATCTCATTTAAATGCTGCAAAGCGTATTATCAAATACATTGCTTCAACTTCAAGCATCGGCCTATGGTATCCTAAAATAGGAGACTTTACTCTTCTTGGATACTGCACGCAAACTTAGCCGGTGCAAAGTTGATAGAAAGAGCACCTCGGGTACCAACTACTTGGAGGCGGAAGGTGTCTTGGTTTTCAAGGAAGCAGAGAGTACGAGCTCTCTCTACAGCGAAGCGAGTATGTAGCTCTTGCAAGTTGCTATTCACAAATTCTATGGATAAAACAATAGTTAATAGACTTTGGAATTGAAGATTCATGCACGGAGATTAACTGCGACAACACCAAGGCAACCAATCTTACCAAAAATCCAATTCTTCATTCAATAGCAAAACATATAGAGATTTGATATCACTTCATTAAAGATCATGTTCAAAATGGAGAAGTTTCGATTCAGTATGTTGATTCAAAGAACTAATTGGCAGATATATTCACAAAGCCTTTGGAGAAAAATCAATTTGAAATTATTCGCTCAAGACTCAACATTTTGAGGTTTGAAGAAGTTAAAGTCTAGAGACTCTCGATTCGTGCAAACAAGACCTTGACCGTAAGTTATTCTCTCTCTCGAATCTCATCTTGAAAAGGTACGATCATCAACCGTGTCTTATTATTGCTATCTTTAATTGACGTGATTATTGCAACGTTTCCTTTTGAAAAAGAAGTTATTTTTGAAATGACTATTTTCTCGGAAAAATGCAGTTATTTTTTGAAAAGGCATCTTTTCACCTTCCTTTATGATGTTCCGTATGCCCCATTTTTAACCGATTATGCATTGTTGCTTCTTCTTCGCTTTACTCTCCAAAACCCTAAAAAGCACCGATCTTCCGTTCATGTTTTCTTCTCTTGCCTAATCTTTGAAAAGTTGTCATTTTTCTTGGAAAAGTCAAGCAAGGAATATTTCAAAGAGTGAGAAAGATGTCGTCTTCAAGAAAGTCTTCGAGGATCGCAAGGTGGGACCACCGCGAATGAGTGAGGGGCCTACTCCGATCTCACTGAGGAAGAAGTGTTTCCAAATCAGCAACAAAGCCCACAACATTCTTAGCAACGCCATTCTCCACCGTCTAGTCCTCAAAATGTTGGTCATCAACAAGAGGAAGAAATCATTGAAGACGCAGATCCCGTAAGAGTTCAAAGGCCCTCTTTTATTTATAAGCTTTATCGTGCTTTAAAAGAGACTGGTACTCCATTGAGCTACGTCAATGATTTTCTTAAGGACAAAGGATATGGGAATGAATATATCTTTTGCGGAAAATGGAAAGTTTGGGAATTGCTCGTAAAGGGTGGCAGAAGAATTCCTTGCAAATATCCCAAGTGATTCTCGTGATTGGGGATTTAATTCGAAAGATGGGAATGATGATGACAAATTGTACAGCCAATTTCAACCGAGGATGGGTATTGCGGTGGAAAATCAAGGAAAAAGGGAAGAGTTGTTTAGATCGAATGAACAAAAGGATCTATACTCAAATTGCTGAAGCGTGGGGTGATAAACCCTAGGAGTGTGGATTTTGATTTTCTAGATGCTGTGAATGTGAACATGAGGGAAAAGTTTAGTTTTCTTCAACTTGAGCAAGTTATGTTCGACACCCAAGCTTACGCTGAATTAATCGCTTATTTCTATTCGAATCTTAGTTTCCCGGATGCGAATAGATTCTCTTTCATGTCAAAGATCAAGACTTTGTAGTGGATATGGATATGCTGGCATGTGTTAGGGGTTGAGAGAGGAAGATATCAACCGATCAAAGTTTCTATTGCTCGTGCTACATTGGAATTTGTGCTACATTGGAACTTGTTAAGGACAGGAGAACATAGGAAAAGATTTCTTACCTGAGGATGAGTGCGTTCAACATTCTGCTTCACAAGATTGTGATCAATTGCCTCAGACCGAAATCAACTTCCAAGACCGATTTTTCAAGTTCGAGGCAAAGCTGATGTATGCCATTCTCACTTTGGAAAAAGTTTTCTCTTTCTCACACCGTTAGGTTCCACATGCTCTAGGATGCGAGGTTCAAAACTTGCAGAATGCAGGTCAAGTTTCTTCGGGTTCCTTGAAAAATCAGATCCAAGCCCTCTCTGTTCAAATTCAGGCTAATGCTAAGGGTGAGGAGGTTGCACAACTGAAGGAAGACTTGAAAAGGCTGGAAGGGATCGTTCAGTCCATGAGAGATTTCCAGCTTGTCCGTTCCCAAGCAATCTTGATTCTATTCCATTTTCATCTCAATCTTTTTAATGCTGACCAAAATGGGGAGAAGTGCAAGATTTGAATCAAACTTTGAATTTTTAATTATTTGGATTGTTTGATTTGGATTGATGTTTGACTTTGATTTTGTGTTTGGATTTGAATTTGGATTTGACTGCTATTGATTGCTATTGATATCTTATGGATGGATTCATCATATTCAAGACTAACCTATTTTCTGTGGTTGTATATTCTAGTGTTATTTATTTAGCCATTATTTTTTATAAGATATGTATATTTGTTTGAGAAATGTTTTGCAGTCAAAGTTATCCAAATCTGCAGGAAAGTTTTGTCACCATCAAAATGGGGAGATTGTTGGAGAAATCTTCTTGAAATGTTTGAAGCCGACAAAACGTTTCCATCGCTAGTCTCAAGGTTTGCGGACTCGCTTTTAAAGTTTGAAGACCTCCTGGACAGCCGAGACTCAAGATTCAAAGTCTATCCTCATTGACAGTTTCTAATCCGTTGAAGAAAGGCTATCTAGAATTGGATATTTTATTAAGGATATGACCTTATTGACCGGAGAAGATCTTTTGGCTGGATATGACATAACGGAATCCTTTTAATTGATCGAGATTGATTCGAAGATTAAGGATCCGATGATTGGCAAAATATTCTTGGAAGGTTCTACTTATGGAAACTGAGATCCTGATTGTATGGGCGAACAAGATTGATGGGCTATCGACATGTTCCTTTAATAACTCGAATGATCTTCCTAATTGATTCCGTCCAACGGGTAGATTGGAGGAATTCCTTTGGTAAGTGCCAACGGGTATGATGGCGTAAATGAGTATATAAGGAAGACGTTCTAAGTTGTTCGAGAAGTGCGCGATAGAAGAATTCCAAAGTCTAAAGCTCCTTGTTGTTTAGTCAATTCATTTGAGCGAAAACTTGTACGCGAAAGAGAGTTTATATTTGTGAGAAACTTTGAGGAAGTGTGGTAGAACATCTACACTGAGGAATCAAGGAAAAGTTGTGTTGTAACATCTCTTTTGTTCATAGTGGAATCCAGCCGATAGGCTATCGGTGGGAAGAGTGGACGTAGGCTTGGAATAAGCCGAACCACTATAAACTTTGTGTTTAATCTTCTCTTCCCTACTCTTTACTTTACTTTGATCGTATTTCATTTTGTTAACCAAAAGAGAACTCTCTTTCTATCGTTTGCCTATTATCGCTTCCGTATCTCGAAAAATTGTTTTTACACCTATTCACCCTCCCCCTAGGTGTTTATACTAGCTACATCAAATTATAGATGGTGTTACAACGTAATTAAGAAAGCGCCAATACAATTAAAGCTAAAAGAAAAACGTGTAGGCTTGTTTGCTTGAATATTTACGAAACTCTTCTTAATACAAGCCTATATTTAACCATGACGTTTGAGTTACTTTCACTTCTTGCCCAATGCTAGTGGAAGCAAATTTAAAAGCACACTCTAGATTTTCGCATAGAGCTAGTGGGGTTAAATGTTTAAACGAGTGTATCTTCCTAAAACTACTCCATAACTGCGTCACAAAATGTTGTTTTCAGTTACTTTCCCCTTTCTTCTTTCTATACGTGTACTTAGTATATGAATGGTTGCTTCCAACAAAGAAGGTTTCTGTACGATGCCACCATTTAAGCTTTGGTGTTGGTGGTTTTGATAAATTGAATCCGAGAGCTTTGACGTCAAACTTAGATGGTATATTATCATAAACTCTTATAATGGATTCAGAAGCTGAGGATCGTGATTTTGTTGCAGCATGCCATGGCACCAGCAACGCCAACCCTAGATGGGCATGAATATTGCATATCCACAAGTCCAGCTCGATATGTGTCCAGATAGGTGATCTAATGGAGCATATAATCATTCAAATCAGATGGAATCAGTGGCTCTACAGAAGAAATTCGTTGTTTGTGTGCATTACCAGACGTGGTCTTTAGCAATTTTGGAATGCTGTGTTATTTATTTCTTTTGTGCGTGTCTTGTGATTGTTCCAAATTAATATGTCCAGGTGCAGGTGCAGGACATAAGTGTGAGTTGTGTGGTAGTGAGTACCCTTGATGGTATTCTTCGAGCGCGGTTATGCATTATTTCATTATTATTTTGAATGTAAAATAAGCTCGATGCTTCAAATGCGTGCAATCATTTGTGCGTCATTGTGCAAAGGGCAAAATTTAGATGTGATGTTGTTTCGAAGTGTTGGCTTGAATGAGTAAATTCGTTGAGTACATCGCTGGTGATGGGTGATCATTAGCTTGATGGTATGATAAGTAGCAACCAATAATGGACCCAAGGGTTAGCTGATAGCTTGCTGAAATTTTCTCTTCTCCAATTATCTCTTCATGGTCAGTACACTAGAAGCGTCCAGAGTTGTGTACGACACTCACTTTAGTGTCAATTTTTTTTTTTTTCGGATCACTTAAGTGCTACTTTAAAAAAAAATGATTATTTAAGTGTCAATTCCAGTCCAGATTGCTGGACATCCGACGTGACTATATTTTATTAATTTCTCAATCTTACATACTGGCGTGCCTTGTCAACATATAACCCCTAAACAATGTTGTTCAAAAGTTATAAATAGTGATCATTTAAGTGCCAAATTTTATTAAAAATGATCATTTGAGTGCTAAATTTTATTTAAAATGATCATTTCAATGTTAGTCGTTGTTAAAAAATAATCACTTCAGTGCCAAGCATGCCACGTGAAAATGCCACATGGATTAGATTTTTAAAAAGTTTGCCAAGTCATATTATTATTTTAATTATAAATGACACGTAATCAGTTTAGCCGAATTTCGCCGTTGACACTAAAATGATCGTTTTCCTCCGATTTAGCATTTAAGTGAGACGGCGAAAACTTTTGGCACTAAAGTGAGCACCGTACATAACTTTTGGCACTTATAGTGTATTTATCCCTGTACAATAAACATGACAACAATGAAGATGTTAGACAGAGAAGAAAAAGATAGCCATGACACTTTGACTTGTTTCCCAAAATTGCATTTTCCTTGTCATGTTTTACAATGCCCACCAGTGGGTATGCTATTACCAACATGAGGCCCTCAATCTAAACCTAATATACACAGGAGATAGTGCCCCGTTATTTCTTAAGGTGCCTAATCCCACTAAAATGAGTGATTATAGGCCTATTTTCTTGCTGCAACATAATATGCAGGTTCGTATTACTTCCATTATAGCTAAAAGATCGGGAGCAGATCTTCTTGATTCTGTTTGCCTCGATCAAACTGCTTTCATTAGTGGAAGGAGGATAGTATGCTCGAAGATTGAGAGCACTTCTTCTTCTTTTTTTGACACTTTGAATAGCTAGTCAAATGTTTTTTTCTTTTGGTAAAGACGATATACAAAATGTTTTTTGGGTGCAAAACTCAATTATAGTATATAAAAAAAAAAAATCAAGTACGATGATATATGAATCGCAGGATTTTAATATCCTTGATGATCGACGGAAAGTTCGAATGCTCAAATACGAAAAGACAAAAAATTAAAGAAATACGTATGAACTTATGTCACTTATGTTGTTGTGCCATTTTTTTCCTTTCTTGTTTTGGGTCAAAATGTAGTTGTGCCATTAACCAGGGCAACATCTTCTCGCAAATGTAGTTTTATGGATTGATTCGGACCTGTCTCAAGGAGAAGAGGATAAATAATCATCCAAGTCGAGACATGGCACATCTCTATCACAAGTATGCTTTTCTATCATGTACAAACAAAGAATGACATAGCTTTTTTAGGACATTTGCTAGAATAACAGCCAAGAGCTGCATCACTCTTCGCCAAATACAAAGCTTCTAGCTAAAGAGAAATCGTAAAATTCATCCAAAATTGAGAAGAGGGAAGACAAATCTCTATAACCTGTTATGACTTTAACACAACTTTACCATTGGTCTGGATATCGAAACCAAAACCTTAAAAAAAATAATGCGCTCAAGTCAATTTTAAGAAATTTGCACAAATCATCCAAGAGCCGCATCACTCTTCGCTATTCCCACCCCAATTCACATTATTACACTTAAAATTTGTGCACGTACGTTATAATATCTTACAAGGTGGGTTTCATGGTGAGAAATCTTTCGAGCAAATGTCAGGAAGAGTGCAGAGAAGCAACTTAAGCGGAGAAGGCCATGGGAAAAGAAAAATAAGAGCGGTTACCGCAACAATGGCGAGCCAGATGAGAGCAATCCCAGGAACGGGACATTTGTGCTGGGGAAAATTATCAAAAAGCCCTAAACTTACTATATTTTGATAATTCCATACTAAATATTTAAATTTTGCTAATTACATCATAAAATTTGTTTTTTTATGGTTTTTTAATTGAGTTTATCCAATCAATTTAGCTAGAAATCATTGATATATACACTACCTATCTTACATGATACGGTTGATAAAAACATGGATAATTTTTAATAATATTTGAATATTTTTCGAAATTCTTTTTTTTTTTCTCTTTCTAGTATTTTCATTTTCCCCCAACGGCCATCACCAGACCTTGTTGATGCCAGACTTGTTGGGTTTGAGCTTTGCTTTTTTGATCCAGCCTTTGTAGGTAAGACTAAATCCACCTTCCCAAATTGAAGAAAGGTATGCAACGTCCATTGAGAATAGAGATTCGTAAGATATTACCTTTTCTTTTTGTCGCCTAAATCCAATTGATCGCATAGTAAAAATCGCATTTGAGACTTCGCGCTTCTTAATGTGCATCCCAATTGTTTTACCATTTATCCAGGGAGTTAATTGTTGGTTGATATTATTTAAGATTACTTTAGAAGCTAGATAAAGGCAAATGTTCATATATGGCGTAAGCTTAGAACTGGTATATATGAAAGATGAGTTCTTATTTATAGAAACTTTTATCCTCTTGTCAAGTTCCTCTGGTTGATCGAGCCTGACTTGGTCATTAATCATCGTAACGTTGGACTCAAACATGAACTTGAACAGCTTATTGTACAACAAGACATTTTATCAAAAGAGCTCTCATGTATAAACATGGAGAAATGAATTAAACATATTTGATACAACTTTCCCGTAATAACTTTTATTGTGAAAATATGTGCCGTGGCTTTTATAAGATCTAGTACAAATTGTCGTGACCTCTTTTTTGGCGCCCCCGATTAGGCAGGCCTATAGAGGCTAATGGTTTGGCTATATCTATTAGGCTTAGCCTGGGCACTCCCAAACCCATCAGTTTACGACTTAATGGTTTAATATTTTTTTTACCTATAAGTTGAAGAGTCGCCATTAATTAATTTGGGGTGGGTCAATTAAAAATCCAAGCGAAATATTGGAAGGAATATTTGCTTTTGCGCAATCAGAAAAACTAAGTTCAGGGATTTAATTACACTAATTAATCACTAATGCCCTTCCGATCCCTAATCTTGTTTAACCCAGACTGAGCATATCCAAGAAAGACACAAGTGGTTGCCTTGGGAACTCTTTTTCTCTTAACTGCAGTATGAATAGAATGAAGAATGATAGATCCTCGTCCAAGAAGAATTGACTTCTTTCTAGAAGAGAATCATAAGGAAGTTGGATGGGTGAGAATTCAACAAAGGAAGAATCGACGAACATTTTTCTAGTTTTGATTTTTGGCTCCTCTTCCTATTCTATTGATCAAAAGCATCCAGCACTCTCACGCTTGTTTCAAATTCAATTCGAAGTGAAAAAATGAGAATGTCCTACTTCGATCCAGCAACTTGTTACAAGTTGATAGGTTTGGAACCCTCTTTCTTTTCTTTGTTGATTCCTCTCAATGAAATATGTCATGTTGCACTAAGTTACTTACGGATGTATGCATGCAATCCGAGAACACTTTGGGGTGAACACCCATCCAAAGAAGTAGGGTCAAAAGTTCAGCATTTAGGCCGTAACATTTAGCAACAAAAAAAATCTTTAACCCAACAAGTGCTCATCGAACCAAGCTAGAGTCTCCTATCACTAGGCTCACCAACCAACCTAGACTTTCATTCTTATTATTCCTACCGGAAGACTTTGGATTTTCAAAGGATTTTCCATGCATTTTGTGAAGGGAAAGCACTTTTTCTGGTCTTTTCTATTCTTTTTAAACATAAAAACCATTTTTTGGATTTCCCCACCAATCGCCTACCCCTTGCCAATTTCAAATTGGCCTCTCTCTCTCTCTCTCTCTCTCTCTCTCTCTCTCTCTCTATCTCTCATAACCCACCTTCTCCCTCTTTTCTCTCTTGTCCGTGCAAAGCAGAAGCCGAACTGAAGATGGCAGGAATGGAGCAGCTCGCCTGAAGACGGGAGCTGCCGTTGCTGTTGCCGTCGGAGCCACGCGGGGCCACCGTTTGCTCCACCCGTGCGACGCTGCGCGCTCGCCACCTCACGCCTGTGTCTGCTGTCCCCGCCGTGCAACTCCAACCCCTATTCCACCTCTACCTAGCCTTGTTTAGCCAGCTCAAGCCACGGCCTGACCCCCTTCGGCCACTGTCCGGCCTCACCGGAGCTCCACCCGCTCTCTTGACCCCTTGCCGCCCCCAACCATCTCTTTTTCCCCTCTGTTTTGCAGCAACTCAGCAAGTTGCCGAGTGGGTTTCTAGGCCCCTTGGGCTTGCTTTTGGGCCATTTCTGGGCCCCGAACCCGAGCCATGCTTTGGAAGGAATCGTTCCTTGCGCCGTGCCCGTCGGATTGATCCAAGTTGCACGCGATTCTGGTGAGTAATCTCACAAATCCTTGCTTAGTGGGATAATTATACTTAATGGTTGTTTAGTTTTATTTAATTAGGTTTAGGTGGTTAGATTAGTGTTTATTAGTTAATTGTGATGCAAATTAGACAAATTGAATGTGTATTTAGCAAGTAGACATGGTCTACTATTTATTAAGGGTAGCTAGGGATTTTTCTGACCCTTTATCGGGTTTCAATTTGACAATTCGGGCCTAAGTGGAATTTTTGGTATTTAAATATTATTTTTCGGAATTAAATTAATTAAATAATTATTTTCCAAAATTTCAACTGGGATGGCCAATGACTAGAATATTATGATGATGACCGTGGTGAAGTCCGTTTATTTAATCGAGCTTTATTTTGAGCTAAATTGAATTTTTAATATTAATTATTTAATTTTCGAAATTAATTAGTTAATTGATTATTTATTTATTTTTCGGAAATTAAGGTTGAGATGGCTGACGACTGAAATCTCGTGCTGATTGTCATGGTGCAGTCCATTTATTTAATTGAGCTCTACGTTGTATGGAATTAAATAAATTGTGATATTTTAGGGATTTACCCTAAATTGTTTGAAATTGAGTGGGATTGATTGATTTACTAGTAGTTGGCCGAGTATGTTTCTTTAGCATTTATAATGCTTGGTTGAGTTATAAAGTGAGTAGAATCATGAGAGTGGATCGAAATACTTTGGGCTTGAACTGATCACACACGGTGTATGGGCCTACGTGGTTCGGTAATTTGGGATATCACTGGCAAAAACGATGTCTTAAAGAACGCACGTATCGGTCTAGTACATACATTATTGTGGACCTACATGGTTCGGTGATTGGGATATCACTGGCAAAAATGGCGCCTTAAAGAAAGCACGCAATTGTCTATTGAACACATCGTTGCAGGCATGTGTGGTTCGGTGATTTGGAATATCACTGGCGAAAACGGTGCCTTAAAGAACACACGCAATTGTCTATTGAACACATCGTTACAGGCATGTGTGGTTTCGTGATTTGGGATATCATTGGCAAAAACGGTGCCTTAAAGAACGCATGCACTTGTCTATTAAACACATTGTCATAGGCATGTGTGGTTCGATGATTGAGGACATCACTAGCAAAAACGACACCTTAAAGAACAAACACAATTGTCTATTGAGTACATGGTTATAGGCATGCGTGGTTCGGTGACTAAGTATGTCACTGGCGAAAACGGCGCCTTAATGAACACATGCAATTGTCTAGTGGATAAGGCACCTTGGCGAACTTGACTCCCGAGAGCATTGATGTGGCTCGTGACCGAGTGCCCGATGGGAGGTCATATGGTGTGGAATCAATGACCTAGAATGGTCCGTCTGACATGTAATCGACTAGCTCGATTGATCAATGATTTGATCAAATTGTTGTGATTTGATTGATTGTTCATTATTATTTATGAAGCGTTCGTATATAACCTTGAATTGCAGGTTGAGACTGAGGCCAAGGTAAGTCCTCGACTTGTGTTGTGCTTAGGCAATCGAGTAGTGTATTGGTTCCCTAATTGAGTCTTAGTGGGGTAGAACTCGTTGAGACGTAGTCTCATCCCAGTTATGGAATAGCATTTTAGGCCCGTAGATGAACATAAGGAGGAGGAATCGGAGAAGGAGAACACTGAAGTGAGACCTGAGGAGAAGAAAGATTTTTGAAGAAAGAAGAAGATGATCCAGAAAGGGATCTTGAGTACCATCGGATGAGGACTGAGGTCCCATCCTCTTTTGGGAATCCTGTTTTGATGTGAATAGAGTTAGAGTAAAAAGTTGTGAATAATTGCGAAGTACTCTAGTTTGTGTTTTGTATAAAAAGTTTTGTTATAAGTTTTAATATGAAAAATATGGCCCTGCTTATTTATCCCATTGTTTTATTATCCGGGGATTTATATCTGCTTCCACATGCATATAATAATAGAAAGGGTCGGCGATATATAGTCCTGGGATATCGCATTCTAAAATCGACCATGTAGAAGGATGTGTGCATGCTTGAGGATCGGGGCGTGACAATTAGCCCAGCCTAGGGAAGAGACCATAGCCCCATTTCCCCTCTTAACTCTCGTAACCTCTCTCTCTCTCCAAAAACTGAAACCCATCATCTTCTTCTTCTTCTCATTTTCTCTCTTGGACGAGCAAAAAAAAAAAAAAATAAGGCAGAGAGAGTTTGAAATGAGAGAAACCAAGAGAGTTCTTGCGAGAGGGTGAATGGCAAGAGGAGAAGAGGAGAGAAGGATTGCCCTCCGCCCGCGTGTGCTGCCGCCATTGTCACTACCGATCTTCGCCACCGTTGAACCACATTCAAAGACCTTCCCTTTCGGTTTGTCGATTGAGCTTAGGAGTTGAGGCAAGTAGAAGTTCATCAATCTATGTGATGTAGTGCTGTTGCTATCTAGTGTAGTGCAATAGACTTGAAGAAGGGTTGAAATGAAAACTGAATGCCAATCTATGGAGGATTTAATGTGAAGTTGCTGTTTTGTGTTGGATTGAGCTAGATAAGTTCTAGATTGAGGCTATAAGTCATTGCATGTTGCATTTGAGGCTTGCATATCTCGAAATCTAATTGTGAGTGAGCTGTGATTGTTGAGTGAGGTGTAATGGTGTGTGCGGAGATGCATGTTGAGTTACAGTGAGCTGAGATGTGAGTATGTGATTTGTACCGAGTTGTGAAGGATTCTAGGTGAGTGAAAATGTACTATGACTACTCCTAGATGATGTGTAAGTGTGTTGAGATGCTACATGATGATTTTGTAGTAAAACAAACGGTTTGATTGAGCTGGAAATGAAGAGAAAAGCATTAGATGTTTTATGTCTTAGAGGAACATGGATAGAAAGTCGTTTATATTGTGTCGCTTTAATTTCTAGAGATGAAGATGAGGAATAGAATCATTTTACTCAAGATAATATCCATTAGATTGATTTTAACTCATAGTTATAGCTATATGAATACAAGAACGTGTAGATAGAAGCAATTCATTTTAAAACAGAAAAACTGTTCCATAAAAAAATAGCCTGACCTTTGCTGATTCCACGAATTTTCCGTATTTATCTAGATAGATTTGAACTTCGAATCCTTAATGAAAGTTGTAGGACATATCCTTAGGAATAATATATCAAAATTTAAGAATAAATGGAAAAGTTTTGGTCGGTAAAAACTTAGTATTCTTCATGAAACATTTTTCTTTAGGTCTTTTTTACAACATATCCAAATTTCATAATTTTCTGAGTTCATTTAGGGGTTATTTCGAAATTTTCATTAAAGCTGCACATTTTGGTTTTTAAGCTGTTTTACTCCGACTTTGCTCAACTGCTTTCAAAAGTGAATGCATCTTGGGTTGTTATGTGACACGATGATACTGGAATTGACATATTATGCAATATATGAGATGTGATGAGACTCAAGAGAAATTTTGTCATTGCATTGAAAAGTGTTTTTGGAAATTAAAATGTTAATTGTTGCCATTGGACCCTCGGGTCAACGATGCCCCGGGAGTTGGGATGCCCGGAGGTTCAAATGAGTTGATGCCCTTTGGATGCCTGGTTGTATTTTGAATACATGTCCAGAGGATTTTTCCTGGGAGTTTCGGAATGCCCGGTGGTATATCGGTATGTAATTCCGAGGGAGGCTCGGTGGTATGTCGGTGCGTAATTCCGGAAGGCAGGAGTAACCATTTTCATGGCGAGCCCCAGTGATTCCTTGTGATGCCATGTGGGATGCAAGATGCCCGGAGGTGTGCCGGATGCCCGAAGGTGTGTGGTAGAAGGACGCAAACAGTGGTCCTTTGGGGGGATGAAATCTTTTGAATGATAAAATGGATGATTATATTAAGTGTGAGTGTGTTTTGGTTATGGGACTAAATTGTATGGCATGGAATGTGACGTGTCATTACAATTTGGCCCTATGATCGGTACTTGTATGATTAGACATGATGCATCTTATTAGTTGGAAATGCACTTTGGTCATTGCATTGAAGAGTTATATGGTTTGGATGCATACTTATTCATTGATTGCCTATCTTGTCAATCTTGCATGAATCTAGAAATTGATGGTACTGCGTGATATAGCTTAATAAATCTTTTACTGCTGAGTGGTCGTACTCACCCCTTTGGGGACTAACATCTCAGACTAGATAAGATGCCTCTCGCTATCACCACCACCAGCAAATGGACTGAGTGGTTGGATATGACCGCGAGGAGGAAGATAGCAAAGGAAGGAACTTTTGGACGCGGACACCGATCGATGGACTTTAAGTATACGACTGTTGGAAAAGAAGTCGGTCATCTTTTGAAGTATAGCCAAGTATAGAAGACTACGGCATTTTAATGTACCGATGAATGATGTCCATCTGGTTTAAGTAAATAAAAGTGTTCGGCTTTTACCTATAAATGTTTAGTTGGTGTTCATCGTTTTCTGAATATAGGGAAGGGAGTTATTGGATGCGCTTCCGCCATATATTTGCGCAAGGACCGATCTAAAAGATATAAACCCCTAAGAGTTATGGGCCTATTATGATTCTATGGTATCAGAGTGATATATTGCCAGGACAAGAGAATGTAAGTGCACTGTGGTGACCCCAATGGATCGGGAGCCGTTCGAGGGGTGCCACAAATTACTGCACCTTGTGACCGAACATGGAGGAAATTCTTCTGTTGACCATATTAGGGGTGCACCTTACCCTGCGACGCCAATGAACTCCGACTCTTTTAACTATATCTCACGGGTTCAAAATTCACGTGTAGACCCGATCCTCGGAGAGCATGGACGTCTCTATTGGGCCTGTCGAGCCGCCAAGCAAATCCTTTGACCCAATAATGATCCACAATAAGCAACTCTATATTAGCCGCAGACGAAGCATGCCAGTAGACGAAATAATGTCAATTCATCTCCTCCGGAACCTTATAAAAATTGTTCTCATGTTTGTAAGTACACACAACCGATAGTCCGATCCAGAAACCAAGCAGCGAACCCTGGATAAATCAGTATAGATATAACTTTTAATACACTTGGTATTGTTACCAATGACAGAGCACGGTAATAGGTTATAAGACAAATCACATTGAATGTAAAAGATTATATGTCCGTACCAAGCTGCGAGTGGCGTCATATGTGACTTTTAAAAATATATGTTTTCATCAGTAACAACATGCCTGTAGACTAAAATGCATAAGCTTTTATCTGTACATGATATACACCAATCAAAATTATGTTCACTTGTGTCAATACATGAACTAATAATGTCATAATGTTTTCATGGGCTAATGACATGATCAATAAATTTAAAGAATTTCTAATGTCAACAAAAAAAATGCTTTTGTTAAGGATTTTTTTTTGTGACCCAGGAACCATCGTACAACTAGTAGCTGGTGGCGTAAACCTGGGGTGAACTGAGCCACCACCACAGGCCCAGCCGCGGGTGAGTCGCGCAATGGGGACGCAGGGTTTCGAACCCCTTCCCTCGGATGGGGGAGTAAAGTTCTAGTCATTGCGGCCACCGTGGGCAGTGGTTCCCGAATTTGCTTTGGAGTGAAATTAAAAGGTGGCTTTACAAAGCAGTAATTGAAAGAGAGACAACTTCTTTGCTTGACGTGACGTCATTCAACTACACCATGTTAAGAATGAAACTCAAAAGATTTGATGAGGCCACCAGCAAAAGTAATTGCAAGCGAATCACATAATCTAAATGACAATTTTGTTTTGCTCGGAAAGCTATTGGATGATCCGTTCCATCAAACATCATTATTTCTGTTCACTTTAGTTAGGCATCGAGTGCTACGTTGGTCGCCAAGCTGGCAATTCAACAGCATTCTCATCAACTAACCAAGATACACAAATATCAATTAGTAGGAAATATAATGTATAGCCACTATGGTGTAATTGCTAATTAGGTGATGTGGTCCATGAATCATATTGAGAGCCTAAATTAATTACATTGCACCAATGCCAAAACAAGAATTGAAGCAACTAATAAAAGAGGAAATATTACAAAAGCAAAACAGTGGCAATACCTAGCTAGCTCAATCAATAGTTTACCATTGAGGAACAGATGATCCGAAAACTCTTCTAGGAATCGATTAGTCTATGATCTGTTGATAATGATTAATGAGGAATACATGTCAACGTCCCTTAATTAGTAATATTCAGATATTCACATATAAGCACGCATGTGCGTACACAAAGTTCACATCTCAAGAATCAGTAGGGACAAATTGCTATGGACAAACTTCGACAAATTACTTTTAGGTTTCTCTAAATCAAGAAAAATAGCAAGCAACCTTGGGAGAAAATTACCAAATAAGTTCTGAACATATTGCATTTCTGTCAATTTAGTATTACATCTTCCAATTTGGCCAATTTAATCCTAACCCTTTCAACAATTAGTCAATTGAGTCATTCTGGCCAATTTTGGCTAGAAATAACTATAGATGCCAGTTGTCCTACATACTAACATTGACAATTTTTATAATTTTTTATAATTTTTTTGGGTGTTGGCAAGGGTCATCAAGGACCCTTGTCAATCACAAAGGCCTTGCCTAGACTAGGTGAGGACTGTCTCGCTCATTGCCAGTGAAGTCGTGAAGGCCCTTGGTGAGGCTATCGTGGCTTCACCAATCACTAGGGTGAGGGCCTTCATGGCCCGACTAGCCACAAGCGAAGCAACCTTCACTCATGACCAACGAGGTCGCTTTCTAACCATAGATAAAACAAAACCATTATTGCATTAATATTTATTAGAAGATTGAACACATGCATTGTCAATATTAGTAGTTGCAACAATTGTTAGCTCTATAAGCTCCAACTTGCTTTAGGCACCATCTATGTCAATTACTTCACTAGCAGCTATTACCTCAAAAGTTGTAGTTACAACTCTATTTTCAGCTGAGCACCATCCAAATTCGTATGAATACTACTAACAACACTCTCAGCCAGAAGTAATGGCAATTGTAATTTCTCTATTGATAACGCGTAAATTTAATTACAAGCACCATCGTAACCTTGAAACATGCACTTTCTTGCCCTTTCATTAAGTTTACCATCACTCATCAAACATAATATGTGCAAGCAAGTAGTCTAATAACAAAATAATTAGTAATGTTACATAAACACACTTTTTCAAGAGTCCGACATAAAATCACAGTTGATGGGGATCTATTTATTAGGGAGCTTGCCTTACTAAGTGCATCCACAAGGAATCTTTTAGCCATATCATTACTAAAAAACATTTTATGGGCCATCTCTAGTAATAGTTTGCTTATCAACTTAGTAGTGTATTGCGATTCAGTTGTAATAGTACAATGCCTCACTATGTCTTACTTCCTGCAAAATTTGTTTAACAGCTCCGAGCATAACTCATACTACTACCAATTCATACATGATGGATCGTTTTGTTAGTCTTCTTTTCGATCAAAGCTCTCAATTATTTGATCCTAACCGTCACGCCCCAATTCTTGGGCACGCACCCATCCCTCACCTTGGTCGATTAAATAGCGACATCCCAGGACACATGACCGACCCTTTAATTTTAATACGCATGCAGAAGCATATAATAATAATCTCCAAACAATAAAGCAATGGGATAGGAAAGTAGGATTAAATTTCGAACTTTCAAAAAACAACCACACTTATATACATTGCAAACTAGTGCACATATATATAAAGCGGACTACTAAGTCAGATTCAACTTAAACAAGTTCAGAATCAAGGTCTGTAAGCAAGGGTGGGGGTTCCACAAACTACGAGTCCTCGTCCTCCTCTTCATCATTTTCCAAACTCCAACTAGAGCCTTTAATAGACTGCACCAGACTTCCGAGATCTTCAAAATCCAGGTCTGTTGCATATAGGGACTTGAAATGTTGTCCCATAATTGGGATGAGATTATGTCTTAGCAAGTTTTATCCCCAAAGACAAAATTAGGAATAAAATATGCCTTAGGGCTGCTTAAGCACAATCACGAGTTAGAGGGCTTACATTGGCCTAGTTTCCTTCCTGCAAGTTAGTTCAAATAATAGATGCTGACAATCATATCATCCAATCATTCAGATTGAGTCATCAATCAATCGATTCAGTCGATTACATGTCAACAAAACCACTCCCTCATTTCGACTATTCATTCTCGATTCGAATCACGATCCTACAGGCATAATTTTTAATTAGTGGAATCACGACCCCACTCTAGCAAGTTTAGACTTTAGTGACATCATGGCCCCACTTGGCAATTTTAGATTTAGTGGCATGATGGCCCCACCTAGCAAATTTCTTGACTTGGTGGCATCACAGCCCCACATGGCAATTTTCTTGACTTGTTGGCATCATGGCCCCACTTGGCAATTTTCTACACTTGGTGGTATCATGGCCCCACCTGGCAATTTTCTTTGACTTGGTGGCATCATGGCCCCACCTAGCAATTTTCTAAACTTGATGGCATCATGACCTCACCTGGCAATTATCTATCAAACTCACAACCTCACATGGTTATTTTCCCTTTAAATAACGACATTTTCCAATTTTGGAATAAATCCCCATAACCACCAATCATACTTGATTTTCACAAACCGGTACTCAATTAAATAAACAGAGAGCACCACAGTAGTTAGCATGAAATTCTGGTCGTCGGCTATCCCAACCTAATTTTTGGAAAATAAATAAATAATTAATTATGGAAAATAATAAATAAATGCAATAAATCCAACTTAGGCCTGTTATTGTGACACCCCGAACCCTTCGCAGTCGTCACCAAAGTGCCGGTGTTACATCTTTTACCATCTCTATCTCTTGGCTAAATTAAGCCTTGCCGGATTACAGGCATTTTTTTTTTTTTTAAAGCGGTCCCATGCGCGACTCATAGCGGAAGCAAAATTCACATCGTCATCTATCTCCCTTCTAACCCATGATACAAATACACACCAACTAACAGCACGACTTTATAAATAACATTGACGCTTTGCTTACATACATACATATAGCGAGATGGGGTTTCCTTCGGGTCGGTACAAAAACCAGAAAGGTTAAGACTCTGCCATGTCCCACCTAAAATCTCAAAAAGGAACTCCGACCCCTAACATCACATGAACAAAAAACCCTCCCATCACCAGCATCAACTATCTACATCAAAAGTGATCTAGCTCCTACTCCTCGCGTGTCTCACACCCAACCCGGTGTGTCGTGGTGGCGGCGGCAGCATCCCTCGCACGCTCCATCCCGTCGAACGTGCACGACAGAACTCTTGTATGACAGGGCCCCCAGGCCAATATCATACATAACTAAGCATCGCACTCGGATAAACGTCAATCCGGGCACGAGGGACACCTATCTCCGTACACTCCACCTCAACATCGACGGTAGACCGTAAAATACCCCACGCGAACAGTAGCAGGTAGCGGCATAGTGCTAATCTGAAATGTTATCCCCAAAAGGGGTGAGTACAACCACTCAACAGATAGGGAAATCCAATAACAATTCAGTGCACCATGCATACCATCATACAATGCAGGCATTGCTTACCTTTTTGATGTCAAGCATATTCATGCATCATCATAGCATATATATCATCATCATGGCATCTCATATATCATTATCATCACATCATATCATCATTAGCCATGCATCACCATGCATATCACATCATAGATCAATTTCCACTTTTACTTATCAATTGATCCCCACATTATCTTTTCTCAAATCATCAAATTCACCATCATCATCATCATCATCATCATCATCATCATCATCATCATCCCTTCGGGCAGAAACCTTCGACAGGGATCCCAGCATTCCAGCCATCTCATGGCCACTGGGCTTCCGGCCCCCCACATTCCGGGCATCTCGCATCTCAACTAGCATCACGAGGCATTCCTTCGGGCGAAACCTCCGATGGGCTTCCGGCCTTTACCCTTCTAGCCGGGGATCTCGCACCCCAATCCCGGCATCGCGAGTCACTCCCTTCGGGCGAAACCTTCGACAGGCTTCCGGCCCCACATTCCGGGCATCCTGAAACTCCCAGGGAATCTCTGGAATTACGCCACCGTGCCACCGGACAACATCCTCCACCACAACCTCATTCTCATCCACATTTATCTTTTATCTCAATTTAACATGGCAGTTTGGCATGGCATCAAACATATCATACTTGCATCTCAATTCACATGTCATGCACATGTCATAGCTTAATCACATAAGTATTTCAATTTACATGTTATGCACATGTCATAGTTTAATCACATAAGTATTTCAATTCACATGTCATGCACATATCATAGCTTAATCACATAAGTATTTCAATTCACATGTCATGCACATGTCATAGCTTAATCACATAAGTATTTCAACTTAATGCATATACAAAGACCTCATCACACAAGTGCCACACAAATGAAATTCCATGGCCAAATAAAAATCTATTTTATTTTATTATTTCATTATTTTATTATTATTTTATTATATTTATTTATTTTCATAAATAAATATTTAATATTTATGATTTTCCCAAAATCATAATATTCAATAATAATTTATAGGATCACAATTTTATATAAAATTCGTGGCCAAATTGAATTTCTTATAAATTCATAATTTTTACATAATAGCACCTTATATTCGGATAATGGCCAGACTTGCACAGTTTCTGAATAAATTTAATTAAAATACTCATATGGCCTTCAAAAATTACAAAAATTTACAGGGTGATAGCCAACACATTTTCGTACCTTTTTAATTAAGAAATTTAAGCCAAATTCCCTTTAGATTAATTTCCATAGCCCTACGAAGCTTCTGGAACCACTACCGTTTCGTCCAGAACACACTTCTCCGTATTTCTTAGATTTCACCCATCAAATATCTTTCGTTCCTTCTGAAATTTAAGTATGTTATGTAACAATGTGTCCTTTACAAGTTTCATGAAGGGATCTAGGTCAAATAACCAGATTACGGTCACCATTTTAGTCCATGAAGTCTCGGGTGTCTCGGTACACCTCACCAGAATCAATCATCTCCAAGATCTAGCCGATTCACCAAGTTATACTTGTTACTTTTGCTTCAAATTTGAGTATGATGTAGCTTAAGGTGTTTCCTACAACTTTCAAGAAGACAACAAAGTGAGATCTCCAACAGAAATTAACATGCAACCGAGAAATCAACAAAAGGTCAGTGAAGATTTCGCAGATCTGAGGTCTCCGTATAACAGAGCTTTTGACCCCACATATCACCATCGTTTTCCATGAAATTCGAGCATGTCATACTAAAAGACATTAGCTTCAACTTTCATGAAGACACCAAAGCCAAAATCGCACTCCAAATACACATGCAAGCTCGACTAAGATACTGACTACCACAAACCGAACGAAAACAGTCACATAGCTTGAACACATCCAACCCTTACCTCGGTTTTTCGCCCAAATCACACCTAAAACCGAACATGCAACCAACAAAACAGACATGCAAGAGAAGTAAAGGACCCCACTTGCCTCCAAGATGAACAAACAGCAATGAACGGCGGCGTACGGCGGTCGAACTAGGCGGACGTACGGTGGACGGGCGGCGGCAACTCTCGGCTCCACCTCCTCTCTCGGTTCCTCCTCTCTTTTCTCTCGAAAATCTCTCTCCCCTCTCACTTCTCTCGACCGAATGGGGCTAGAGGAACCGGCCACTCCTCTTCTCTCTCTCTTTTTATATCCCTTAATCCCATCATTTGCAATGATTGATCCACCTAATGACCAACCAATGCATGCTCTTCCTTTGGCCACTTGTAATTTTTGTTTTTTTTTTGAATTAGTTGGGCTTGGGCTTGGGCCCAACCGGCCATTCCCCCTTGGGCTGGTCGAAATCCTTCTTGGGCCCTAATGGCCGACTAGCTTGGCCCACCAAGCTTTAGGCTAATGGGTCCAAGGCCCATTTCGAAAATAACCCTCTTTTCTCTTTTTTTTTTTGAATTCCTTTTAATTAATATTTCTAAATTCAAATTTCATCTTGGCCAAAACCTTGGGATATTTTAATTATTGAAATTTAAATCATATGGCCAAGCATTAATCTATTAAACTTGAATTTCCACAATCACAAGCATAATTCATTTAAATTAAAAGACATATTGGCTAAAGCATAAGCCATAAAATTCTATCACCTAATTAAAGACATTTAACACACCTTAAGGCTCGGCTTTGAATTTCCGGGATGCCACAGTTATAGTCTAATTGGAAGCCGAGACAAGCCTAGAAAATTACCGAGACTCGTTCAATAAATAATAGAGCATGTCTACTTGCTAACTATGTTAACCATTTGCCTAACATGCATAGTTAAATTCCTAATTTAATTACTCTAATATAATTTATCCACTTAACTGCACTTAATTAAATCTAATCAACCTCTAAGCATCACTAACCAACTAATAAGGGATTAGTGAGCAAAAATCACTTGATTAAATCGAAGATCGGGTCACCGCGACGGCGGCATCGATGGACACTTGGGCTGGGCCCAAAAGCCTTGCAAGCCCACAAAGAATTTTTGGGCTTGGGCTTGGCTACAGCTGGGTTGGGCTTGCTTTGTTGGCCCAAGGTGGGCTTGAAACTTGGGCTAAACTGAATTCACTTGGGCTGCTGAAAATGGCCGAAGGCACGGCCCAAAATGTTGGAATTTACTGGGCTGGAAAAGAGGAAGCGTGGGCCGCTGCTTTGAAATGAATCGATTAGGATGTTCTACAGTTCGAGTCCCACAAGCGTCGGACCTCTAGTTCAGACACACCAATAGTGAACGTCGAACGGAAGAAAGAACTTTCGGATATTCACTACTTCGATCGTGCTAGCAATCACGTGAAAACAATCCGTCGTATTCTTGATGGATAGTAGTCACGGCCCAAACAAAATAACGCTCTTCTTTCTTGCGCCTCAAAGACACAAGAACACGCACACACTTTGCTCTCTATTTTCAGCAAAGCATCTTCTCTCTTAAAAAACAAAACGCACGCCCACTTTTTCTCTATATAAGCAGCCCATCGTTTTGTCCTCAAAATCGTTTTTCAATTTAAAATAAAACCGATCAGCAACGGTTGCTCATCGTCTCGCCAGCACGAACGATCGTGCATGAGCAACCGCTCATGCACGATCTTGGCATGATGGACAACGGTTGCTAACCATCAATGCTTCGTGCATAATGGTCAGCAACCGCTGACCATTACGCCGTGCATGTGCACGAATTCGTGCACATGCATTAAACTTTTAATTTTTTTAATTAGTTAATTAATTAATTAATTAATTAAGTAAATGAATAATTAATTAATTAATCAATTCCCTTTTTTAAAAATAAAAAGAACATAATTTTATATGTACAATTGGAATACATTAACATGTATCCACTTTGAGAATGCGTGTGCATCATATGCAAGTAGGCTCGTGATTATAATCCAAATTAAATTAAATCTCATTTAACTTAATCTCAAATCAACTCAATTCGATTGTAGTAATTGCAAACACATTTTGCAATAATATTTCTCTTTGTTCCACATCATCCTAATTGTTTATGGTGTGTGACATCTCTAGGTTCATCATTAAGTTGGTAGTAAGGCTTGTACTAACACATTAGTACTTCCAAAAGAATTAATTGTCCCGATTAATATTTTAGGTCCTACAAGCCATGATTGACATCTAGCAATATGTCATGACTGGCCAGATAATGTGAATACTTTAAGAACATAATGAACCTGTTAGCTTTGGCTACAGTGTAATTCAATCCTTCGTCTTACTATGTCCCAATCAAACAAAGATCATAGAATATTTGTCAAGTCATTAATTTGATCATATGCACAAATCTAATTGACATACATTTTATTTGAGACATAAACAATTTATTCTCAATTACAACCCCGACCGAGGATTTCAATACAGTGTCATAATTAGATCGCATAGGACATCACTATCATACCTTACATATAACAATGAGACAGATTCCATATTGCGTACAGGTGTAACTTCGTATATAAACAAACTATGACTATTAGGTATAAAGACGGATCAACGACCCGGCATTATGTGCACCCGTGAACCATAGTTGTTCAATACACAAGTTAACACTGTGCCTCAGGTCTAATGATTATTTACACAAGACCAAAGCATGAACAATTAGACATTGACCACGCTAAAAGCTTCTATGTTGCTAATCGTTCTATATGCGTCACGTTAAGTGAATTTGTTTAATACAAACACTTGTGTTCTAACTCAGGCATTACAATACCCAATGACATGTGACTCATCATTCCCTTAAGTATCCAATACTTAATGGCGAAATTAAGAACACACCGGTCTCAATAGGATTATTAATATCCACTCAATAATCCAACGACCGGGAACAATTTAAAGATTCAGTCTAACTATGAACCCGTCATATATATTCTTGACGTCTCAAGAATAGGTCTAGTTGCAACTGATCTTATGGAATCATTCATCAATATAAAATAATTGGACAAATGAATGAATACGTCATTGCCATTAATTAAATATAATAATGAAAGTACAACTGAAATCCCTAATATGTAACCATTACATAGTAGGTTTAGGGCATACATCTAACAGAAGGAGCTTTGGTCTTCATTGCTGGCGGAAGAGAACGGTTTCGCTGGACTGCTGGCAGAGCTGGTGACGCGCGGGCAGCTTCAACGAAGTAGATGGGTCAACGCTGGAGGCTCCACGGGCGAAGGTTGACTCTGCGGCTTCGTGGACGCCTGCTGGTGGACGCGTGGGCCTTCGGTGGATGATGGCAGCTTCAAGCAGGGCGTGGAGGGAGGTTTTCTGATGATGCACGTGGACTGTGGGTGGCGTCAATCGGTGGAGGAGCAGCTCGATTGTTGCTGCTGGCGGAACACTGAAATAGAAGCGGTCAAAGATGGGGGAGTGCTTCACGTCAAGGGTTTGACCGAATCAAAGAAACTGTGGCCAAAATGAAAAGCTGATGGTGGAGATGGACGTTTGTGAATGGGGGAAGGGATGAGTGGCAGAGAGAAACCGAAAGTTGAGATGCAGAGAAAATGAAAGATTGGCAAAAGTGGTCGAGTGAAGAAGAGGAGGTCGTCCAACGAAGAGGAGAGAGGGAGGAAGGGATGAGGCCAATTAGTCAAGGGAATGATTGAAATGTCTCAAGTGTCCAAGCTTCATCCTCTTAATTAAATGCATTGTCCCCTCATTACTTTCCATCAAGAATAATCCACAATAAACTAAATTTTGATGCAAATAATACACCCCCATCCAAGCTCCGAATTTCCTTTAATTTATATTTCAATTTCATCTTCAATTTCTTAAATTCAAAGTCCAATTTCATCGAAGAAAAATCCCACACATTTCTATAAGTTCCCAACATCCAATATCTCGACTTAGAAGTCCAAATTTTCTTTAATTTGGCCTGTACAAATTTCCGCTCATTTTTCCGCGACATCCGAACGATTTTCCGTAAAAATCTCGGAATCTCCGAAAATTCTTTAGAGGATGAGTCGATATTCCTAAAATAAATCATGACACCATAGAACTTTTAATTTCTGAAATTGGGTTCCAATTCACGGTTAATTTCACTCCGGCGTGCTTTTAGCATGACCTAGTCTACCGGGTAACTTTTAGAAATTTTTAGTACAATTGACCTGTGATCGATTTATCTCGAGTCACAATGTACATCTCTAACACATTGGCGACTCTCGGTTGTTGTGAAAATCTTGAGATTTCAATTATCGACACAAGGTGCCCAAAATGATAGAAAATCAATTTAGTGCCGATTGATGGGAATTTTGCAATCAGGTGGAATCACCCACATTTTGATCACATATCTCAGTCAAATTGACCTATCTCTAATCTCTAATCGATTCGACAAAGTGTCGTAATGATCTCGGCAGAGAACACGGTCGAGCGCCGATTCTTAGTTGAATTCTCAAGTCTATTGCATTTAGATTCCTTAATTGTTTCCCTAGATAGTCTAGTTATCTCGTGAGTGATTAGCTCAAAGAATAGCACTATAGACGTCTCGATGAAAGGCCCGATTTATTCAATTGAAAATAGTACTGGAAATTCGGGATGTCACACCAACAATAACATCAAGCTTGTGCTTAATCACAAACACTCGGGTCTTTCTCGGAGTAGTCATCTATAACTATTAATATAAATTTGGCACTCTTTCATAAAGGAAACCGTGATAACATACAAACTTCCAAGTGAATTAACTCTATAATCTCCCTGATTTCTCTAATAGTTGTATTGAACTAAACTTTCCATCATTTAGCCAAGTCATAGGTCCTGCATACATTCAGTTTGCTAGCAACATACCACCAAGTAGATTCCTTTCACTTAGAAACTTTAGCCTTCTCTCTCTAATGTGCCCTAAACGCATGTTCCACAATTCAGACTCTATAACAAATACATTTGATGTTTCCAAACCGTCACTATCTCACCTCGAAGCTCATACTCGTCACTATACTTGATTCATGTCATTATCACTAAGGTCCTCGAACAATTTTTAAAACTCCACCTTTTGAATTATATCGACATTTAGCTAAATCTAGAATACTCTAGGAAATCAGGTGGTTCTTCAACTCTAGAACATGTCTCACTCCATTCAATGCCCTCAAAATATCATAATGTATTCTGATTCTAACATCATGAACACTCACAACATCACACTCAACGTTGTTCCCCAACTACACTTTATTATCAGTCATGCTAATAGGTAGTAAACCGGTTTCTATTTGATGTAGTGTGAAATGAATAACCAAAATCCATATTCCATTTGCCAAACAAAAATCCTTAAAAATAGGCAATACATAATCAACACTATCCAAATTACTATTAGCTATAGTTGCAGCATCATATGTAAACTTATCTCTCGATTCCATTGCCCTTCTTGTTCTTTAACTTAATGCAATCTCTTTTAAGATGCCCCCTTTTGCCACAACTCCAATTGACAGCACCCATTGTCCTAGATTGACTTCTTTTATTCAAGTTTATACTACCTTTGCTAACATGAGTACCGGTTCTTTTTCTACTTTCACCTACTAAAACAGAAGATACGGGTTCATCGATTCTCTTTTATGGTTGTCCTCACTCATAATCGAATCATGAACCTAATCAAATGTCAAGCTCATTGACCTAGAAGAATTACTAATGGTAAAAATAGTAGTATTTCAACTATGAGGCAATGTGGATAATAGAATCAAAGTGCATATCTCATCATCAAAGTCAATATCAATTGAACTCAATTGATTAACAATCACATTGAATTAATTGATATGATTAGTGTTGACACCTAATTTTGGCAAATCTAGGAAAATAAAGAAAATAAAAATTGCATTGGAACAAATAAAAGGAAAAAAATGAAAAAAATGGGGGGAAATTGATTTGATTGATTATGCATGGAAAATTGGAATTTTGATGGATCTTCGGATTTTGTTAAATGCAGAAGCAATTTAAAAATCAAGTGAATAAGGGGCAAGAATTTTTGCAAAATGGAAGAAATCCAAGCAAAATCGAGCTGATTGTGAAATCATGCTATGATTTATAGCTTTGATTTAATGTGATTGGAGATGAAAACTCTGAAATATGCCATACAAAGCAGCTGTTTAGAATCACTATAAAAAGAGGTTCATTTTTTGTAACTAGTGGGGAGCGAATTCAAAAAAATCGAGAGAAAAAAATTTCATGTCGGGGGACTTTTCTCCTACGGTTTTTGAGTTCAAAATTCAAGGGAAAATACATAGAGGGCCACAAAATCAATTCATACTGCCACAATTCGGAAAGGAGAGACATATATGTGACAGAGAAAAGAGAGGGACTTCTCTCGGCCGAACGAAGGAGCCCGTTCATTCACAAAAAAAGGGGATAAGTAGGGGTCTTCAAGTGTGAAGCTCGGTGCTTACAATTTCGACACCCGCGACTGCCGATTCATGGTTCACCACCACCTATCGCTACCCCAACTACTGCTGTTGCTGCTGCCCAGACGTGCCACGAGCCCTATACTCTAAGTTCCAGCAATTCCATCGAGGTCTTCGTCCAAGCTTTCAAACGATCTTTGCCACGGTCCAGCAAAATCCAGTCCAGAGTCAAAGTTAGTCGTTGTCCAACGTCGGTGGAGTCCCCTGCGACAATTCTGTAGTGGTTCAGGCCTGATGCCGTGACGTTGCCGTTGCTCTTTCATGACTAATATGCTCTCCTCGAAGAGTGGCCACGGAACTGTCGAGCACCTGCTGATTCTTGCACCACTATTGAGCTCGTCCCCAGATCGAGCCGGACGAATGAGTTTTTGTTTTGTTTTGTAGGTAATTGGTCTGCCCCTTGCTGTGCCGAATTCGCTGACCCGTTTGGCAAGCCTAAAGTTCACGATAAAAAGAATTACTAGAATCTCGATTGAATAATTCCAAGTGGTGAATTTATCTTCTTTTGCATGTTGTCCAAATTGGACAATAACACGTGTGATTCTTTGTGATTTTACTTCATGCATGCAAAAGAATCTTCTTTGGCCAGATGAGCGTGAGCAGCTTGGGCACGTGGCGATGTGCAAATCTGAGTGAAGAAAAATAGCCGTGCTATCTTTGTCCGCCATCCTTGCAACGTCATTATAAGCCATGCCATGAGCAGCAGCGAAAGTCCAGCCATGCCTTGCTGTCCTAGTCCGTGAGCCGTCCGTCGCGGTCGCCAACCACACCACCGTGAAGCGTCGTCGCCATGCACATAACGCTTGCCGCCATTCGCCGTTGAAAAGCCGGTTGCGACCCTGATCGCGTTAAGCTCGGATTTGGAAATTATCTTCAAATTTAGGTAAAATACTCGAGCATAATCTATTTATTGCCTAATATATGTCTATTGGTATATAACGTGCATATTTAATAGATGTATTTCCCAACTAGAGCTTACTGCCTAATTCATAACCGCACACTGATTTTTTATTTCATCTATAAGGCTTTAGATGGAATAATTAATCACGCTGGAATGAAATTGATATATTGATCTTTAAGGCTTAAGATCAATTTATCGATTTTATTAGCGAAATAGTTAAGTTTGATTTAGATATTGTTCCCCGATTCAAGCGATAGTTGATATCTTTGATGATTCTTAATGGCTTGGTGCTTATCTCGTCTCGATTGTTTTATTCATCTTGAAATATGTTTAAGCTAGATTAGGTACACATTAGAATGTTGCATGCTTTGGGGTTATTTGCATATTTAGATTAAGCATTTTATTTATCATGAATTTTCGAAGTAAAAAAGATAAATTTAGGATGTTAGTTTTAAATTTGAATTGCATGTTTAATTATTTGGCAATTCTAATTTTGAATTTCATAAAAGAAAAAGTAAAAAAAAATTAGAATTAGGGCATCCTTTGTACATCATTGCATTAGGATAAAATTGCATATTTCATTTTAATTTTAGATTGATTTAGATAGACTGCATCTTAGGTTAGAGATTGTTAAGTTAAGATAATATCTTGGTTTTAATTAGGGCTTAGCCTGGCCTAATCCTTAATATAAATTGGATAGAATCTTAATTTAGTTAGATAAATTTCACATTTTTCTAATTTCGAAATTCATAAAAAAAAAAAATACAAAAAAAAAGGTCTTAGAATAAATGAGTTTCAATCTTTAGGATAGATTGTATTCTTTTAAGAAAAAGAAAATAAAAAATGTCATGTGCATGTCATTAGGATTAGGTTCATGAAATGCATGCCATTTAGTGGTTGTTGTTAGGTCCTTTCAATTAGAAATTGCATTGCATTAGAACTAGGTCATTTAGTTAATATTGCATTGCATATTGCATGATTCTCATTAAACAAGTGAAAAAAAAAGAAGAAGAGAAATTGTGTGTTAATTAGAAATCATATCTAGGGTTGATGAGGTGAATTACGATCTAACGACGCATATGCTTTCGTTGCACATCGTAAGTCTCGTAATTTATTCATTACTTTCTTGGGTGTTAAGTTGATGGATTGCACACCCGCATGATCACCTCACATGTTAGGGAAATAAATTTAAAATCAATCCAAACCGCTTGCCAAACATTTTTCAAAAATTAAAAAGAAGTGGTACCGAAAGGACATTAGAGAAGTTTAGTGTAACCAAGTCCTTGTATCCATAGTCTCTAGTTCGTAGGAGTAAAGTGAAACTCCTGTTACTTTACTTGGGTTTCTAATCGACTCACCAAAAATAGATTAGTGGCGACTCTGATTAAAAAATCAATTGCATGCTAAGAACATGAACCAAAAATAGATTGGGAGAGCCTGAGTTAAGTTTAGGCTTAACAATCCATTAGCCAAACCTTAGGTGGTTCACACTCGAAAAAATAGGTCACGACAATTAGTAACCGACACACTTTCGCTTATCTTTAAATTATACAAATGTTGCATCAAGTAGACTTTGTTGATCATAGAGGGCATGTCTCACGGGGCTTTTTATCAAACTCGTAGTGGTCTCTCTTCCACGATATTAAACACAACGCCTCGAGCCAATGTCAGCCGAATAACATCCAATGCTTGTCTATCCATTAATTCCCATTTAGCTTGCTTATTGACTCTAGCTTCTTCCAAAATAGGGGTAAGTGCAATTTCCTTTAGAATAGATAATCCCAATTTGCATCTTCCAGAATAAAAATCATTCTCATCAAATTAGTTGATTATCACATTTTCTTCTTTCATTGTTGTTGATTTGCTTCAACTTAGCCAAGCCTAACTCTAATACCAATTATTGCAGAGCAAGGGATGGAATAGTAAAATAGATAGAATAAGAAAATATATCAGACCTATGTCAATGAGAAGAACAACAAAGAATTCTATAATAGATCAAGTGATACACTAGAGATTACAATCACACTCAAGTCACTTAAGTACTTTTAGTGTTTCCATGCCCCTAATGACACCCAATAACTTACATAGTGTTAATACTTCTTCATTAAATATTTTTTCAATCTTACAACGGAATTAACAAATCTTACCACAAGATTGAATTGGCTTCAACACTTGAGATACAATTCACGAAAGCGAAGCTCTTCTTTGATACTCTTCATAGAAACAATCCACTTCTTATGTGTAGGCAAGAATTGGGTCCAAAATAGGAAACATTCTTCAATTAGGAAACCATTCAACTAGGAAACCTATTTGGATTAGGAAATTTTCCTTTTCAGCCTCAATCTTGAGATATATTTTCAACACAACCAAAGTTGGCAAGAGCGCATCTATGACATATCAATTCTAGATCTCTAGATCAGTATGTGATTCATAGAAAAGTCGGTGAAATATCTTTGGAATATGCATGGGCCAAAAAGAATCAACAAAGGTTCCAAAAGTTCTCTATTGATTTTATGAAGTAAATGACAAGAAATTAAAAGATACGAGTACCGAAAAACAATTCTTGCCAACGATGTAAATTGCAATAAAGATAAATTTTAGGAAAGCAAAGATAAGGAAAATTTTTGCTGAAGAACATTGAGCTTTGTAATATTTTTTGTTGACAAAATCTTCTTCATTTGGAATTAGATGGCTTTAATTTAATTTAATTAGATCATCTTTCAAAAGTCAGTCGACGATTTTGTTCATTTTATCAATAAGGAAAGAGTAAAATAAAGTATTTTTAAACCTAGCCATTATTATTTCTTTATTTTGGTAGGCTTTAGGATGGACAAATATCACGCTTGTCAAGCATCATTTTTGCTATAGCTATTTCGATATTTTCATCTTAATTAAATTCATCCTCTGACTCATGCCCACATTTTGTGTAATTTTCAGCATGTGGCCTTTTATCTCCTTTTTCAGGTGGCTATTCATACTTCGACACTCCCATTGCCAATTGTAATAAATCGACAAAGTCTTGGCATTCGAATCTTTATCTCAATTTGAATTTTAGTCCATTGAAAGCTAGATTTGTAATTTTCTTTTTCTAAGAGTGAAGTGAGGTATTTATTTCTAGCCTCCTTGAATTGAGCAACAAATTGATTGACCAATTCATTATTTTATTGGTAAAATCTAGCCAAATCAACGATTGATACTTCATGTATCATTCTATAAAATTAAAAACAGAATTATCTTTCCATCTTTACTCAACGTTTGGGTGAAAAATTAGCATAACAGGTATAGACAATTTTTGATAAATACGAAGAAACAACTTAAGTCTTAAGAATTCATTTGTTCTCGCATCCCATGTTGGGCTACAAATCGATTTATGTGTTCAATGGTCGATGGTTCATCTTTGCTTGTGAAGATGGCAAAGTCATAGATTTTAGACTTGATATGAAAATATTGATTATTGACCCACTCAAGATAATGTTTCATATTTTGACAAAAAAAATAAAAGAGATAAGGTTTTATATATACACGTCTTATAATACCCTTATCCCACCTAAGTTTTGTTGAACTTCTTCAACAAACTGTGCTAAGTTAAATTGAGGATTTGGTTGGCCATTTTACCCCTAGATAGTGATGATAGTGATGATGGTCTTGTCAAATTATCAATCCTAATATTAATCGACAAATTAGGCCCGACGTGAATATTCACAATAGGTGGTGCCATAGCAATTGTGAGCCTTAAAATTCTTTACATTTGGCATTTGGCCAATCTATCAGCTACTTTGATTTGCCAAATTATTATTACTAATTTGGTTATTTTGATTATTTTTATCATTTTGGCCTTGATTAAAAGATTTAGGCCTTCGCATAATCTTTACGGGGGCTTGACTACTGTAATAGACATTATCACTATTATTAAAAGCGGAGAGACTAGGTACGTACATATTATCAATACATCCTTCCGTGCTTAACCAAACATTCCCGTTCTAGACTTGTTCACTTCACTAGGTCCATTTAACTGTTCACATAATCATTGTACCTCCAAGCTATCACGAACATCCTCATTCTTCTCAGTTTGTTCACCCTTAATCAAGGTCCTTTAAGATGTTCGCCTTGTTTGAAGATCCTTCCAACTTGTAGACATCTTCATCGTTCAATATCTTGTTCACCTCAGATATCAGCAAAGCAATCTTGATAGTGGCAAGGCACTCCTCGTATCAAAATGTTCTAGTGCTGTTTATAACATTATCTGCATTTCAGCTTGTGCATATATCCCCTGGCACTTACTCAACCAATACACACATTAGTAGCCTTTTATTGTCTTTATCATCTTCATAACAAGTATAGGGATTTTCCCAACAATCTCCTCATTTTTTTATGATGACAAAATAATCTTCTAAATATGCATATGTCTTAACACACTAAAAGATATTAAACTTGTTGGTGGCTAACAATTCAACCTAGAGGGGGAGTGAATAGGTTGTTTTAGAAAATCTAACTATCTTTTGTAGAAATTAGCTAATCGCTAAGTAAAGATCGGGTCAAAATTAATATTTGTAAGAGCCAAAAAGCAACTATGTGCAAATCAAAGTAAATAGATGAAAATAATAACACATAGAGAATTATATTGTTTTGGCTTTATCCATAAGCCTACATCCACTCTTCGGACTAATAGCCACAAGACCAGCTGAATTCCATTACTAATTTGCTTGGAGAGCTATGAATGGCTTGCACTTATCCTTTATAAGATAGATATCACTATCGGGACTTAACTACAGCTCTTACTCTTGTACACTCAATCCTTAGCACAATTACTAAATAGCACGAATACTTAAATAGTATGATAGAAAGCGTATAGCTAAGAAAAAAAGTAGGAAGTGAGCTTCTTGATCTCTTTAAGTTGTACATTCTCACATATGGCTTTTGAGGTCTTCTCTTTTATAGCCGCCTTCAATCTATCCATTGAAGATAGATTGGAGAAGCAGATAGCCGTTGGAGTTACCATTAAGCTGTTGTTTGTGGATGGAACTGCCCATACAACTCTTTTCCTTGAACTTTTGTAGGCTACCTAGAAGTATACATTGTTGCTATCTTCTCATTGTAGTCTTTTACAGACTTGTCAAATGAGCTAGCTACTTGACTACATGTTTCATCTGGATTCTGCTCTTGCGAATCCAATACCACAACGACTACTTAGTTGACTAACAAATATCATCAAATGTTCGTGGTTGTCAAAGCACCATCAATTCGATCTTTTTAGCTTCAATACAAACATCATCAGCTGCCAATTTTTTAGGACCTCACCTATGACTCTTGAACTTTGATTCAGTGTGTAATATGATCCCTGAATTTTAGCTCAACATAGGACCTCACTCATGACTCGCTTGTTAGCCTACACTGGAGGGAGAACAACGGTCGTGGGGAGGGCAAAGTAGATGGGAATAAACAACAAGCAAAAATGACATAAATGATTCTTGAACTTTGATTCAATGTGTAATATGATCCTTGAATTTTAACTCAATATTCAATATCGTTTCTGAAATTTAATTTATTCAATATGATACTTGAATGTTTTCTATATGTTCAAACTAATTCCTAAACTATATACAAATGTGTAATGTTGTCTTTGAATTTAAATTACTGAAAGGATATAATTGGACATATTCATAGATTTTAGGGACTAGTTTATATATTTACCAAAATTTTAGGGATTACATTAAACAAACTAGAAGTTCGAGAGACGATATTACACATTGGATTAAAGTTCAAGGAATCCATTGAACAAATTCAAAGTTTAAGAACCATATTACATAGTGGACCAAAGTTCATAGATCATTTGTATCATTATCCCATACAAGAAAAAGCAAGTTTGGTTTTTAAATTATTTTTAAGAATGCAATTTTTTATTTAGATATTTTGTAGATAAAAGTTCCCCTATTCTCATAAATAGAAAAATCACTTGCTCACTTTGCTAGCAAATATTTGGCTGGCTGTCGAGGTCATGTCTTTATTTTAAATTGATTTGGTCACTTCATACTCTTTTTAAAAAATAAAATCCACTTTAAGCCATTATTTAAGGAAATGACTCTACTTCAAGCCCTTATTTGGAATTTCCCCAAGAAGTTATAAAGAAAATACCATTTTTGTTAATGGACAATGACTATAGTTAGATAAATCTAGTAGCAAATTAATCAATAAAAGTTTGAATAAATTAAAAGTTCATGAATCATATTGAAAAATATTTAAGTTGCATAATTTATTCCACTTGTGGTGGAATTTGGACTTCACCGCAATGGGGATGGTATAATAACTCTTTGTATCATAGGCATTCACAAAATCTTTTAGACTTTTGTGTTCTATGTTCATATGTACATATCCATGTATTTGAGTAGTTGAATGCTATCGATAGTCTTATCAAACATAAAGCAAAGACCGTTGTTGGTAGGTTTTAGTAAAAAAATTGGCAATTTCTAATTGCCAAAATTGATGCTAAATTTTTGATAACCTTAATTACTATTGAGTTAATATATATATGTAGTTATCAAATACACCCATAGTTGAAAATTTTAATAACTGAATTTTAAGCTTTGATAATTTTAAAAATTGAAAATAGAAATAGAAAATTCTTTTGTGACAATTGAAGAACGATCATTATTGCTAGGTATTATTCCAAATAAAGGCTTGAAGTACTCTCATTTTTTTTTTTTAGGTAAGGGTTTGAAGTGAACCTTGTATCAAATAAGGACTTGAAGTGGTCATATCAATTTCAAATAAGGGCCTATACGGCAATTTTTGATAAGAGACCGACCTTGCTGATCGTTGATAAGATAAATATTCTAGTCGGTCAAAGGGTATTTTCATTAAAAGACCATTTTTATTTAAAAGTGTTCTTTTCTTTTTTTTCTCTTTTCTCTTCTTTTTTTTTCTTGGTGACCTCACTAGTCGCGAAGGGCATGCAAGCCCTCATTGACCGTTGTTAAGGGCCACAACCATTGCCCAAGACCTCACTAGGTACCAGTGTGGTGACCCTCATCCAAATCTGGCAAGGGTCAACCTCCCTTGTAGATTTCAAAAGCGGCCTCACTAGCCATTGATGAGGCGACCTTCGCCTAGATTTGGTTAGGGTTGGCCTCGCCTATGGCCAAGGCAAGCACCCTTGCCCGACCCTCTTTGGGCATTGCCGGTGGTCGAGAAAACTAGGAAAAAAAAAGGAATACAGAAAAATGCAAAAAGAGAGAGGATAAATGATGAAAATACCCTTGACCAACTAGAAAGTCAAACCCTTATTTGAAATTGATATAGCCACTCCAAACTCTTGTATGAAATAAATTTTACTTTAGACCCTTATTTGAGAAAATAAGAGTACTTTAGGCCTTAATTTAAAGTTTTCCCTTATTGATGTGTTTTAACAATATATTTGGCAAGATCTAGTTATCATTTATTAAAGTTTTTGGTTGAATGAATTATATAATCCCTCCCTTACTTATCACATTAACAAAACTTTTCACTTTTGAAAATCAAACTTTTAAACACTTATTGTCATTGAAAACCTAAAAAAACACCATACAACATTGATTGTTTTAAGTCAAAATTCACTTAACATGGTAAATAAGGAAGGGCTTACTTGATTGGTTAAGTGATAACTTACAAATTAATTATCAAAACCTTGCAATAATGTTCGCTATTCCATATTTAAAACTAACAAAATTTATAATTTATTTTTCATCTAGTATCAAATAGTTTTATTTATTTATTTTCATTTTCACTACTTAAGGACTTTCACAATTAATAGACAATACTCAAATATGTATCACTTATTGTTTAGTTTTATCAAAATGAGTCATTAATTCTTGGTTTTATCACACAAGCCCTAAGTAACCCGTCCCTTCTCGTTTATTTGATAACCAAACTAAGTGCCCAAAATAGAAAATTGTCCATTTATATAAATTAAACTTGTTTTACAGCCTTCATTTGTGTTGATTTAAAAGACTCAATTAAGTCAAAATTTCACTTAATTTGTTAAGTTAAATAAGGGTACTTAATTTGTCCACTAGCAAATATAACTAATAGTAATTAGAATCTTATATTGTCATAGTCCAATATAATCACAGCTTTATGTTTACTTTTGTCACGTCCCGTTCGAGCACACACACATCCTTCTACTTGGTCGATTTTAGAATGCGATATCCCAGGACTATGTATCGCCGACCCTTTCATTTATTAAGCACATGCGAAACAGTTATAAATCCTCGAGACAATAAAATAATGGGATAGAAAAGCATGCTATATTTTTCATATTGAAATCTACAACCAAATCTTTATACATGGCATAACTTAAAGTCTATTCACAAGACTATCCATAAAATTCTAGTCACACTCTATAAACACAACACCAAGTTCACAAAAGAGAATGGGATCTCAATCCTCATTCGGTCATACTCAAGATCATCATGGTCTTCTTCTGATTCTTCTTCACTAAGCTCACATCCTCCAAGCTCTTCATCTTTTACAGGCTTATCGTCCTCTTCTGGTTTCTTCTTCAAATGCTCATCTACGGGCCTGAAATGTTGTCCCACAACTGGGATGAGACTACGTCTTAGCAAGTTCTACCCCACTAAGACTCAATTAGGAAACTAATATGCTAACCGGGCTGCCTATACATGCACAAGTCGATGACTTACCTTGGCCTCATATTCCACATGCATATTAGCACAGTTCAATAGGCACTCAAGCAATCACATTACTGATCAAAGCATCGATCAAATCGACCTAATCGATTACATGTCAATTGGACCATTAAGGTCACTTCCACTCAATCAGTCAATTCACGACAACAGATCAAATCATTGATCAATCGATCTAGTCGACTACATGTCGTTAGACCATTTCTAGGTCATCTCACTCCACACTATATAATCTCCAATAGTATACTTAGTCACAGAGCTACATTAATGCTCTCGGGCGTCGATTTTGCCAACGTGATGTATAATAAACACTTTATGTGCATGCTCTTAGGCATTCCAATTACTTTCAACCACACAGGCACGATACTCGACACACGAAAAACAGCCACGCATGCACGATCTACGCCACACGGGCATGATCAATTATTGCCACACGGGTATGATCAATTATCGCCACACAAGCATGATCAACTATCGCCACATAGGCATGATCAATATTCAACAATTTATGTGTATTCTCTAAGGCATCCTACATGCCAAAAAGCGATGTAATAATTGCAGAGCCACGTCACACAACATTTCTTCTCATCTTTTATCATCCTTGATAAAATATCGTATGTGGGCACACCATTGGCCTTAGGCAAAATATAATATTTTCCTTTCCATAATTTCCACATTTTTTTTTTTTATAGTTTGCTCAAATATTTTTGGCATTATCAACCGATGCCTTGTTATTTTTCAATTAATAACCAACGATTATCCAATTAAAGGATAATTCTCAATTTCACAATTAATTCAATTTAGCATAATATAGAGCCCAATTGAATAAACGGACTGTGCCATGACAATCAGCACAAAATTCCGGTCGTCGACCATCTCAACCTTAATTTCCGAAATTTAATTAATTAATTAATTAATTTCAAAATTTAATAATTAATTACAATAAATCCAATTTAGCTCAAATTGGAGCTCAATTAAATAAAATAACTTCACCATGATCATCAGCATAAAATTCCTATCACCGGTCATCCCGGTTGAATTTTCGGAAAATAATTAATTAATTAAATTAATTTCGAAAAATAATATTTAAATACCAAAAATTCCAATTAGGCCCGAATTGTCAAATTGAAGCCTAATAAGGGTCGGGAAAAATCCTGAGCTACCTTCAATAAACGGTAGACCACGTCTACTTGCTAAATGCACACTCAATTTGTCTAATTTGCATCACAATTGACTAATAAACAATAATCCATACTAATCTAACCAGCTAAACATAATTAATTAAAACTAATCAACCATTAAGCATCATTATTCTGCTAAGCAAGAATTAGTAAGATTACTCATTGGAATCGCGTGCAACTTAGATCAATCCGACGGGGACAGCGCGAAGAACAATACTTCCCAAAGCGACTCTCGGGATTAGGGCTTGGAAACGACCCAAAAGCGGGCCCGGAGGGTGCTGGAAACCCACTCGGTGGGGTGGTTGCGATGGCTATAAAAAGACACAAAACAGCCAGAAATCAAAGCAACAAGGGCGGTAAGGTGTGGGGGAGGGCCTGTGGAGGTCCGACGGCATCGAACGATGGCCAAATGTGGCTAGACGAGGCGAAACGGGGCCGAGCGGATGCCAAATGGGGCTGGACGGCGCACGGCGAGGACAACAGGCGTGGGCGGGAGGCGGCGAGTTCGCGGCATGCGTGGGCAGGCGTCGCGTGGGTGGAGGTCCAACTCCGGTGCGGCGGCGACGGGCTTCGGCGAGCTGCTGTCTTCCTCTTCTTGGTTCGCTGGTTTGCACGAAGAAGGAGGAAGGAGGGGATTCGGTCACGTGGGGGAGTGGGGGAGAAGAGAGAGAAGAAAGAAGAAGAGGGAAAGAAGAGATAAGAAGAAGGGCTTTTTGACTAGTCAAAAGTAAAAAGGAGAGAGAGAGAAGCCAATTTGAAATTGGCAAGGGGCATTCGGTCGGTGGGGAGGGGGAGTGCGCGGGAAGGGGAGGGAAGAGGAGAGAAGAGGGAGAAAAAGAAAGGGAGAGAAAAAGAAAATAAAAAAAGTAATCAAATAGTAAAAATCCTACTATTGAAATTACTTCTATTATTTCTCCTTTCTCTTTTTAATTTCTTCCGGTCTTCAATTTTTCCTCCGATAATTTCTTTCCCAAAATTTCGGACTCGTTAATAAATTCATGAATGATGAGATAGGATCCTAAAAATGAATTGTGACATGCTCGAATATTCGAATCCCGATACCAATTTAAATTTCACGGTTAGAATCAATCGTACGTAATTTTAGCCAAATCCAACTAATTAGGCAGCTTTTAGGGATTTTACTTGCGGATACATCCCTTAACGGCTTCACTCAATATGTTAGTTAACTCGTGAGTGATCAACTCGAGAAAAAGGACCATAGGTACGTCGACGAAATGCCCATTTCACTTTATCGAAATATGGTCGAATTTCAGGATGTCACAATTCTTCCCCTCTTATAAAAGTTTCGTCCCCAAAATTTAAACCATTATGCTCTTTGATAAAACAAGGTGGAGGTACAATCGTCTCATCGATTCTTCAGTCTCCCAGGTTGCTTCTTCAGTACCATGGTGTTGTCAGACCACTTTGATCAATGGAATGGTCTTGGTACGTAGAACTTGCTTTTTGCGATCGACAATCTGAACTGGGCTTTCGACATATGACACACGGTCATCCACGTCCAATTCCTCGAAATTGAGCACGTGAGTTGGGTCGCCGTACTTCCTTAACATCGACACTTGAAAGACATAATGTATTTGCGCCAATCTTGGCGGCAAGGCAAGATGATACGCTAGGTTTCCGATTCTTTCAAGAATCTCAAATGGATCTACGTACCTCAGACTCAACTTTCCTTTCTTACCAAAGTGAGAAGTTCCCCTCATTGGTGACACTTTTAGAAAGATGTGATCACCAACTTGGAATTCCAAAGACCTTTGATGCTTATCTGCAGAACTTTTCTGCCTACTTTATGCTGTCTTTAATTTGCCCGTGATCCCCGCCACAACATCTACCGATCGCTGAACTAACTCGGGCTGTGATTTTTCTTTCCCGACTTCATCCAAACACACAGGAGTTCTGCACGTTCTGCCATACAATGCTTTAAATGGAGCCATCTGAATACTCGCTAATAACGTGTTAGGCAAATTCCACCAGATGAAGCTAATCTTCCCAACTTCCTTTGAAATCTATTACACAAGCTCTCAGCATATCCTCGAGGGTTTAAATCATCCTCTCGGACTGGCCATCCGTTTAAGGATGATATGCCGTATTGTATTGAAGCTTTGTACCTAAATCACTTTGCAAGCTCTTCAAAAAAATAGCAGTAAACCTTGGGTCTCTATTTGAAGTTATCGTAACCGGCACCCCATGCATTCGAACCACCTGACGCACGTATAAGTCTGCGTGCCTATTAAGACTGAGGTCCTTTCGAACTGCGATGAAGTGAACCGACTTTGTCAACTTGTCGACTACTACCCAAATCGAATCATTCCCTCTCTAACTCCTTGGTAGTCCAATCATGAAGTTCATCATGATATGCTCCCATTTCCACTCTGGGATTGCAAGAGGTTGTAAAGTCCTCCCAACTTGCAATGCTGGGCTTTTACTTGCTGACAAGTCAAACACTTGGCAACATGCTTGGTAATGTCCGTCTTCATACCTGACCACCAATAGTGTTGACGCAGATTTTGATACATCTTAGTGCTTCCCGGATGAATGCTATAACTGCTACGAGGTGCTTCGATAAAATTTCTTCTCTAAGCTCTACATCATCAGGTACAACAAAACGTCCACGGAGCCTCAGTACCCCATCATCAGAAACCTAAAAATCAGCCTTTCTTTTATCGGTATCCTCTTGAAGAATTTTCTGTACGTTTGGATCTGTCGGTTGCAGTAGTTTGATTCTGACCTGGACATCTGGTTCAATTCCCGAGGGTGGCCGTAAGACTCGAGAGGTGGCCTACCTCAAATTTGAACACCGAATCTCGCACTCTTTCAATTAAGTTCCACTCCTTAATCAATATATGAGCCACTGAGGACTTTCGACTCAAAGCATTGGCGACCTTATTCGCCTTTCCTAGGTAATATAGAATATCACAGTCGTAATCCTTCAACAATTCAATCCATCTGCGTTGTCTCATGTTCAATTCCTTCTGAGAGAACAAATACTTGAGACTTTAATTGTCAATGAAAATCTGAAATCTTTCTCCATACCAATGATGACTCTAAATCCTTAGAGCGAAAATTAATGTTGTGAGCTCCAAGTCTCGGTTGGTAATTCAACTCACAAGGTTTCAATGGGTGGGACGCATACACAACAACTCTGCCATGTTACATTAGCACATAACCCAATTTCCTGAGTGACGCATCACCATAGATCTCGAATCCTCCAGACCAGATGAAATGGTCAGCACAGGTGCCATAGCCAGTTTTTTCCTTCAGCTCTTGGAAACTACATTCACACTTGTCTATCCACACAATTTTTTTTTCTTCTTTCTTTAGGAGTCTTGTCGAGGTGATGCTAACGATGAGAACCTTTCCACAAACCGTCTATAATAACCTACCAAATCTAGAAAACTTCGATCTCGATACGCTGTCGGTCTTGGTCTACGATAATTGATTTGGTCTTGACCGGGTTCATGGAAATTCTTTCACCATTCTCAGACATCTCTTGTGCTCCTTAGCATTCCTTGAATACCTTAGAATATCATTACACGACATAATCACAACTGACCTAGATATTCCTTTCACACTTGGTTTGCCAAATCCATGAAAGTAGCTGGAGTGTTTACTAGGCCAACGATCTTACAATACTCTCGTAAAGACCATATCAAGTACTAACAGCTATCTTTCGTATAACCTCCTTCTTGGTTTGTAATTGACGACATCTTGTTCTCAAGTTAATCCTTGAAGACATCGACACTCTTGATGTTTGGTCACCCAATTCATCGATCTTTTACAATGGACGCTTGTCCTTCATTGTCACCTAATTGAGTTGACGATGGTCGATGCATACTCACAACAAACCATCTTTCTTTTTCTCACTAACAAAACTGATGTTTCCCAAAAGTGATCCACTGATATGCATGAATTCCTCATTCATCAATCTTCACATTTGCATCTTCAGTTCTACCAATTTAGACAACAACAGCTGGTAAGAAGCCTTCGACAGTGGCTCTATCCTGGTGCTAGCTCGATCGCAATTTCTATCTCTTTCTCGACGATAGTCCGACGCGGTTCTTGTGACAATACATCTAGAAATTCTTAAACCACCGAGATATCCTCCATCTCTAGTTCTCCAATTTATCCTACCCTAGACAATTGCCAAGCAACCTTGGCAACCTCTGTCTAACAAACAAGTTGCCTCCAGCCAAGGAGATTAATAAAATCGAAGATTCTTTTCGACTCCCAATAACCTCGACACTTTCACATGCTAATGGGCTAAATTAGATTACTCCCAAACCATGATTTATTATCACAAGATGCTCCATGAACCCACACTATTCACGTGGCGTTAAACTTACACCTTAGCAACTAGTCAAGCATAACTATTGCTAGTGATTCCCCTCTCTTTCACTTTTACTTCAACAATTTAAGTTCTACCAACTCAGCACCAAACTCTGCTGCGTTGCTCTGATAAAATCACCTCCAACACATTCTAGTCATTCTCAGACACTGGATTAATCCATGTTTCCTTCTACAAATCCAACACCTATCTGGTGAGTCTTCTACCTTCGTCAAGTGACAACATGCACTCTTTCTGGTTGTCCCATCAATCTGCTAGGACCACTTCTTTCCAGATATCTAAGTTGGCTACACTACAAACAATTTCTCGTCCTAGGAAGGACATAATACCGATCTCTGTCATCATGTCCAGAAACTACATGATCCATTTGACTCAGTGCTGACCTAATTGCCCCACCCTTCCTATTGGGTGAAATAGGATACTTTTCACTCGACCTTGGTCTTTTCCTTGATCGATTTCCATTTCTACATGTGTTGAATCTGTACCTTGACTCGAATACAACGGCTCGCTCCCGGATCATATCTTCACAATGGACCTCGGTAGGTGCGGCAACAATGGCAAGTAGTGATAGTGACAACCACAGCGGCTTGATCCCGAGGTTGTTGGCTCAACCAGTTCCCAAGGAACACTAGCATCGAACGATCCTATCGAACTTAGGATCATTCGACGTTGCTACACTAGTACCAACCCGCAAAGGTACTCTTACACTCTAGCTGGCCGAGCCGACACTCGCCACAACCATCTCGAGTACCGACCTTTGTCGGTGCTTTATCCCGAGTCACAGAGGATATTGTCGTCTTGCTAGGAGTTCTCAGCTCCTGCACACTCATTGTTCAGTCTTTACACTGAAACCCGTCTTCCAAACCCACGCCGGATCAAAAGGTGAGCGATCTACACACGACAAACAATTCTAGCATCCAACACAAACATGCACCAGCATGAATTTAAAGATCTTTCCTACCCACTATCCCATGGTCAATGCTCCTTATCACTCAAATCTTGAACTTCGCTCCGATACCACAAAAGGGGATGTCACGCCCGATCCTCGGGCACGCACACATCCTTCGCTTGGTCGATTTTAGAATGCGATATCCCGGACTTTGTATCGCTGACCTTTTCATTTATTATGCACATGTAAAAGCAGTTATAAATCCCAGACAACAAAATAATGTGATAGAAAAGCGGGCTATATTTGTCATATTGAAATCTACAACAAAACCTTTATACATGGCATAACTGAAAGTCTATTCACAAGACTATTCATAAAATTCTAGTCACACTTTATATACACAACACCAGGTTCATAAAAGAGAATGAGATCTCAATCCGCATTCGAGTCGTACCGAGAATCATCCTAATCTTCTTCGACTCTTCTTCACTAAGCTCACATCCTCCAAGGTCTTCATCTTTTACCGGCTCATCGTTCTCTTCTGGTTTCTTTTTCACAGGCTCATCTATGGGCCTGAAATGTTATCCCACAACTGGGATGAGACTACGTCTCAACAAGTTATACCATACTAAGACTCAATTAGGAAACCAATACACTAACCGGGCTGCCTATACACACACAAGTTAGAGGACTTACCTTGGCCTCAGATTCCACCTGCATATTAGCACAGTTCAGTAGGCACCTAAACAATCACATCACTGATTGAAGCATTGATCAAATCGACTTAGTCAATTACATGTCAATCGAACTATCAAGGTCACTTCCACTCAATCAATCAATTCACGACAACGGATCAAATCATTGATTAATCGACCTAGTCAATTACATGTCAGTTGGACCATTTCTAGGTCATCTCACTCCACACTATATAATCTCCAATGGTATACTTAGTCATATAGTTACATTAATGCTCTTGCGCGTTGATTTCGCCAATGTGATGTACAATAAACACTTTATGTACATGCTCTTAGGCATTCTAAGTACTTTTAGCCGCACGGGCATGATACTCGACACACAGAAATATGGCCACGCAGGCACGATCTATACCACACAGGCATGTTTTACATCACACATGCATGATCAATTATTGCCACACAAGCATGGTCAATTATCGCCACACAGGCATGATCAACTATCGCCACACAGGCATGATTAAGATTCAATAATTTACGTGCATTCTCTAAAGCATCCTACATGCCAAAGCGATGTAATAATTGCCGAGCCACATCACACAGCATTTCTTCTCATCTTTTATCATCCTTGATAAAATATCGTGTGTGGGCACACGATTAGCCTTAGCCAAAATATAATATTTCCTTTCCATAATTTCTACAATTTTTTTTTTTGTAGTCCACTCAAATATTTTTGGCATTATCAACCGATGCCCGATTATTTTTCAATTAATAACCAATGATTATCCAATTAAAGGATAATTCTCAATTTCACAATTAATTCAATTTAGCACAATATAAAACCCAATTAAATAAACAGATTGTGCCACGACAATCAACACAAAATTCCGGTCGTCGGCTATCTCAACCTTAATTTCCGAAATTTAATTAATTAATTAATTTTAAAAATTAATAATTAATTACAATAAATCCAATTTAGCTCAAATTGGAGCTCAATTAAATAAAAGAACTTCACCATGATCATTAGCATAAAATTTCGACCACCGGCCATCCCTGTTGAATTTTCAAAAAATAATTAATTAATTAAATGAATTTCAAAAAATAATATTTAATTACTAAAAATTCTAATTAGGCCCGAATTGTCAAATTTGAGATAGCTAGTATAAGCACCTAGAGGGGGTGAATAGGTGCACAAACAATTTATCGAGATATGGAAGCGATTCTAGGCAGCCGATAGAAAGGAGTTCACAAAATGATTTACGATCAAAGTAAAGAGAGTAAGGAAGAGAATATTGAACACAGGGTTTATAGTGGTATGGCTTATTCTAAGCATACGTCCACTCTTCGCACCGACAGCCCAGCGGCTGGATTTCACTATGAACAAAAGAGAAGTTACAGCTCGCTATTCCTTGATTCCACAAAGTGTCGATGTTCTATCACACTTCCTTAAGGTTTCTCACAAATATAGACTCTCTTTTGTAAACAAGTATTTGCTCAAAGGAATTTTCTAAACAACATGGAGCTTTAGACTTTGGAATTCTTCTATCGCGCACTCCTCAACAACTTAGAGCGTCTTCCTTATATACTCTTTTATGCCATCATACTTGTTGGCACTTACCAAATGAATTCCTCCAATCTACCCATTGGACGGAATCAATTAGGAAGATCATTCGGCTATTAAAGGAACATGTCGATAGCCCATCAATCCCGTTCGCCCATATAATCGGGATCTCGGTTTCCATATGTAGAACCTTCCGAGAATATTTAGGCAATCATTGATTCCTTAATCTTCGAGTCAATCACGATCAATCAAAGAATTTGGTTGAGTCATTTCCAGCCACGAGATCTTCTCCGGTTGATAAGGTCAAGCGCTTAACAAAACATCCAGTTTTGGGTAACATTTCTTCAATGGATTAGAGATTGTCAATGAGGATAGACTTTGAGTCTTGAGTCTGGCTGTCCGGAGGTCTTCAGACTTTAAATAGCAGAGTCTGCAAACCTTCAAACTAGACTGATGGAAACGTTTTGTCGCTTTAAAATACTTCAAGAGGATTTTTCCAACAATCTCCCTCTTTTGGATGGTGACAAAACTTTCCTGCAGATTTGGACAACTTTGACCTGAAAAACATTTCTCAAACACATATGCATATCTTATAGAGATAAATGGCTAAATGAATAACACTAGAAGCTGCAACCACAGAAAATAGGTTAGTCTAATAAGTGATAAAGCCATCCATAAGATACCAATGATAGTTAATAAAAGCAAGTCAAGTCCAAGTCTAGTTCAGGTTCTCATCCAAACACAAAAACAAAGTCAAATAGATCAAAACAATCCATAAAATCCAACAACCAAATTCAACACACCAACCACACGATTAAAAGTTAAATTGTTCAAATCTTGCATCTTTTCCCCTTTTTGTCAGCATTAAAAAGGTTGAGATGAAAATGGAATAAAGTCAAGATTGCTTGGGAACGCGGACAAGCTGGAAATCTCCCATAGACTGAACGATGCCTTCCAGCCTTTTCAAGTCTTCCTTCAGCTGTGCGATCTCCTCACCCTTGGCATTGGCCTGAGTCTAAACAGTGAGGGCTTGGATTTTATCATTCAATGGACATGAAGAAAATTGACCCGCAGTTTGCAAGTTTTGAACCTCGCATCCCAAGGCATAAATTTGACCTCGCATCTCCAAGAGAATATCCATGATTCTGCGAAAATCTGCTGCATTATCAGTCTGAGTACTTGCTTCAGCTTGATCTGATGGAGTAAATGCAGACGATGGTAGATCATCATAATCTCACAGGTTTGGCGATGAAATTTCATGACCTTCTTCTGGAAATTGAGAGGCATAAACATCCTCTGGGTCTGCAGGTGAGCGACTGACTCCTTCACTTGCTTCGGGATATGAGGACTTCCCTTTTTCTCTTGATCTCCCCTATTTCCATGCCTACGGTGGAGAAGAGTGTTCGTTAGGTTCTCCTTCTTCTCCTCTTTCTTTCTTCTTCCGTCTCAACTCTATCCTTCTCGGCTTCTCTTTCTTCTTCTTCCTCTCAACTCTTTCCTTCTCGCTTCTCTTTCTTCTTCTTCCTTCTCCTCTCGCTTCTTTCATCTTTGTTTCTTTTGCCATTTGTTCCGATTCTTTCCTTGGAATAGGACGACTTAAGTTCTTCAAAGCCAGGTGTAGAGATGGTGAGATTTTCATCATCATCTTCATCAACAATAAGAGCTCTTATTTTCGGTTTTGAAGCAACCAAGGGCTCCTTTCCTTTCCGCTTTGATGAAGAAAAGGGTTGATGAGCTTTGAGTGGAGTCTTCTCCTTGAATTTCTCCAATGCCTTGTTCAATTCCATCAGACGCATCTTGGTCACCATTTTCAGTCCTACCACCATATGATCGCATGATTGAACACAAAAGATTTGCGGAGGCTGAATATTCAGATGTCTGAATAACTTCATCACAAGAATTGGGTAAGGAAGTTGGCCTCTATCCTTCATCATGACTCTATACATGTGGAACATAACAGTGTGAGGAAGAGAAAACCTTTTCCCAGTGAGAATGGCATACATCAGCTTTGCTTCTGAACTTGAAACATCGGTCTTGGATGTTGATTTTGGTCGAAGGCAATTGATCACAATCTTGTGAAGCAAGATGTTGAATGCACTCATCCTTAAGTAGGAAATCTTTTCCTCTCGTTCTCCTGTCCTTGACAAGTTCCAATGTAGCACCAGCAATAGAAACTTTGATCGGTTGATATCTTCCCCTCTCGACTCCTAACACATCTCGGATATCCATATCCACAACATAGTCTTGATCTTTGACACTGAAGGAAAATCTATTCGCATCTAAAAAGCTAAGATTTGAATAGAAATATGCGTTAGTTCAGCATAGGCCTCGTAGTGTCGGAGCGTAACTTTTCAAGTTGAAGATAACCGAACTTTTCCCTCAAGTTCACATTTACAAAGCATCCAGAAAATCAAAATCCACACTCCTAGGGTTTATTACCCCACGCTTCAGCAATTTTGAGTACAAATCCTTTTGTTCATTTGATTTGAACAAATCTCCTCTTTTTCCTCGACTTTCAACCGCAACACCCATTCTCGGTTGAAATTGACTGTACAATTTGTCATCATCATTCCCATCTACAGGATTCGGTCCCCAATCACGAGGATCACTTGGAATATTCGCAAGAGTTTCCTCAACCAACCCTTTACGAGCAATTCCCAAACCTTCCATTCTTCGCAGAAAGATATATTCATTTCCATACCATTTTTCTTTAAGAAAATCATCGACATATTTCAAGGGAGTACGCATTGCTTTTAAGGCACGATACAGCTTATAAATAGAAGCGGGCTTTTGAACTCTTACGGGTCTGCATCCTCGATGATTTCGTCCTCTTGTTGATGATCAACGCTTTGAGGGCGAGATGGAGGAGAGTGACGCTGCTGAGAATGTTATGGGGTCGATTGCTGTTCAGGGAGCCACATCTTCTTCTGAGATCGAAGTGCGTAAGCCCCTCACTCATTCGCCGTGGTCCCCGCTTGCGATTCTCGAAGACTTTCTTGAATACGACATATTTCTTAGTTTTGGAAGATTCCTTGCTTGACTTTCCCAAGAAAGATGACAACTTTTTCGAAGATTAAACAAGGGAAGAAAACGGGAATGGAGGATCGATGCTTTCTAGGGTTTTTGAGAGTAAAGTGAAGAGCAATCAACGACACGATCGGTTTAAAAAGAGAGATAAGCGAACCGTCACAAAGGAAAATAAAAAGATGCCTTTTCAAAATAACTGTCTTTTTCCGCGAAAATAGTCATTTAAAAAATAACTTCCTTTTTGAAAATGAAACGTTGCAGTAATTTCGTCGATTAGATATAGCAACAATTTAAACACATTCTGACGATCGTACCTCTTCAAGATAAGATTCGAGAGAGAGAAAGAGAGACTAACTTACAGTCTGACGGTCGTACCAAGACTAACTTAAAGTCTTGTATGTTTGAGTTTGACAGTCTTTAAACTTTGATTTCCTCATACCTCAAAATGTTGAGTCTGGTACGGATAGACTTAAATTGATTTGATTTTTCTCCAAAGGCTTTGTGAATATATTTGCCAGTTGGTTCTTTGAATCAACATATTGGATTGAAACATCTCCATTTTGAACATGGTCTCTAATAAAGTGATGTCGAATCTTTATATGCTTTGCTCTTGAGTGGAGAATTGGATTTTTGGTGAGGTTGATAGCACGGGTGTTGTTGCAATTAATCTCTGTGCATGAGTCTTCAATTTCAAAGTCTCTTAGCTGCTGTTTTATCCACAGAATTTGTGAACAACAACTTTCGAGGGCTATATACTCTGCTTCTGCTGTAGAGAGAGCTACTATACTTTGCTTTCTTGAAAACCAAGACACTGTCCTGCCTCTAAGTAGTTGACAAGTACCCGAGGTGCTCTTTCTATCGACTCTGCATCCAGCAAGGTCTGCGTCTGAATATCCAAGAAGAGTAAAGTCTCCCCTTTTTGGATACTAGAGACCAAGCTTGATGTTGATGAAATATACTTGATAATACGCTTCGCAAAGATTCAAATGAGATTCTTTTGGGTCCGATTGAAATCTGGCACAAATGTAAACACTAAACAGAATATCGGGTCTAGAGGCGAAAGATAAAGAAGTGATCCGATGATACTCCCGTATAGCTTTTGGTCGACTTTCTTTCCTCCTTCATCTTTGTCTATCTTCAAGGAACTTGACATTGGTATGTCAGCCTTTTTGCAATTGTCCAGTCCAAACTTTTTGACAAGATCATTTGCATACTTTTCTTGATGAATGAAATTCTTTCCTCCAGTTGTTTCACTTGGAGCTCGAGAAAGAAGGTTAACTCACCCATCATGCTCATTTCAAATTCATCTTGCATAGTCTTAGAGAATTTCTTGCACAAACTTTCATTAGAAGATCCAAAAATAATATCATCGACATATATTTGAACAAGTAGAAAACTGTTGCTTTCTCTTTTAATAAAAAGAGTAGCGTCTACTTTACCTTTAACAAATCCATTTCGAATTAAAAACTTACTTAATCTGTCGTACCAAGCTCGAGGTGCTTGCTTTAAGCCATACAAGGCTTTTTAAGTATGAATACCGAGTCTGGTTTCTTTGGGTCTTCAAACCCTGGTGGTTGTTCCACATAGACTTCCTCACCGATGAAACAGTTTAGGAAAGCACTTTTGACGTCCATTTGAAATAACCTGAAATTTTTATGACAAGCAAATGCAAGTAATAAGCAAATTGCTTCTAACCTTGCTACCGGTGCATAAGTCTGGTCATAGTCGATCCCTTCTTCTTGTGTGTATCCCTTGGCCACGAGTCTAGCCTTGTTTCTTATGACTTTTCATTTCTCATCCATCTTGTTCCTGAAAACCCATTTAGCTCCAATAATTGATTTACCTTTCGGTTTAGGAGTCACTCCCGGACACCATTAACTCGAACTGTTTGAGTTCTTCTTGCATAGGTTCAATCCAGCTTTCATCGGATAAAGCTTCTTCTATGCTCATGGGTTCTATTTCGTAAATAAGAGTCACAAAGACTAGACTCGTCTCGCCTTTTGGATCTTGTGCGGATTCCTTCATTGATGTCGCCAATAATAAGATCTTTAGGATGAATGGACTTATGTTTCCAGTTGTTGGTTAATTTATCAGATTGAGGGTCACTTCCTTCACTAGAATCTTCAACAGTCACTTATTGCTGGTCCTTCAAAGTCTGAGCTGCTTCTTGAGAATTAGACTTTGTAGAGTTTGGAGCCGGTTCAGTCTCTTCGAGATGAGTCTGAATGGATTCATTTTGTATAGAATCTTGGAATTTGATATTCATTGATTCTTCCATTGTTTGAGTCTTCTTGTTGTAGACTCTGTATGCTTTGCTTGTGGTTGAATATCCAAGGAAGATGCCTTCATCGACTTTTCTTCAAACTTACCAATTCGATCATTTGCATTTTTCAATATGAAATATTTGCATCCAAATACATGAAAATATAAAACAATAGGCTTCTTTTTTAAATAGTTCATAGGGGGTTTTTTCTAGAATAGATCTTAGAAAAACTCTATTGATAATATAACATGATGTTGAAACTGCTTCAGCCCAAAACCGTAAAGAAATATTGCTTTCAATTAAGAGAGTTCTGGCCATTTCTTGAAGAGATCTATTGTTCCTTTCCACAACTCCATTTTGCTTTGGAGTATATGGAGAAGAGAACAAATGCTATAAACCAAATTCGTCACAAAATTTAGCAAAATCTTGATTTTCAAATTCACCTCCATGGTCTGTTTTTATACTTGAAATAACATACCCCTTTTCATTTTGAACCTTCTTAGCAAATTTTTCAAAGTAAGTTAAAGTTTCAGACTTACTTGCCAAGAAATATACCTAAGTAAATCGTGAGTAGTCATCCACAATTACTAGGCAATATTTCTTACCTCCAATGCTCTACATTCTTATTAGTCTGAAGAGATCCATATGCAAGAGTTGCAGTACACGGTTAGTGGAAACTTGATTTATTGGCTTAAGGGAATTTCATACCTGTTTTCCCAATATACATGGTGTACATAGATCAGACTTTTGGTATGATAAATTGGGTAGACCACGAACAAGCTTCTTTGCTGAGATTTTGGCTATCTGCTTCATGTTGATATGCCCAAGCTTTTTGTGCCATAAGTTCGCTTCGTCTTGGATTGAGATTAGACATTGTGATTCATCTGGTTTCACGTCTAAGAGGTAGATATTTCCATGTCTTCGACCCATGAAAGACTGAGCTAAGAGGTAGATATTTCCATGTCTTCGACCCATGAAAGACTGAGTAGAGTCTTTATTGGTTCCCGAACAAATACCTCTTGAAAGTTGATTTTGAAACCAGCATCACACGGTTGACTGATATTGAGCAAATTGTAATTGAGCCCTTCAACTAAAGAAATATTGCTTATTGTGAGGTTCCCAATCATTACGGTTCCAAATCTCACTATTTTTCCTTTGTTGTTATCTCCAAATGAGACTTTTCCACCATTCACTTCAACAAGCTTTATGAAACAATTTGAATCTCTGTCATGTGTCTCAAGCATCCACTATCCGGTACCATTTCACCTTTTTCTTGATAGTGACCAGCATTTAAAAAGAAACTCAAGCTTTCTTTGGTACCCATATTTTCTTGGGTCATTTTGAGATAGTCGATATACGGTTTTTGCCCAGACTTTATTGACAGTTCTCCAAGCCATAGGACATTTTTTTTTTTTTTCAAAATGATCTCGAACTATTGCATTTTGAACATCTAAGAGCATTGCGACCTACTGGTTTTACAAAGGTCATTTCAAAATGATTTTTGTAGGCATTTCTTGTTGGTCTTTGTTTAATTCTTTCTTTTACTTTAGGAAAATCGATTAAAGGAATGGTTTCAGCAATTATTCCTAAACTAGATTTATTGAAATAAGGTCTTTGAATAGAAAGTATTTTCTCCAGTTTTTCAGATCCTAGAGAAAATATTTTGGAAATATTTGAAATATCATTTTTTAAAAATGCATTTTCTTTCAAAAGATTATCTTCACTTTCTTTGAGAGAAGAAACATCCCGGTCTAAGCATTTCACTTTTTCTTTCAAAACATTCTCTTGTTGTTTTAAAGTAGAATTTTCCTTTTGAGTTCAGAAATTCTTTTAAGAGAAGTCTTAAGACTAAAACATAATTCATCAATGTATTTTGAAACTTTAAAAGGAATTTTGAAGTTACTTACCTCGAATTCACTTTTTGAGTCTGAATTAGTCTCGGAGTTTGATTCGAGTATGATTGTGCCATTAGACATATCTTTGCATAATCATCTTCACTATCTTCGCACTCGTATCACTCCGTGTTTCGCCTTTGAGAGCTTTTCGATATCTTTCAGTTTTCCTTTATTCTTCCTTAGAAGAGGACAGTTGGGTCTGATGTGTCCCTTTTTCTTACATTCAAAGCGAGACTACATCTTTGTTTGATTCATCATCTTAGCCATCTTGGTCTGTTGCTTTTGAAAACTTTGTTTCTTTGAATTGAATCTTCTTCCTTTTCTCGTTCAGCTTTCTGAATCTTCTTATCATAAGAGCAAGTTCTTCATCATCCATATCGTCTTCGAATCTGTTACATCGAATCATCATTAGATTTTAATGCAATTGATTTATTACCTTTGGGATCTTCGTCTTCATTGATTCGTTCCACTTCATAAGACTGAAGGGTCCTAACCAGCTCATCGACGACAAAGTGGCATGATTCTTTTAGTCTCTCTGATTGAGGTCTTAATGTGATTCCAATCCTTGGAGAGTCCACGCAGTAGCTTGTTTTCTTTCATGGGATCAGAAATTGGTTGACCTTGATTTTCAAGACCATCCACGATTTCGTAAAACGACTAAACATGTAAGTTATAGATTCTCCTGGTTTCATTCTGAAGGCTTCGTATTGACCGAGAAGAATGTTGATTCTTGTCTCTTTCACTCGATCGGTTCCTTCATAGGTAATGTGTAATCTATCCCAGACTTCTTTGGCTGTATCACAAGAAGATATTCTGTTATATTCAATAGGTGATAAAGCACAATATAAAGAGTAAATTGCTTTTGCATCAAGAGCTTGTCTTTTGATTATCTCTTCCTGACTCATTTCGCTGGACTCAACAGTGTCATTTCCTCTTTCTAAGACAGATGCAGCTTTAGGAATGATTCCTTTTTCTACAACGTCCCATTCCAGAGGATCCTTTGATATTAAGAACGCCTTCATCTTGTTCTTCCATATGTTGTAGTCCTTTCCATCAAAGTAAGGCGGTCTCGGTGTTGCTTTGCCCTTCTACCAGCCACGGAGCCAACATACTAGCCATGGATCTTTTACTCAAAGTAAAACACTTCAAACAAAGTGAGTACACGGCCTCTCGATACCAATTGAGATAGCTAGTATAAGCACCTAGAGGGGGTGAATAGGTGCACAAACAATTTATCGACATACGAAAGCGATTCTAGGGAGCCGATAGAAAGGAGTTCACGAAATGATTTACAATCAAAGTAAAGAGAGTAAGGAAGATAAGATTGAACACAGGGTTTATAGTGGTTCGGCTTATTCCAAGCCTACGTCCACTCTTACGCACTGACAGCCCACCGGCTGGATTTCACTATGAACAAAAGAGAAGTTACAGCTCAGCTATTCCTTGATTCCACAGTGTCGATGTTCTATCACACTTCCTCAAGGTTTCTCACAAATATAGACTCTCTTTTGTAAACAAGTATTCGCTCAAAAGAATTGTCTAAACAACATGGAGCTTCAGACTTTGGAATTCTTCTATCGCGTACTCCTCAACAACTTAGAACGTCTTCCTTATATACTCCTTTATGCCATCATACCCATTGGCACTTACCAAAGGAATTCCTCCAATCTACCAGTTGGACGGAATCAATTAGGAAGATCATTCTGGCTATTAAAGGAACGTGTCGATAGCCCATCAATCCTGTTCGCCCATATAATCAGGATCTCGGTTTCCATAAGTAGAACCTTCCGAGAATATTTAGGCAATCATCGATTCCTTAATCTTCGAGTCAATCACGATCAATCAAAGAATTCGGTTGAGTCTTTTCCAGCCACGAGATCTTCTCCAGTTGATAAGGTCAAGTCCTTAACAAAACATCCAGTTCTGGGTAAGCTTTCTTCAATGGATTAGAGACTGTCAATGAGGATAGACTTTGAGTCTTGAGTCTGGCTGTCCGGAGGTCTTCAAACTTTAAATAGCAGAGTTTGCAAACCTTCAGACTAGACTGATAGAAATGTTTTGTCATCTTCAAAATACTTCAAGAGGATTTCTCCAACAAAATTGAACCCCGATAAGGGTCGGGAAAAATCCCGAGCTACCATCAATAAACAGTAGACCGTGTCTACTTGTTAAATGCACACTCAATTGATATAGCTAATACAAGTACCTAGAGGGGGGTGAATAGGTATATAAAAGATTTTTCTCTTGATAATCGCGCAATACTAAGATGGATGAAAGATTTGCAACAAATGATAATCAACGTAAGACTCGAGTAAAGGAAAGAGAGAATTAAACACGCGGTTTATAGTGGTTCGGCTTGATCCAAGCCTACGTCCACTCTTTCGCACCGACAGCCAATTGGCTGGATTCCACTATGAACAAAGAGATGTTACGTGTTGATCTTCCTTGATTTCTAGGTGTAGATGATCTACCACACTCGCTCAAGGTATCACCAAGTATAGACACTCTCTCGTGTATACAATTTCGCTCGACCGAATCGACTAATAATCAAGGAGCTTCGGACTGGAATTTCTCTATCGATCACATACTCAAACAACTAGAACGACTTCTCTTTATACTCCTTTATGCCATCATACCCGTTGGCACTTTCCAAAGGAATTCCTCCAATCTACCCGTTGGACGGAATCAATTAAGAAGAACATTCGAGCTATAAAAGGAACTCCGACGATAGCCCATCAATCTGTTCGCCCATACAATCGGGATCTTGGTTTCCAAGAATAGAACATTCCAATAATACTTCGTCGACCATCGGATCTTTAATTGATCTGGATACGAACAAAAGAATCCGTTATCTTTATCCAACCAAAAAGATCTTCTCCAGAGGATAGGATTAAATCCTCAACCATATACTTCGGCTCTGGATATCCTTCGTCACTGGATTAGAAAGACTGTCAGTGAGAATTGCTTTGAGCCTTGAGTCTTGAGTCTTGAATCTTGAGTCTTGAATCTTAAGTTTGGTGATCAGAAAGTCTTCGACTTTAAACTAGACGATCTGCAGATATCCGGACTAGATCGATAGAAACGTTTTGTCGCTTCAAAATATTCGGAAAGATTTCTCCAACAATCTCCCCCTTTTGATGGTGACAAAACTTTCCTATAGATTTGAACCACTTTGACCTGCAAAAACATTTCTCAAGCAATATGGCTATCTCATAAAGATTAACAAAACAACCAGACTCTGCATCCACAGAAAATTGGTTAGTCTTTCATGAGTAATACCATATAACAACACTTGATATAAATGCAAATAGTCAAGCATCTAAATCCATAGCCATTTCAGTCAAATTCAAGTTCACACTCAAGTTCACTCAAGTCATACTCAAAAACAAACACATTCAACCACAAAAATAAATTTAAAGTCAAAGAAAGTTGGTTTGGTTGGTTGGTTCAAATTGCTTCTCCCCCTTTTTGTCATCATTAAAAAGGTGAGAAAGGAGTCATGTCTCGCTTGGGAATGTGCACAATCTGAAATCTCCCATGGACTGGACTACGCCTTTTAGCCTCTTCAAGTCCTCCCTTAGATGAGCTACCTCCTCTCCTTTGGCATTGGCTTGAAGTTGCGGAGCGAGGTCTTTCATTTTATCCTCCGGGTAATCAAGATGCTTGTCCAGCAGTCTTCATGGCTTGAATTTCACAAATCAGCATAGATTTGGCCACGCATTTCCAGAAGAAGATCCATAATACGACGAAAATCTGCAGAATTGTCCGTCTGAGTACTTGCATTTGCTTTCTCCGATGGAGTGAATTCAGACAATGGCGCTTCTGTATAGTCTTGCAGACTTGGTGCTGACGTATCGTGTCCTTCTTCAGGCAATTGAGAAGCCTGAATTTCTTCTGGGTCTGCTGGAGATTGTCTCGGACCTACACTATTGGCAGCATGAGGTGAGGACCTTTCTTGCTTGCCAACTCCCCCTGTCTCTAAGACATCAAGAGGGGAAGAGTGATGATCATGCTCTTCTAGGTCTTGATTCCCCTTCTCTCCAGATTCAGCTGCAGACTTTTCTTGCTCTTCTTCTCCTTCTTCTTCAACTTCTTTCTCCTTCTCTCTCTGCTCTTCTTCTTCTCTGTTCTTGTCTTTCTTCTCTTCTTCTCTCTATTTCTCCTGATGTTCTATTGATTGGGGAACATAACGTCTGGTCCTTATCAAGGCAGTGATAGTGAGATCTTCCTCCTCATCTTCATCCTCTAGGATGAGAGTTTTCTTCTTTTTGGATGGGGCACCAATGGCCTCCTTTCCTTTCCTCTTTGAAGCAGACGGAACGAGAGTCTTCACTGGAATTTCTCCATTGCCTTGGAAAGTTCTTTCGGACGCATCTTTGTTAACATCTTCAAACCTACCACCATCTTATCGCACGGTCGAACACAAAGTGAATGTGGCGGTTCAATATTCATGTGTCTGAAGATCTTGGTCACCAGACCTGGGTAAGGCAATTGTCCCTTGTCTTTCGACATTGCTCTGTACATGTGAAAGAGAATAGTGTGAGGGAGTGAGAACTTCTTCCCTGAGTTGATTGCGTACATCAATTTTGCTTCAGAATTAGACACACACTTTGATGTAGACTTTGGCCTAATGCAATTGATAACAATTTTGTGCAACACAATATTGATGGCACGCATCCTTGAATAGATGATTTTTCCCTCAATGTCTCTATCTTCGACAAGGTCCATTGTGGCACGAGCAACTGAGACTTTGACTGGTTGGTAACATCCTCGTTCAACTCCAATCATGTCCGCCAACATGTCCACGTCTACCACATAATCCCGATCTCGAACACTGAATGAAATTCTATTCGCATCTATAAAGCTGAGATTTGAATAGAAATATGCAGTCAGTTGTGCATATCCGTCCGTGGTATCAATGCAAAAACGTTCCAGTTGAAGCAGACTGAACTTCTCCCATAAGTTCACATTCACAAAGCATCCAAGAAATCGAAATCGACACTCCTAGGGTTTATCACCCCTCGTTTCAGCAAATGCTTGAAGAACAAATTTTCCTGTTCCTTCGATTTAAATAACTCCATCCTCTTTCCCTTCACCTTCACAGCGACACCCATTCTCGGTTGAAAATCACTGAACATTTTGTCATCGTCGTTCCCATCAGTCGGATTTGGACCCGACATACGAGGGTCACTAGGAATATTCGCAAAAGCTTCCTCTGCTTTACCTTTGGGAGCAATTCCCAAATCCTCCATTTTCTTCAGAAAGATATACTCATTCCCATAATACTTATCTTTGAGAAAATCATCCACGTATTTCATCGGAGTCCCAGTACTTTTCAACGCACGATAGAGTTTGTAAATATAAGAGGGTTTTGGACTCTTACGGTCTGCGTCCTCGATTACCTCTTCCTCCGGATGTTGACCCGCACCTTGTGGGGTAGATGGCGTTGAGTGACGTGGTGGAGAGTGAATCGGGCTCTGTTGCTGACTCGATAACTCTTCCTCTTCGGTGAGATCGAAATGGGTAGGTCCCTCCTTCATCCTCTGTGGTCCCTTGTTCGCGATTCTTGAAGACTTCCTCGAAGAAGACATCCTTCTTGTCGCTGAAAGATTCCTTTGCTTGCTTTCCCAAGAAAAGATGACAACTTTCTCGAAGATGAGCACGAAGTAGAAACCGGATTGGGAGGAGAACGCTTTTAGGGTTTTGAAGATCGAAAATGAAAACTGTGTATTTATAACTCAGTTTTGAAAAGGGAAGTTCAATCGGTACAAGGAAAATGTACGAATACCTCTTTTCAAAATCAATAACTGCCAAAATTAATCCTTTTGAAAAGACAAGTTTTCGATTTTCACGGATACTACAAAATAATTGAACGAAAGATCATACCTTTTCGAGTTTAGATAAAATAACAACTTACGCCTATAGTCATCAACGTCCGAGTCCGAAAGATTTGAGTCTGAGAGATTTGAGTCTGACGGTCATCAGCTTTCAGAGTCTGAAGGTTGGTGAGTCTCTAGACTTTAACTTCTTCGAGCTTCAAAATGTTGAGTCTGGAACGGATAAAGTTGAATTGATTTTTCTCCAAAGGCTTTGTGAATATATCCGCTAGTTGAATTTTTGAATCAACAAATTGAATTGAGATTTCTCCATTTTGAATATGATCTCTAATGAAGTGATGTCAAATCTCTATATCCTTTGCTCTTGAATGAAGAATTGGATTTTTGGTGAGATTGATTGCGCTGGTGTTGTCACATTTGATTTCTCGTGCATGAGTCTTCAATCCCAAAGTCTTGTAGCTGTTATTTTATCCATAGAATTTGCGAACAGCAGCTTCCAAGGGCTACATACTCGCTTCGTTGTTGAGAGAGCTACAAAGTGCTTTGTTTCCTTGAAAACCAAGACACCGTCCCGTTCCAAGCAACCGGCAAGTTCCCGAGGTACTTTTTCTTTCGACTCGCAGCCGGCCAGATCTCGCGTCTCGAATATCCTTAAGATTAAAGTCTCCCTTCTTAGGATACCAAAGACCGATGCTTGAGGATGAAGCAACGTATTTAATGATACGTTTTGCAGCACCGAGATGAGATTCTTTAGGATCTGATTGAAACCTAGCACAGATTCAAACACTCAACAAAATGTCGATCTAGAAGCGATTAGATAAAGAAGTGAACCGATGATGCTCCCCGTACAGCTTTTGATCAACTTTCTTTCCTTCTTCATCTTTGTCTATCTTTAAAGAACTTGACATTGGTATATCGCTTTCTTGCAATTTTCCAATCCAAACCTTTTGACAAGATCATTAGCATATTTTTTTTGGTAAATGAAAGTTCCTTCCTTCAATTGCTTTACTTGAAGACCAAGAAAGAATGTTAATTCTCCCATCATACTCATTTCAAACTCATCCCGCATAGACTTAGAAAATTTCTTGCATAGACTTTCATTAGAGGATCCAAAAATAATGTCATCCACATATATTTGAACGAGTAAAAAGCTTTTGTTTTCCTTTTTGATAAATAGAGTAGTATCTACTTTACCTTTGACAAAACCATTCTCCGTAATAAGAACTTACTTAGTCCGTCGTACCAGGCTCGAGGTGCTTGCTTTAAACCACACGGGGCCTTTTTCGGTCCAAGACTAGTCCGGCTTCTTTGGGTCTTCAAACCCAGGTGGTTGTTCCACATAGACTTCCTCTTGGATAAATCCATTTAGGAAAGCACTTTTGACGTCCATTTGGAATAACCTGAAATTTTTGTAACAAGCAAATGCAAGTAATAGACGAATAGCTTCTAACCTTGCTACAGGAGCGTAAGTCTCATCATAGTCTATTCCTTCTTCTTGCGTGTATCCTTTGGCCACGAGTCTTGCTTTATTTCGTACGACTTTTCCTTTTTCATTCATCTTGTTTCGAACACCCATTTGGCTCCAATAACAGTTTTACCTTTTGGTTTAGATGTCAATTCCCGGACATTATTAATGTTGAACTGCTCCGAGCTCTTCTTGCATAGCTTCGATCCAGCTTTCATCGATAAAGCTTCTTCTATGCTTTTGGGTTCAATTTTAGAAATGAGAGCCACAAAGACTAGACTCTTCACGTCTTTTGGATCTGGTTTGAATTCCTTCATTAATTTTGCCGATAATGAGATCTTTAGGATGACTGGACTTGTGCTTCCGATTCTTGGTTGATTTGTCTCGGATGATGATCTCTTTCTTTATTTGAATCTTCACGAACATCTTGATGCTGATCTTTCGTAGTCTCGAGATACTTCTTGAGTTGAAAGCTTTGGAAGGTCTGGAGCAGTTCGACTCTTCATATTGAGTCTGACGGATTCATCTTGCATAGAGTCTTGAAATTTGACATTCATTGACTCCTCCACAGACCGGCTCTTCTTATTGTAGACTCGTAGGCTTTGCTTGAAGTAGAATATCCAAGGAAGATGCCTTCATCCGATCTTTCTTTGAACTTACCAACTCGATCTTTTGCATTTTTCAAAATAAAGCATTTACAACCGAACACATGAAAGTATGAAACAATGGGCTTCTTACCTTTGAATAATTCATAAGGGGTTTTCTCAAGAATAGGTCTTAGGAAGACTCTATTGATGACATAGCATGCTATTGAAACAACTTCAGCCCAAAATCGTGAAGAAATTTTACTTTCAATTAAAAGAGTTCTAGCCATTTCTTGAAGAGATCTATTCTTCCTTTCCACAACTCCATTTTGCTGAGGAGTGTATGGGAAGGAGAACACATGCTTAAATCCAGATTCATCACACAATTTTGTGAAATCTTGATTTTCAAATTCACCTCCATGATCTGTTCTTATACTTGAGATAACACATCCTTTTTCATTTTGAACCTTTTTAGCAAATTTTTCAAAATATGAAAAGGTTTCGACTTACTTGCAAGGAAATATACCCAAGTAAAACGGGAGTAATCATCCACAATTACTAGGCAATATTTCTTACCTCCAATACTGGGTTCTCGGTTGGTCCGAAGAGATCCATATGCAGCAACTGTAATACATGATTAGTAGAGACATGATTTACTGGCTTAAATGAATTTCTTACCTGCTTTCCCAGAATACATGGTGTGCATGGATCGGTTTTTTGATATGGTAATTTTGGTAGACCTCGAACAAGCTGCTTTGATGAGATTTTGGCTAATTGCTTCATGTTGACATGGCCAAGCTTTCTATGCCATAAGCTTGCTTCGTCTTGAATTGAGATTAGGCATTGTGATTCATTTAATTTCATATCTAAAAGATAGATATTTCCATGCCTTCGACCCATGAAAGACGAGTAGAGTCTTTACCGATTCCATAGCATATTCCTTCCCGAAAGGAGATCTTGAAACCAAAAGTATCACACAATTGGCTAATGCCGAGAAGGTTATAGTTGAGTCCTTCCACTAGAGAAACATTGCTTATTAAGAGATTTCCAATTTTCACAGTTCCAAATCCCACAATGCTTCCTTTGCCGTTTCCTCCAAATGAAACATTTCCACCGTTTACTTGAACAAGCTTTATGAAGCACTTTGAGTCTCCTGTCATGTGTCTTGAACATCCGCTGTCAAGATACCACTTTACCTTTTTCTTGACGGAGACCTGCATTTAAAAGAAAGTCTCAAGTTTTCTTTGGTACCCAAATTTTCTTGGGTCCTTTGGTGTTAGTAGGATAAACATTATTAGGCCATACTTTCTTAACAGGCTTCCAAACCATAGGACACTCTTTTTCAAAGTGATCCCGACTGCTACATTTTGAACACCTTAGAGCATTTCGACCTACAGATTTTACAAAAACTTTCTTGAAATGATTTTTGTAAGCCTCTCTCGATGGTCTTTTCTTAATTCTTTCTTTTACTTTTGGAAAATCAATCAAAGGAATTGTTTCGCTGTCATGCCTAGACCAGACTTATTGAAGTAAGGTCTTTGAACTGAAAGAACTTTTTCAAGTTTTTCCGATCTTATCGAAAATTTCTTTGAAATATTTGATAAGTCAGTTTTTAAGAAAACATTTTCTTTCAAAAGATTATCTTCTTTTTCTTTAAGAGTAGAAACATTTAGGTCTAGACTTTTAACTCTTTCTTCTAAAATGGCTTCCTTTTGTTTTAGAGCTGAGTTTTCTTTTTAAGTTCGGAAATCCTTTTGAGAGAAGTCTTAAGAGTGAAACACAGTTCATCAATGTATTTAGAGACTTTGATAGGAATTTTAAAATCACTTACCTCAAATTCACTGTCGAGTCTGATCCGCATCCGAGTCCGAGTCCGAATGTGCCATCGACATATGTTGGCATATTCATTATCACTTTCCTCACATTCTCGTATCACTCCAGTGTTTCGGCTTTGAGAGCTTTTCGAAACTTCTCGCTTTTCCTCTTTTCTTCTTCGAAGAGGACAGTTGGGTCCGATGTGTCCCTTTTTCTTACATTCGGCGTACTACATCTTTGTTTGGTTCCTCATCATCAACAGACTTGGTCTCGCTGTCTCTGAAAACTTTGTTTCTTTGAGTTGAACCTTCTTCCTTTTCTATTCAGTTTTCTGAATCTTCTTATCATGAGAGCAAGCTCCTCGTCGTCCATATCATCTCCCCGAATCTGTATCATCGAATCATCATTTGACTTTAATGCAATGGATTTCTTACCTCTTGGATCTTCGTCTTCATTAATTCGTTCCACTTCATAAGACCAAGAGTTCCAATTAGCTCGTCGACAGATAGAGGCATTATTCTTTGTGTCTCTCTTATTAAAGTCTTGATATGATTCCAATCCTTGGAGAGTCCACGCAAAGCTTGTTCACCTTCATGGGATCAGAAATTTTTTTCCTTGGTTCTCAAGACCATTGACAATATCTCGTAAAACGACTAAACATGCCAGTTATAGATTCTCCTGGTTTCATTTTGAAGGCTTCATATTGACCGAGGAGAATGTTGATTCTGGTCTCCTTCACTGACCGTCCCTTCATAGGTGATATGTAATCTATCCCATACTTCTTTGCTGTAACACAAGAAGATATTCTGTTATATTCAGTTGGAGACAAGGCACAATATAAAGAGTAAATTGCTTTTGCATCGAGTGCTTGTCTCTTGTTTATTTCTTCCGAGGCATTCCGCCGGCATCAACAGTTTCTTTCCCTCTTTCGAGACCGATGCAGCAAAGGGAGTGATTCCTCTTTCCACAACGTCCCATTCCGAGGATCCTTTGATCGTAGGGAAAGCTTTCATCTTGTTCTTCCAGATGTTGTAATCCTTTCCATCAAAGTAGGGTGGTCTGGTATTGCTTTGCCCTTCCACCAGCCCTGGTGCTAGCATACTAGCCATGGATCTTTTACTCTGAAGTAAAACACTTCAAATAAAGTAAGAACACGGGCTCTGATACCAATTGATATAGCTAGTACAAGTACCTAGAGGGGGGTGAATAGGTATATAAAAGATTTTTCTCTTGATAATCGCACAATACTAAGATGGATGAAAGATTTGCAACAAATGATAATCAACGTAAGACTGAGTAAAGTAAAGAGAGAATTAAACACACGGTTTATAGTGGTTCGGCTTGATCCAAGCCTACGTCCACTCTTTCTCGCACTAACAGCCAATTGGCTGGATTCCACTATGAACAAAGAGATGTTACAGTGTTGATCTTCCTTGATTTCTAGGTGTAGATGATCTACCACACTCGTTCAAGGTATCACCAAGTATAGACACTCTCTGTGTATACAATTTCGCTCAGACTGAATCGACTAATAATCAAGGAGCTTCAGACTCTGGAATTTCTCTATCGATCACATACTCAAACAACTAGAACGACTTCTCTTTTATACTCCTTTATGCCATCATACCCGTTGGCACTTTCCAAAGGAATTCCTCCAATCTACCCGTTGGACGGAATCAATCAAGAAGATCATTCGAGCAATAAAAGGAACCTGACGATAGCCCATCAATCATGTTCGCCCATATAATCAGGATCTTGGTTTCCAAGAATAGAACATTCCAAGAATACTTCGTTGACCATCGGATCTTCAATTGATCTGGATACGAACAAAAGAATCCGTTATCTTTATCCAACCAAAAAGATCTTCTCCAGAGGATAGGATTAAATCCTCAACCATATACTTCGGCTCTGGATATCCTTCGTCACTGGATTAGAAAGATTGTCAGTGAGAATCGCTTTGAGTATTGAGTCTTGAGTCTTGAATCTTAAGTCTGGTGATCAGAAAGTCTTCAGACTTTAAACTAGACAATCTGCAGATATCCGTACTAGACCGATAGAAATGTTTTGTCGCTTCAAAATATTCGGAAAGATTTCTCCAACATCAATTTGTCTAATTCGCATCACAATTGACTAATAAATATTAATCCATACTAATCTAACCACCTAAACCTAATTAATTAAAACTAATCAACTCTTAAGCATCATTAGTCTACTAAGCAAGGATTAGTGAGATTACTCACTGGAATCGTGCGCAACTCGTATCAATCTGATGGGGATGGCGTGAGGAACAATACTTCCCAAAGTGACTCTCGAGATTGGGGCTTGGAAACAGCCCAAAAGTAGGCCCAAAGGGGGCTGAAAACCCACTCGGTGGGGGTGGCTGTGATGGCTGTAAAAAGACACAAAACATCCACAAATCAAAGCAGTAAGGGCGGCAAGGTGCGGGGGAGGGCCGGTGGAGGTTCGGTGGCGTCAAACGGTGGCCAGAGGTGGCTGGACGAGGAGGAACAGGGGCTAAGCAGAGACCGAACAGGGCTGGACGGCGCACGGCGAGGACGAAAGGCATGAGCAGGAGGCGGCGGAGCGCGCAGCGTGCGCCGACGGGCGTTGCATGGGTTGATGTCCAACTTTGGTGGGATGGCAACGGGCTTCAGCGAGCTGCTATCTTCCAATTCTTGGTTCGCTGGTTTGCACGAAGAAGGAGGAAGGAGGGGATTCGGTCACGTGGGGGAGTGGGGGAGAAGAGAGAGGAGAAAGAAGAAGAGAGAAAGAAGATATAAGAAGAAGGGCTTTTTGACTAGTCAAAAGTAAAAAGGAGAGAGAGAGAGAGAGAGAGAGAGAGAGAGAGAGAGAGAGAGAGAGATAAGCCAATTTGAAATTGGTAAGGGGCATTCGGTCGGTGGGGAGGGCGAGTGCGCGGGAAGGGGAGGGGAGAGGAGAGAAGAGAGAGAAAAGAAAGGAAGAGAAAAAGAAATTAAAAAAAAGTAATCAAATAGTAAAAATCATACTATTCAAATCACTTCTATTATTCCCCTTTCTCTTTTTAATTTCTTCCGGTCTTCAATTTTTCCTCCGATTATTTCTTTCCTGAAATTTCGGACTCGTCAATAAATTGACGGATGATGAGACAGGAATATAAAAATGAATTGTGACACACTCGAATATTCGATTCCCGAAACAAATTTAAATTTCATGGTTAGAATCGATCAAACGTAATTTTAGCCCAATTCAACTAATTAGGTAGCTTTTAGGGATTTTACCATGGATATATCCCTTAACAGCTTCACCCAATATGTTAGTTAACTCGTGAGTGATCAGCTTAGAGAAAAAGAACCATAGGTTCATTGACGAAATGCCCATTTCACTTTATCGAAACATGGTCGAATTTCAGGATGTCACAACTTTAGTAAGAAACTAATCATATTTAGTGATTAATTTTTGTGGTCAAATAAATTTTTGTGTCTATGTTCAATGCTTAAAATTAAATGCTCAAATCTTCAGCACTTGTCACTTGTTTTTCAGTTTTATCAAATAAACCCTTGGTCACCACATTAAGGACATTTTTGATAACTCCAATAATTTTGTGAATTAATATATTCAGCACTTAATAAAATTAAGTTTGATAGTTATGACTGGTTTTTGCCTAAAAGGTTTGAATTGAAACACTTGATTTTATATAGGGTTAATACTGAAAAACCCTAAGCCGGTATACATGTGACAAATTTATCTCAAACTAATTTTTGACCACAAAAAATCCCAAACTGGTACATCTTTAACAAATTTATCCTAAATTGGTACGTTTGTAAAAGATTTACCCTCTATTAGTTTCTATTATATCTTATTGTCAAATTACTATGTTAATGACACGTGACAGGTTGACTAGTATATCAATTTGAAATTTTACTTTTCATCTGTCATCATTATACAATTCTTGTGAATTTTTTTTTTGTGTATTAATCCAATTTAACGGAGAATATATTCGTTACAAATATATCGGTTTATGGTTTTTGGCTGTCAAATAAATCAGATTGGAGTAAATTTGTCATAAATATACAAATTTAGGGTTTTTTAATTATTATCAGTTAGAGTAAATTTTTCATAGATGTACAAATTTTGGACTTTTCATGGTCAAAAATTAGTTTTAGATAAATTTGTTACACATGTATCGGTTTGTGATTTTTTAGGATACTAACCCTTTTATATAATGATGTGGTTACTTAATTTATTTAGTTGAAAATGCATCTAAAAAGGAATAGAAATATGAATTATTATATTGTTGGAAGCCTAAAACCTACCAATGATATTCATAATTCCGTATTTGGTAAGAGGCGAATGCTATTCAATACACAATATTGGGTTATTATCAAATAATATGTTATTTTCATTCTCAACCCATAACACTCAACTCTTAAAACTAATTTTTATTTTCAGAACTTATTTTTTATTTTATCAAGCTGGTGATTTTTTTAAATGAATTTTTAAGTCAAAACTAATTAAGGAAATTAAACAAGTTACATCTTATTAAGTATCGAATCTTCAACTTTTAGTACTTAATTGTATTATCAAACAGTTGCTCTTTTTCTCTCATTTACTTCGATGCTTTTCTTTCACATATGTATACTCTATTTTTAAATCGTAATCAAAGAATTTTTTTTTCCTTTTCTGTGTATTTCTTAGGACTCATTTTGGCCATGGTATCTTCAATTAGTGTTTGACATACGTCAATAGTATTGTTCCCAACATGTCCTTCCCCTTTTTTGTTTTCAGTTTGCATATATTTTTTTAGATGAGATTGGTCTTCTAATACCTATGCCGAAGACACTCGAGATGGTTGGGAATGTTACATATTTTAGGGAAAATCTCAAATAATGACCCAAAGTGAGCTTACTTTCTCAAATAAGGACCCGAAGTGACCATTGTTTCAAATAAGGACCCGAAGTGGCTAACAAGTCTCAAATAAAGACCTGAACCCGCTGGCCGGCCAAAATGTTCACTAGCTAGCGGCGTGTGACATTTCCGATGGCTGGAATATGGGCAATTTTGTCCCAAAAAGTTATAGATAGAAATTAACAAACCCTAAAAACAAAATCCCCCAACTCTTCACATTATTCTTCTTCCGCTCTCCATCTTTTACATCCTTTGTCCCCTCTCGTTTGGAGAACCCAAATTCTCTGTTGATGGAGCAAGATCCCTGTCTCCTTGAGTTCCAAAGGTACATACCCTCCCTCCCTCCCTCCCTCTCTCTCTCTCTCTCAATTTGAATGAAACTGACCTCGTTGAACAAGAGTATGAATCAAAGTATATGACGAATCTAGGAAAATATAATGAAGAATCAAGGCTCTCGTGTTACATATGAGTGTCTCAATAACGAAAATGTGACTTTACTCAAGATTTATCTTCTTCGTTGGAAAGAAACGAAGACAAAATACAAAGAAGAAGATGTGAAGAAACGAAAGTAGGGGTTTCTTGTTGTGTTTCAATTCATGTTCCATTAATAGAAAATTTCCGTGCTCCAAGCGAGAGAGGACAAAGAACGAAGAAGATGAAGAGTAGAAGAAGAAAAATGTGAGAACATGAAGAGTTTTTCTTTCTAGGTCAAAAGAACGTGAAGAGTTTGGGAGGTGTTTTTAGGGTTTGTTAATTTCTATCTATATTTTTTTTGACAAAATTGCCCATATTTTGGCCACCGGAAATGTCACACTCTCGCCGGCCGGTGAACATTTTGGCCAGCTGGCAAGTTCAAGTCCTTATTTGAGACTTGTTAGCCACTTCGGGTCCTTATTTGGGATAACGGTCACTTCGAATCCTTATTTGAGATAATAGACTTACTTTGGGTCCTTATTTGAGATTTTCCCCAAATTTTATTGTCCTTTTATTGCAATAAGAAAATAAATTTTTAGTGAAGGAATTACAATTGTGGTAAATTTTTATTTTGTACTTTTCCTTTCCTAGATCTCTTTGTACAGAACGCGTATGACAATGTTCGAGATTCACAAATGTTTTGATAATTCTTTTTCTTACATTAGAAAAAGAAAGTTGGGATTATTCGTTTAATTTTCTATCTATCTTCACAAAAGAAGAAGAAGAAGAAGAAGTGAATATGAAGCTTTTAAGTTGAAATTTATTACCAATGCATACCATTCTAAGCTTTCCTTTTTCCTTGGACTTTGTCATTTTTATAAGATTTATTAAGTAACTTTATTAAGATGATTTCAAAAGAGTGAAACGCAATCTTTCTTGTCTTTGCCATTTACATATTCTTCAATATTTATCCTTGTAACACGAGACATGAAAATTTTCTATAAGATATTTTGCTTTTTTAATATGAAAATTTGGTGATGTAGGTCGGAAAATATTAAAAACAGACGGCCACGAAAATAACCAAAGTGAGGACACGTGGCATTATGAAGAGGGCTAGGTGGGACTCTGTCATCCTCTGGATGAAGCATCCATTTTCTTTTAAGGGTGGCTACCAATATTAGGTGCTTCCCCACCGGGCCCAAGTAATTATCAACCATAGATCCTCTCTGTTTTGCCGGCATCGACCGGCATATCCGTCACCCTAATTCCGTCCCACTGCGCGACCAATGTAGCACCAATTTACTATGACAGTAAAAGGGGAAAAAAAATATTGCGTGATCATTGGACCATGTAGAGTTTGGTGTCCCAAATCCAATCACAATCTAGTCCTCCCTCTGCATCGTGACTTCCAGGACACCTTGAAGACCTTGATCTGAAATTCTTGATAGAGGCCTTTCTCTACAATCGACTCTCGATGCAGTTATTACTGGTCGAACTTGATGGGGTTTTCCGTGAATCCCTACCGGTTGACAAAACTTGACAAGAGCGCAGCCACAACAGCTAGATTCTGGATATCTGTGTCGGTGTGACGGCAAAAGAGGATGGCGGACAGAATAAAAGCGGACGAAAGCGTGGGCTTTGTACTTGATAAGCTCAACAAATTTCGTTCGGTGGCAAACAACCTCACCACTGAAGAACATAATGTCCTCTATGACCTTGGTTCTGCACTGACGGACCTGAGAGAGATTGTGAAGTCACTGGACACGATCAAACCGAATGATAGCCTCGGAACCAGAGAGCAAAGGTTGGACGGTAAGGTGCACCAGCTTGCCCGAGAGTTTCTCCTCTTTGACAGCGTAACGACTAATGCTCCACAAATTCGCAAGGGCCGCATCTCTGTTAAAGAAGTTGACTTGAAGACGGATGTTAAAGAAGCTGACTCGAAGACTGCATCTGTGGCAATGCATAAAGAATCGAAGAAACATTTGAAGAGAACTCAAGACTGACTTGAAGAAAGAGTTTGCTCATTACACGTGTTTGCAGAGCTGGAAGACTTAAAACAAAAGTAAATACACGTGTTATAATTCATTAGAGCGGTTAGTCTGTTAGATGTAAAACCAAAGTTGTTAAAACCGGTGTTGAGTTGGTTGATTCGTTTTTCATCATCTTCCTTGAGTATAAAACTACAGAGGAGAGAATAGATTGAATGTGTGGAGAAAAGCGAGAAGTATAATTGTAGAACAAATAGAGAAAGCTCTCAGTTGAATGTATGCGTTTGTTCCCGTTGATTGGAGAAGAAAAGAAATCCTTCCTCTTCATCTTGTTTTCTCTGTTCTTCGTTATTCGTTCTCTGTTCTCTGTTCTTTGTTTTCTCTGTTCTTCGTTTCTTCACAATCTCCACTCAAGTTCGACTCAAGTCTATGCAGGAAACTTTATCCAAAGTTCAGGACATATCTGAGAGATATGACTTCCCAAGAAAGCGGAAGATGCTTGCAAAATTAAAGATGAAGCTGTTGGAAATGGTGATCCATTTTCTAGAATTTCCTAGAGTTGCTAAACTACAATCTAGAATTCTCTAGATGAAGTTTTGGATGGTTAAAAAATTGTGGTTGAAAATTTCCAGCAAGTAAGAGAAGTCTAGAGAAGTCTAGCATTCAAGAGAAGTCTAGAATCTTCTAAGGCGGTGACTTACGCCTATAAATAGCCTTGTAGTTCATCATTGAGGTGTGAGGTTTAGACCTACACCGTGTGTGGAAGAGTAGAGTTAAGATGGTTTCTATATTATGAAATACTCCTCCATTATATCAAAATATCTTGTACTATCCATTTTCATCAATTTGATAAATTATATCCCATGTTCTTTGTCTTTTAATTATCTTATTTTGTCTCTTGTGCATCCTATACAAAATATACCATACACTTGCACACATCACTAATAAAAAATTATAACTAATACCAAAACCATGCTTCCGTAGCGCATACATCCAAAATTTTTAACAGAAGCATTGGAAGAAGGATCGGTCACCAATTCTGTCACCGGAAGTACTCCAAGGGATTCAGTTTTGATCAGTCAAGGGAGGCTGATCCAGTTGCTTCTGGAGGACGACTACACAAGGAAGGGTGTGTTGGCAACCGGAGGGCGAGGATTGGGGAAGACGGCCTTGGTCGGGAAGGTGTGTGAAGATGTCTATGAGAGGAAGCATTTTGGTACCATCGCCTGGATCAGCGTTCCACCAGTAAATAATCCTCACTCAATCTGCCACGAAATATTTCTGCAACTCCTTTTTGAGAACAAGGCACCCGTCCCCAATCATTTGAGTGCCTTTGCCGTGGATGATCAGATGTTAGAGCACCAAATAATCTCCCTACTGCAAAAGGAAAGATGCCTCATTGTGGTCAATAACTTAGTCGATCAGAGCAATACCTCGCATTTAGTCAAGAGAGGCCGAGTGATCTTTATAACTAGCCATGATATGGGTCTGTGGAATAGGAATATAAACTGGGATAAAGATGAACTTGTAATTTACGAACCGGGGATCTATCTGAAGGAGAGTCATGGGTGCTTTTACATTCAAAGGCATTCCTGGAAAAGGATGTTGTTGGAGAAATCGTTCTAGAATATTTTGAAACTGACAAAACGTTTCATTCAGTCTAGTCTGGGTATCTGCAGATCGTCTAGTTTAAAAGTCTCAAGACTTTCGACTACCGACTCAAGATTCAAGACTCAAGATTCAAGACTCAAGATTCGAGACTCAAGACTCAAGACTATTCTCATTGACAGCTTTCGATCCAAAGGACGAAGGAAATCCGAGCCGAAGTATATGGTTGAGGATTTAATCCTATCGTCCGGAGAAGATCCTTTTGGTTGGATAAATATAACGGATTCTTTTGTTCGTATCTAGATCAATTGAAGATCCGATTGTCGACGGAGTATTCTTGGAATGTTCTATTCTTGGAAACCAAGATCCCGATTATATGGGCGAACAGATTGATGGGCTATCGTCGGTTCCTTTTATAGCTCGAATGATCTTCTTGATTGATTCCGTCCAACGGGTAGATTGGAGGAATTCCTTTGGTAAGTGCTAACGGTATGATGGCATAAAGGAGTATAAAAAGGAAGACGTTCTAGTTGTTTGAGTACGTGATCGATAGAAAAATTTCAGAGTCTCGAAGCACCTTGATTATTAGTCGATACGATCCGAGCGAAATTGTATACATAGAGAGTGTTTATACTTGGTGATACCTTGAGCGAGTGTGGTAGATCATCTACACCAAGAAATCAAGGAAGATCAACACTGTAACATCTCTTTGTTCATAGTGGAATCCAGCCAAATTGGCTGTCAGTGCAGAAGAGTGGACGTAGGCTTAAATCAAGCCGAACCACTATAAACCGCGTGTTTAATTCTCTCTTTCCTTAGTCTTACGTTGATTACTACTCTTCGCAAATCCTTCAACTGTCTAAAGTATTGCGCAAGTATACAGAAATTATAAAGAAAAATCTTTGTATACCTATTCACCCCCCTCTAGGTACTCGTACTAGCAATATCAATTGGTATCAGAGCTCGTGTTCTTACTTTGTTTGAAGTGTTTTACTTCAGAGTAAAAGATCCATGGCTAGTATGCTAGCACCAGGGCTGATGGAAGGGCAAAGCAATACCAGACCACCCTACTTTGACGGAAAGGATTACAACATCTGGAAGAACAAGATGAAAGCTTTCCTACGATCCAAGGATCCTCTGGAATGGGACGTTGTAGAAAGAAGAATTACTCCTACTGCTGCATCAATCTCTCGAAAGAGGAAAAGAAACTGTTGATGCCAAGGGAATGACTCAGAAGAGATAAACAAGAGACAAGCACTCGATGCAAAAGCAATTTATTCTTTATATTGTGCCTTATCTCCAACTGAATATAACAGAATATCTTCTTGTGTTACAGCAAAAGAAGTATGGGATAGATTACACATCACCTATGAAGGGACGGTCGAGTGAAGGAGACCAATTAACATTCTCCTCGGTCAATATGAAGCCTTCAAAATGAAACCAGAGAATCTATAACCGACATGTTTAGTCGTTTTACGTATATTGTCAATGGTCTTGAGAACCAAGGACAAAAAATTTCTGATCCCATGAAGGTGAACAAGCTACTGTGTGGACTCTCCAAGGAGTGGAATCATATAAAGACTTCAATAAAAGAAACGCAAAGAATTATGCCTCTATATGTCGACGAGCTGATTGGAACTCTTTAATCATATGAAGTGGAACGAATTAATGAAGAAGAAGATCCAAGAGGTAAGAAATCTATTGCATTAAAATCAAATGATGACTCTGATGATGCAGATTCTGAAGATGATATGGACGATGAGGAGCTCGCCCTCATGATAAGAAGATTCAGAAAACTGAATAGAAAAGGTAGAAGGTTCAACTCAAAGAAACAAAGTTTCCAGAGACAGCAGACCAAGTCTGTTGATAATGAGGAACCAAACAAAGATGTAGTTTGCTTCGAATGTAAGAAGAAGGGACACATTAGACCCAACTGTCCTATTCTCAAGAAGAAAAGAAGAAAAGCTGAGAAGTTTCGAAAAGCTCTCAAAGCCGAAACCCGGAGTGATACGTAATGTGAAGAAAGTGATAATGAATATGCCAACATATGTTTGATGGCACATTCAGATTCAGACTCAGTTCGGATCGGACTCGCAAAGAATTTGAGGTAAGTGATTTTAAAATTCCTGTCAAAGTCTTTAAATATATTGATGAACTGTGTTTCGCTTAAGACTTCTCTCAAAAGGATTTCTGAACTTAAAAGGAAAACTCAGCTCTAAAACAAAAGGAAGTTATTTTAGAAGAAAGAGTTAAAAGTCTAGACCTAAATGTTTCTGCTCTTAGAGAAAAAGAAGATGATCTTTTGAAAGAAAATGTTTTCTTAAAAACAGACTTATCAAATATTTCAAAGAAGTTTTCGATAGGATCCGAAAAGCTTGAAAAAGTTCTTTCAGTTCAAAGACCTTACTTCAATAAGTCTGGTCTAGGCATGACAGCGGAAACAATTCCCTTGATTGATTTTCCTAAAGTTAAAGAAAGAATAAAGAAAAGACCTTCGAGAGAGGCTTACAAAAATCATTTCAAGAAAGTTTTTGTAAAGTCTGTTGGTCGAAATGCTCTAAGGTGTTCAAAGTGTAACAAGAAGGATCACTTTGAAAAAGAGTGTCCTATGGTTTGGAAGCCTCGTTAAGAAAGTATGGCCTAATAATGTTTATCCTACTAACACCAAAGGACCCAAGAAAATTTGGGTGCCAAAGAAAACTTGAGACTCTCTTTAAATGCAGGGTCTCCGTCAAGAAAAAGATAAAATGGTATCTTGACAGCGGATGTTCAAGACACATGACAGAGACTCAAAGTGCTTCGAAAAGCTTGTTCAAGTAAACGGTGGAAATGTTTCATTTGGAGGAAACGGCAAAGGATGCATTGTGGGATTTGGAACTGTGAAAATTGGAAATCTCACAATAAGCAATGTTTCTCCAAAGGGAAGGACTCAACTATAACCTCCTCAAAGATTAGCCAACCGTGTGATACTAGCTTCAAGATCTCCTTTCAAGAAGGAATTTGCTATGGAATAAGTAAAGACTCTATTCAGTCTTTCATGGGTCGAAGATATGGAAACATCTACCTCTTAGACATGAAATTGAATGAATCTCAATGCCTAATTTCAATCCAAGATGAAGCAAGCTTATGGCACGTAAAGCTTGGCCATGTCAATATGAAGCAATTAGCCAAAATCTCATCAAAGCAGCTTGTTCGAGGTCTACCCAAATTACCATATCAAAAGTCCGATCCATGCACACCTTGTCTTCTGGGAAAGCAGGTAAGAAACTCATTTAAGCCAATAAATCATGTCTCTACTAATCATGTACTACAATTGCTGCATATGGATCTCTTCGGACCAACCGAACCCGAGTATTGGAGGTAAGAAATACCGCCTAGTAATTGTGGATGATTACTCCCGCTTACTTGGGTATATTTCCTTGCAAGTAAGTCGAAACCTTTTCATATTTTGAAAAATTTGCTAAAAAGGTTCAAAATGAAAAAGGATGTGTTATCTCAAGTATAAGAACAGATCATGGAGGAGAATTTGAAAATCAAGATTTCACAAAATTGTGCGATGAATATGGATTTAAGCATGTGTTCTCCTCTCCATACACTCCTCAGCAAAATGGAGTTGTGGAAAGAAAGAATAGATCTCTTCAAGAAATGGCTAGAACTCTTTTAATTGAAAGTAAAATTTCTTCACGATTTTGGGCTGAAGTCAAGTTTCAACAAAGCATGCTATATCATCAATAGAGTCTTTCTAAGACCTATTCTTGAGAAAACCCCTTATGAATTATTCAAAGGTAAAAAACCTATTATTTCATACTTTCATGTGTTCGGTTGCAAATGCTTTATATTGAAAAATGCAAAAGATCGAGTTGGTAAGTTTGAAGAAAGATCGATGAAGGCATCTTCCTTGGATATTCTACATCAAGCAAAGCCTACAGAGTCTATAACAAGAAGAGCCATACAAAGGAGGAGTCAATGAATGTCAAATTTCAAGACTCTAATCAAGATGATTCCAATCGGACTCAATATGAAGAGTCCGAACTTGCTCCAGACCTTCTTAAGCTTACAACTCAAAAAGCATCTCGGAGCTCGGAAGACCAGCATCAAGATGTTCATGAAGATTCAAATAAAGAAAGAGATCATCATCCGGACAAATCAACCAAGAATCGGAAGCACAAGTCCAAACCATCCTAAAGATCTCATTATAGGCGAAATTAATGAAGGAATTTGCACCAGATCCAAAAGACGTGAAGAGTCTAGTGCTTTGTGGCTCTCATCTCTGAAATTGAACCAAAAGCATAGAAGAAGCTTTATCTCGATGAAAGCTAGATCGAAACTATGCAAGAAGAGCTCGATGACAGCTCAACATTAACGATGTCCGGGAATTGACATCTAAACCAAAAGGTAAAACTGTTATTGGAGCCAAATGGGTGTTCAGAAACAAGATGAACGAAAAGGGAAAAGTCGTACGGAATAAAGCAAGACTCGTGGCCAAGGGATACACGCAAGAAGAAGGAATAGACTATGATGAGACTTACGCTCCTGTAGCAAGGTTAGAAGCTATTCGTCTATTACTTGCGTTTGCATGTTACAAAAATTTCAGGTTATTCTAAATGGACATCAAAAGTGCTTTCCTAAATGGATTTATCCAAGAGGAAGTTTATGTGGAACAACCGCCTGGATTTGAAGACCCAAAGAAGCTAGATTCAGTCTTCAGACTGAAAAAGGCCCTGTATGGTCTAAAGCAAGCACCTCGAGCTTGGTACGACATACTAAGTAAAAAGGCCATGTATGGTCTACAACTTCAAGCCAATGCCAAAGGAGAGGAGGTAACACAACTCGGGAAGACTTGAAAATGTTAGAAGGAGTAGTTCAGTCCATGGGAGATTTCCGATCGTGCGCATTCCCAAGCGTACATGACTCATTTCTCACCTTTTTTAATGATGACAAAAAGGGGGAGAAGCAATTTGAACCAACCAACCAACCAACTTTCTTTATTTTTTGTTGAATATATTTGTTAATGACTTGAGTAAACTTGGGTGTAAAACTTGAACTTGACTGAATTGGCTGTGGATTTAGATGCTTAACTGTTTGCATTTATTTCAAGTATTGTTATATGGTATTACTCATGAAAGACTAACCAATTTTCTGTGGATGCAGAGTCTGATTGCTTTGTTAAATTTTATGAGATAGCCATATTGCTTGAGAAATGTTTTTGTAGGTCAAAGTGGTTCAAATCTACAGGAAAGTTTTGTCACCATCAAAAAGGGGGAGATTGTTGGAGAAATCGTTCCAGAATAGGGAAAATTACACAAATAGTCCCTATATTTTCACTCAATGTCCAATTTCGTGCCTGAACTTTCGATCGGCTCAATTTGGTCCTGAACTATTGATAAAATGTCCGATCTAGTCCCTAAACTTTCAAATGGCTCAATTTGGTCCCTGAACTATTAATAAAATGTCCGATCTAGTCCTTGAACTTTCGATCGGCTCAAGTTGGTCCCTGAACTATGACGAAATGTCCGATCTAGTCCTAAATGGATTTATCCAAGAGGAAGTTTATGTGGAACAACCGCCTGGATTTGAAGACCTAAAGAAGCTAGATTCGCCTTCGACTGAAAAATGCCCCGTATGGTCTAAAGCAGCACCTCGAGCTTGGTACGACATACTAAGTAAAAAGGCCCTGTATGGTCTACAACTTCAAGCCAATGCCAAAGGAGAGGAGGTAACACAACTCAGGGAAGACTTGAAAAGGTTAGAAGGAGTAGTTCAGTCCATGGGAGATTTCCAGATCGTGCGCATTCCCAAGCAGACATGACTCCTTTCTCACCTTTTTAATGATGACAAAAAGGGGGAGAAGCAATTTGAACCAACCAACCAACCAACTTTCTTTATTTTTTGTTGAATATATTTGTTAATGACTTGAGTAAACTTGGGTGTAAAACTTGAACTTGACTGAATTGGTGTGGATTTAGATGCTTAACTGTTTGCATTTATTTCAAGTATTGTTATATGGTATTACTCATGAAAGACTAACCAATTTTCTCGTGGATGCGAGTCCGATTGCTTTGTTAAATTTTATGAGATAGCCATATTGCTTGAGAAATGTTTTTGTAGGTCAAAGTGGTTCAAATCTACAGGAAAGTTTTGTCACCATCAAAAAGGGGGAGATTGTTGGAGAAATCGCTCCTTCAGAATAGGGAAAATTACACAAATAGTCCCTATATTTTCACTCAATGTCCAATTTCGTGCCCGAACTTTCGATCGGCTCAATTTGGTCCCGAACTATTGATAAAATGTCCGATCTAGTCCCTAAACTTTCAAATGGCTCAATTTGGTCCCTGAACTATTAATAAAATGTCCGATCTAGTCCTTGAACTTTCGATCGGCTCAAGTTGGTCCCTGAACTATGACGAAATGTCCGATCTAGTCCTAAATGGATTTATCCAAGAGGAAGTTTATGTGGAACAACCGCCTGGATTTGAAGACCTAAAGAAGCTAGATTCAGTCTTCAGACTGAAAAATGCCCTGTATGGTCTAAAGCAGGCACCTCGAGCTTGGTACGACATACTAAGTAAAAAGGCCCCGTATGGTCTACAACTTCAAGCCAATGCCAAAGGAGAGGAGGTAACACAACTCAGGGAAGACTTGAAAAGGTTAGAAGGAGTAGTTCAGTCCATGGGAGATTTCCAGATCGTGCGCATTCCCAAGCAGACATGACTCATTTCTCACCTTTTTTAATGATGACAAAAAGGGGGGAGAAGCAATTTGAACCAACCAACCAACCAACTTTCTTTATTTTTTGTTGAATATATTTGTTAATGACTTGAGTAAACTTGGGTGTAAAACTTGAACTTGACTGAATTGGTGTGGATTTAGATGCTTAACTGTTTGCATTTATTTCAAGTATTGTTATATGGTATTACTCATGAAAGACTAACCAATTTTCTCGTGGATGCAGAGTCTCGATTGCTTTGTTAAATTTTATGAGATAGCCATATTGCTTGAGAAATGTTTTTGCAGGTCAAAGTGGTTCAAATCTACAGGAAAGTTTTGTCACCATCAAAAAGGGGGAGATTGTTGGAGAAATCGTTCGAGAATAGGGAAAATTACACAAATAGTCCCTATATTTTCACTCAATGTCCAATTTCGTGCCGTAACTTTCGATCGGCTCAATTTGGTCTCCGAACTATTGATAAAATGTCCGATCTAGTCCCTAAACTTTCAAATGGCTCAATTTGGTCCTCGAACTATTAATAAAATGTCCGATCTAGTCCCCCGAACTTTCGATCGGCTCAAGTTGGTCCCCGAACTATGACGAAATGTCCGATCTAGTCCTTCGTTACTATTTTTCTTTTTTTTTTTTTCCCTTTTCTTCCTTTTTTTTTTTTCGCTTTCCCTCCGCCGAAGCCGGCGGAGGGCCGGCGTCCGGCGAGGGAGCCCTCGCCGGGGGCGAGGGCCCCTTGCCGGCGTCCGTCGCCGATCTTGCGAGGGAGCTCCCTCGCAGATTGGGCGAAGGGCCGTCCTTGCCGGCGTCTATGAGGGAGAGCCCCTCGCCGATCTTGCGAGGGAGGTCCCTCGCAGATTGGGCGAAGGGCCGTCCTTGCCGGCGTCGCGAGGGAGAGCCCTCGCCGATCTTGCGAGGAGCCCCTCGCCCGACGCCGGCGAGGGCTCTCCCTCGCAGATCCGGCGAGGGGCCGTCCTCGCCGGCGTCTCGCGAGGGAGAGCCCTTCGTCGGCGTCGGGCGGGGGGGCGAGGGCGAGGGGCTCCTCGTCGGCGTCCCTCGCAGCGGGCGAGGGCTCTCCCTCACGATCCGGCGAGGGAGAGCCCGTGCGATGTCGGCGGGACGGCCCCTCGCCGATCTCCGAGGGAGGGGGCTCTCCTCGCACATCCGCGAGGGGCCGTCCCGCCGGCGTCGGGCTCGGCTCGGGCGAGGGGCTCTCCTCGCAGATCCGGGGGGGACAGCCCCGCGCGACGCCGGTGAGGAGGGCCCTCGCCGGATCTGCGAGGGAGAGCCCCTCGCCGACGCCGCGAGGGAGAGCCCTCGCCCGCTTGCGAGGGACGCCGGCGAGGGAGCCCTCGCCCGCCCTCGCCCTCGCCCGACGCCGGAGGGGCTCTACCTCGCAGACACCGGCGAAGGGTGAGGGGCCGTCCTCGCCGGCGTCGGCGAGGGGCTCCTCGCAAGATCGGCGAGGGGCTCGCCCGCTTGCGAGGGATGCCGGCGCAGCCCCCGCCGATCCGGCGAGGCGCTCCGCCGGATGCCGGCCCTCCCGCCGGCTCCGGCGGAGGGAAAGCGAAAAAAAAAAAGGAAAAAAAAAGGAAAAAAATGGAAAAAAAGAGGAAAAAAGGGAAAAAGAAAAAGAAAAATAGTAACGAAGGACTAGATCGGACATTTCATCATAGTTCGGGGACCAACTTGAGCCGATCGAAAGTTCGTGGACTAGATCGACATTTTATTAATAGTTCAGGACCAAATTGAGCCATTCGAAAGTTCAGGGACTAGATCGGACATTTTATCAATAGTTCAGGGGACCAAATTGAGCCAATCGAAAGTTCAGGGACGAAATTGGACATTGAGTGAAAATATAGGGACTATTTGCGTAATTTTCCCTTCCGTAATATTTTGAAGCCGACAAAACGTTTCCTTCGCCTAGTCTGGTATCTCGCAGATCGTCTAGTTTAAAAGTCTCGAAGACTTTCCGACTACCGACTCAAGATTCAAGACTCAAGATTCGAGACTCAAGACTCAAGACTATTCTCATTGACAGTCTTTTCGATCCAAAGGACGAAGGAAATCCAGAGTCAAGTATATGGTTGAGGATTTAATCCTATCGTCCGGAGAAGATCCTTTTTGGTTGGATAAATATAACGGATTCTTTTGTTCGTATCTAGATCAATTGAAGATCCGATTGTCGACGGAGTATTCTTGGAATGTTCTATTCTTGGAAACCAAGATCTTGATTATATGGGCGAACAGGATTGATGGGCTATCGTCAGGTTCCTTTTATAGCTCGAATGATCTTCTTGATTGATTCCGTCCAATGGGTAGATTGGAGGAATTCCTTTGGTAAGTGCTAACGGTATGATGGCATAAAGGAGTATAAAAAGGAAGACATTCTAGTTGTTTGAGTACGTGATCGATAGAAAAATTTCAGAGTCTCGAAGCACCTTGATTATTAGTCGATACAGCCTCGAGCGAAATTGTATACATAGAGAGTGTCTATACTTGGTGATACCTTGAGCGAGTGTGGTAGATCATCTACACCAAGAAATCAAGGAAGATCAACACCGTAACATCTCTTTGTTCATAGTGGAATCCAGCCAAATTGGCTGTCGGTGCGAGAAGAGTGGACGTAGGCTTAAATCAAGCCGAACCACTATAAACCGCGTGTTTAATTCTCTCTTTCCTTACTTAGTCTTACGTTGATTACTACTCTTCGCAAATCCTTCAACTGTCTAAAGTATTGCGCAAGTATACAGAAATTATAAAGAAAAATCTTTGTATACCTATTCACCCCTCTAGGTATTCGTACTAGCAATATCAGATGTTCCTTCTCCGTCGAAGGAAGCTTGCCAATACATCATTAGGAAGTGTGAGGGACTGCCTCAAGCAATCGTTTTGTGCAGCCACCTTTTGTGCAACAAGAAAGAAAGAAATGAATGGGAAGATGATGGAAAATACGATGAATGGGAACATGAAGAATGGGAGTTGTTGATGATCCGCCCTTGACCTTTTTCATAAACTTGACCTTATCCAACAAGTATTGAAGGTCATTTACCAGGACAACGGACTTGGATCCTGCCTTTTGTACTTGAGCATTTTCCCCGTGAATAGCCCAATCAGTTGTATGAGAGTTTCCCCTTTGTGGGCTGCAGAAGGATTTCTATATGACTGGTCTGATTGCGATCTGAGAAGAGCAGTCTTTTCTCCAAGAACTTCTTGATAGAAACTGGCTCCATTAAGAGGAAACAAGAAGTGATGGAGGGCTCTCCACATTCAAAGTGGATAACCTTATTTGAGATATTATTGTTTCCTTGTCTGATCATCGCAACCTACTGAGGATAACTAGTGAGGGCACCACCAACTGGCCTGAAAGGGTAAGATACTTATCTGTCCAGGGAGCAGTCAAAAATTTGAATGAAGAGATACTCTCTCAACTTCGTTCATTATTCTTGTTCAATGTCTCCTCCAATACGGATGAGACAACAAAGTCTGAAGCTTCACCCTCGAGGACTTCAGAGAATTAGTTGTTTACATTCATTGTTAAGCTTCTTCAGGTGTTGCATTTGACGGTGCACCTCTGCAGATTGCTCCAGATGCATTGTTTGAGTCAACCCCTCTCAGGTACTTGGCATTAAGGGATACCTCAATGGAAGTAATCCCAGGCTCCATGAAAGGCTTGGACATCTAGAATTTTTGGATCTTAAACAAAGCTCGGTCACTGAATTGCCTAAGGAGGTTAAAGAACTCAAAAGAATTCATCACATCCTGATTTATCATCAGGAGAAAGACCCCCTGATAAAGAGTTACAACCTAATTGCCTTCAAGGCATTATGCAGCATCGGAGGGTTCAAGTGCCTTAAAAAGCTCTTTTTCATGGAAGCAGAAGAAGAAACATTGGAAGAGCTCGGGAATCTGACAAAATTAATGTGGTTGGGAATCACCAAGTTGAGAGCGGAACATGGTGAGTCATTGCGCTCTTGCCTCGAGAAGTTAGAGCGGCTAGAGTCCCTCCATCTACATGCATTTGACGAGGACGAGATAATTTATCTGTATCACTTATCTTCACCTCCCATATCTCTTAAACGTCTGTACTTGGATATCCGTTTGAATAAGCTGTCAAATTGGATATCATCCCTTTGTCATTTGATAAAGATCGTATTAAGATGGAGTCATCTGGAGGCAGCAACCTAGCAGGAGGAAGATCTCGTCACAACACTTGGAAAATTGCCCAAACTAGTAGAGCTGGAACTACGCTGGGCTTACAATAGAAGACAATTGGATTTCAAGAATGGACAGTTTTCGAAGCTCAAGATTTTACTGCTTGATGAATTAGGGAGGCTTAGATCAATGAGTTTGGAGAAGGGAACAATGCCGTGTCTTGAAGACCTGACCATCAGCTGCTGTCAATGGTTGGAAAGGATACCCACTGGCATCGATCACATCATTCCCATGTTGGAAATTTCCTATAATATGGGCTTACATTAATTAATTGATTTTCTATTTTAAATAATCGGGTTAATGGATATTCTAATATTTGTTGAACCCTACAGTGATCTGATCGAATTAAGTATTGGCATCTATTGATAACGGGCCTAGTTGAGCAGCAAAGTGTAGGTAATTGTGTTTGACCGAAGCCCGTAATGGGAAGGGCCTAGTTGACATGTTATTAATTAGGATTTGCTAGGTCCCCTCTCTAGCCTATAAAAGGGTAGGTTATGCTTATCAGTTGCTTTAATCCCATTGAAAGCTACTATATCGAAATAGGTCATAGAGAGGAAGATCTAGCATTCCGATAGATCCCTGATTATCAGAGTGATCTATTTTTCTTAAAGTGAAGCAATGGCTCAAACAGGTATGCTTTAATTCCGCTGTATTTATTAATCTTAGTGTTTTACAATCATATATGGATCCGTTTTTCATGATTGATTAGTTGTATATGTGAATAAATTTTTTACATGTGGTATCAGAGCTTGTCATATATGATTGTAGAACCCAAAATTTATCTTTTTATGGACAAATTCAAAATTTTCCTCTTTGAGCCAAATATGGGCATTATCTTTCATGTGGATTATTTGCTTGATTGATCTAAAACCATAGGGCTTTTGTTCTACATGTCGAGATCTTTCCAACCATACATAATTTGTATAATTTTGTTGAGAATTGAAAGAGAATTTTAAATTTGAAATTCTAGGGTTTATACATTAAAAGTTCTAGAATTTTCAAATTACTTGCAATTGGTTGATGTTCATTGTAAATCGTTGCATGACCATTGTTATATATATGTTTTAGCATCTTTTGATTGCAATAAAGAAAGTTCCTTGGGCTCCATCTCCCATGGCAAAGATTGTTTCTTTTTTCGGTGTTCAAATGGGTCAATCCTAAGTAAGTGCCCGTGTTTGATCACCATTTTCTTGTTTTCTTTAGAGATCCGAAATCTTGTGGTAGAATTCTTTAGATGCAGCTTGTGCAGTGATCGTTTTGTTCAGAAGAGAGAATTTTTTATTTATTTTTAACTGGCTACTTGAGATTTTTGGGTTTTGGGTTGCTGTGTATGGTGCAATTGGAGTGATTGTCTCATATATATATAGAAAAAGTTCTAAAATTTTAAGTTAGACTCTAGTGTTACCTTCGATTTTTATTCGACGGTAGCAACGGTTGGTTTAGAGATTATTGTAGCTGATTGTTTGTTCCGCTCTGGACGAGTGGTTAGGGTTTTGCCTTCTCTTCCTCTCGCCTCGTGCTTCGGTGCGATTGTGCGTATGGGGTTTGTCTGCATTCGCATTAGGTTCTTGCACCTCTTTCCTTTTCCTTGATTGCCGCTTTGCCGTTTTACTCGGTGGACCGAGATTATGCATCAATTGATCCATGTACGCAATGGGTGATGCTTATGGGGTGCTTTGTTATAAAATTGAGATTTGTGCCCTATTTTTCGTTGATTTGGGTTATTTCTATATTAAGTAGTTAGTGAGTTACTGAAGCTTTGGGGCTATGGTGCTCCCTATAGTCTGGAAAAGAGAACCAATGGTTAAGATTTCTCAAGTTGTCGGGATATTAAAATTTAACGATGGAAATAGTCGATTTTTGCTTTTCACGTGTAGTGTGTGCATCTTGTTGCTAGATTCTAAATGAAACCGCTGCTTTAAGGCTTCATTGTGATTTCTCCATAAATATGTTGATTGTGGGGTGAGCAAAAAACCAAATTGTGATTTTTGTTTGTACGAGTGGTTTTATGCTAAGTTATTTGTCTGGATCTGTTTGGTTCATAGTTGATTTGCTGAGTAATGTGGCATGACTAGCAAATTCCAAACTTGCAAATTCTAATCTTTTTGCAAATTGCTCGCACGGCTCCCGCACCGCATTGGTGTTTTATTGACTAAGGTTTAAAATTCCATTGAAGGCGATATAATGAAACCAAGAGATTTGTGAATCGAGATCCAAATGTATATAGATACAGACAAGAGGATGTTATTTATCAAAAAAAAAAAATTAGGATTAGGCTAGAGAGATGTAAAAGCTGAAGGTTTCAGCAGTGGAAGAAAAGTCCATAGTCTATTGTGTAGTGCTTTGTGGAAACCCCAGGTTCAAAAGGGGAAAATCGTAGATGGTGCATGATGAGAAGCACATGAATGTTTTTTTTTTTTTTTTTACATGGGAATTATGTTTTAAATCTATTCATTTGTAGTTTTTATTTTTTTTATTTTTATTGTAATCTTTGGACCGGTGACGACGGAAGATTATAGCATCAAAATACGAATTAATCAATATTATTGAAAATTCTAGTGAACCAAACGGACCTTTCATGTCTTCTTGTGTGGTTTTACCACGAATTATCGAGTGGACTCGCTTAACATGATTGAGGTTTAGAAGTTCTTTTTATCGAGATTTTGCTTGATCTCTTGTGGGTTTCATGCTAACATGTATGAAGGATACTTCTAAATTCATATGATATGATTGTGTCGAATAGGTGGAGATTGAGTTATTGCATGACTATGAAATTTCCCAAATTTAAAAGATGTCAAATTTAAATATGCCAACCAAGGGTTGACAATGAGGAAATGTGAGATAAAGATTATCCTCATGATTTTTTGATGTAATGATTAATGATAGCTACAAAATTTTTGGCTCCCTTTAATTCTAGTAACCATTCGTATCCATTCTTGTTTTTCCATGAGTCCGAAATATTAAAATAATAATTTAAAAAAATTGTGGCAAAAATTGTTGCTTGATAAATGCAATATGATCTTGGGAAGCACATGTCGTAAAGTGCTTCATATTGTTAGATGAATTTTGGGCATATATTTTTTGGAGTTTCCTATTGATAAAAATTAGTATATACAATTACCTGCCCAAAGGGGGTTATTGTGTATATTAATTTGAAAATTGCATGAAGATAAATTCCAAAATTAAAAGATGGGGATGTATGACTCAAAAAGATTTATCTGCCCAAAGGGGATAAATTTTTGAAAGTTATATGTAATTCCCCTCTATACTGATATATTAGACATGAATGATGGGGATGTGTGACTCAAAAGGTTTATCTGCCTAAAGGGGAAAATTTTTTAGAGTTATGTGTAATTTCCCTCTATGTTGAGATAATGGAGATATATATAATTTAAAGGATTTGTCTGCCCAAAGGGGATTGAACTTTGAAGATTATATGTAATTCTATTTTATCATCTCTATATATTGATATATAATTTAAATGATTTGTCTGCCCAAAGGGGATGGATCATTGACAATTATATGTAATTCTCCTTATTGCTGCTTTATAAACTTCATGCTGTGAAAAATAATGGTGCATTATACACTCTGCCCAAAGGGAAGTTTATAATGTACTAATTATTTTTGTTAAAATACTTATTGCCCATAATTGATCTTATTGCATTATGTGTGACAAAAAGTTATTTTTGCTATAAATAACAACAATGCCACGGTTGAAATGTTAATTGGATCAAACATTATACTATTAAGGACTTGGTCAAAAAGGGAGACATTGTAATTGAGAATATTAGAACTAAGTCCATATTGGCTGATCCTCTAACAAAAGGCTTATGACCCATTTTATTTAAAGAATTTGTAAAGAATATGGGTGCTTTAGATTCTTTTGATTTCTTTTGTTAGTGGGAGTTATACAAATTGTATTTCTGGATATTATAGTTATATACAGATTGATAATGCTTTTATGATGTTTATTAAAGCATTTATTTTAATAACTGCTGTTATTGATTATATTGTTATCCTTTCTCCTGTTGACTGAGAAATGGAAGTATAAAACAGCATCTTTAAACAATATGACTGGATGTCACTGATTATGAGATCTCATGTTGGATTGTGACATAATTGTGCAATTTCATGTTGTTTATAAATTGCGTTAATGCAGTTTCATGTCGTTGAGAAATTGCATTGAGGACCGATAAGAAATAGTATATATTTTGATCACATATTGGCACTATTTCTTACTACACTACTAGGCCCATGATCCATGAAAATATAATGCTTATTATATGTGATTATGTAAGGTTTTGTTTTGTGGCATTTTCTTAACACATTGATCTCCATAGTCCTATACTAAGATTATATAGGATTGGATTGGTATTGAGATGTCATTATTGGAATATTATCTTTTAAAAGTTGTGGCCACATAAAACAAAGTTTTCAGTTATTAACCCGATAGTGTCGTTTTCAATATAAAATCTTTTCAAAATAAAATAAGTTAATTAATGTAGCCCAAGTGGGAGAATGTTGGAAATTTCCTATAATATGGGCTTACATTAATTAATTGATTTTCTATTTTAAATAATTGGGTTAATGGATATTCTAATATTTGTTGAACCCTACAAAGATCTGATTGAATTGGATATTGGCATCTATTGATAACGGGCCCAGCTTGAGTAGCAAAGTGTAGGTATTTGTGTTTAACTGAAGCCCATAATGGGAAGGGCCCAGTTGACATGCTATTAATTAGGATTTGCTAGGTCCCCTCTCTAGCCTATAAAAGGGTAGGTTATACCTATCAGTTGCTTTAATCCCATTAAAAACTGCTATATCAAAATAGGTCATAGAGAGGAAGATATAGCATTCCGATAGATCCCTAATTATCAGAGTGATCTATTTTTCTTAAAGTGAAGTAATGGCTCAAACAGGTATGCTTTAATTCCGCTATATTTATTGATCTTGGTGTTTTACAATCATATATGGATCTGTTTTTCTTGATTGATTAGTTGTATATGTGAATAAATTTTCTACGTCCCACACTCGAAGCACTCAAGCTTTTGACATGTCTCATGAATTCTACAAGATGGTACCAGATGATTATCGAAATTCGAAGGACAAACTAAAAGTCTATTTTACACAATGGAGGCCCGGCCAATGGAAAACCACTCCTTTGGTATTAGACGAGTGTGATGACTGCTTCGCTGGTGAACACTGAATGCAATCTCCCTCGTGTTTCAAAATGGTTTTATAAATGTAGAAATAAAAATGCTGTGCGAGGTTAAGTGTGCTGCTAGTTTCTAAATCTTATTCATGAGTTTCGTTTGTCTAGTTTTCCCTAAGCATGTTCAGTTGTTGTGGGAGCTCTGATTTCTCATTGTCCCATCCTTTCTACTCTTTAAGAGCATTTTCTTGTTCATGAATCGAGATTATGCGTGCATGTTCCTCTTCTGTTCACCCTTTTTATACTCGTTTTGGAAAACTGATCTCTAAAATCCGCTGACCATTCGAGCAACCGTCTTCTATCTTCTTTGTCGATCTCAGCCATTGCGAACGTCTCGCAGTCAATGAATCCTTGACTGACTTCCGGTCACTGCAAGTGCACGTGACTAATCCTTTTTGATAGTTTAGACGGGCTAATTTAAAAAAAAAAGACACCAACTTTAATTTGAGTGAGAAATATGGCCCAAACTTTTTTGTCTTGTAAAAAAGTATCAACTTTAGGTTGAGTGACAATTCTGGCCCTTGCTTTTTTTTTTTTTTTTTTGTCTCGAAAAATCACCAACTTTTATTTAAATCTCAAATCTAGCCCCAACTTAGGATCATTGATTGTCCTCAACAATGAATCCGTGTGCACTTGCTGGCTGGATTTAAAGCACTATTCATTGTCTTCTTCTCTAAGCCACTGCTTGGACAATAACGGTGAAGCTGTTCATCATCTCTTACACTTCACGAGCAAGTCAAAAAGATGTATAGATTGAATTTCTTTGGCCAGACTTCACCATTTTGTCGTAATCTAAAGCTATAGACCACAGCTCGTTGACAAACATCATGGATAAGATTCGTCAAGCTCACGACTAGAATATTTTTTCCTAAAACAAGGTTGACTTCAGACAAATAGTTAACGGTGGGGCTAGGATTGGGATTAGGGTGAAAGTTTATGATTTTCTACAAGACAAAAACAAAAGTTGTGGCCAAAATTGTTACTTGACCTAAATTTGGTACTTTTTTATGAGAAAAAAAATTGGGCTAGATCTATCACTCAAGTTGGTACTTTTTTTTTGGAATTATCCCTAGTTTGGACTAACAGGTGTCTATTGAAGATGATGAAAATATTATTTATTTTTGTTTAAATCATTCAAGTGATACAAGCAATCGTTTTCAGAAAACATTTTCCAAATCATTCATTTTTCGTTAAACAAATACATCCTAAATGTTGATCTTCCTTCATCCCCCTGACTCAATTGTATGCGAAGTCTCATCCCTGATCTTGATCAATAGGTGGCGTCAATTTTTTTAGTGCCAACACAAACATATTTAAACATTATGATTTTGTTTAGTGATTTAAATGTCTTAAGCACGTTATATTACTTCTTATCTTCACTATATGAACAAAAAAAAAAAAGAAAAAGCTCACACTATTTTCACCCTCAAAATAGTTATGGCATTCGAACTTATTGAGTTGACAAAAATTACCTCAGCAGAATTGATTAATCAAAATGACAAATGGAAAGGTGAAGTGTTGAAAATGTAAAGGCTGCATATTATCATGAGAATACAAAACCGTTTATTTTTTATTCCACCACGTTATACTATTTTCCTTTAATTTTATACCAATTCCATTGTCTCGCTTCTACTTACCATTGCGCTCAAGTTTATTTCCATAAAAGATTCTTTCTAATGAATTTGAATTTTGCTGGTAATTTTTTGTTGATCATATATCTTAAATATAAATTACAATAAAAAAGACGACTTCAACCAAAAAATTCCCTCAAGAAAAATTTGAACAAGAGAACTGTATATTACTAGGGAGTATTAAAGAATGAACTTTAGAAAGAAAGAGAATAAATGTATTTTATTAATATTCTTTCAAGTTAGAATCCCAATCTTTAAATTTGCAATATATATATATATATATATATATATATATTAGAATTTTAGATGATTCTTGGAGAAAAGTGACCAATATGTAAACTTATCTGATTTGAACACAAAAGAAGAAGAAACAACAATATACGAAAGGTTGACGAAAATCATTGATCTACACCGAAGGTGGACGCTTCCTCTTTCATCAGTCTTATCATTATTGAGGTCTCAGTGAGAATTATTTTAGACCATTTTAAATTCAGGGTGAGCTTAAAGTTATTTGAGGGGTAAAAATGGCGTAAGCCTAGAAGAAATCGTGCCCTATTTTAACTACCTGATCCAAAAGCTATTCTCTCTTTTTCAGTACATAAAAGCTACCCTCTTTGTAAGGCCCTTTTTGACAAGTAACATTATACGTTTCTATTTAATATATGCATATTCCTTCAAATGATATCCTGCTAATCTATTCCCCCATTAGTGATGGGAATTATGAGAGTGTCCCCCTTTTTCTCGTACATAATTGAGATAGCGAATCTGAGGGCTCTAATTTTCGCTTTAGAATGTGCGTCATCGATCTGAACTACTTGATAAATTATATGTGTAGGTATAATATACATATAATCGAGTAGTAGTGACTCTATTTTCAAGAAAAAAAATAAATGACTTTTCATAGACCACTCCAACCTAGTTTTACATTGAGAAAATTGTAGGGTGCCAAAGAATGGCTCTTCAGATTTGCGAAATTTCGGGTTGCTACATCGGATGCGACTACAAAATAGACAGGTCAACATTGCAAACAGGTCGTTTTCGTCGACCCCACTTTTCAGTGATGCTAGAAATTGTGCCTTGGATTCGAAATCTTATAAGTCTAATGCTGGTCAACTAGTTGCATTATATGCACTGTCACATCCCGAGACCTAAATATGCTTACTAAATATTTTATAAATGGACGCACACCTCTCAAATAGTTACCATCTTGTATGTTTACTTGGAATACTCATTTTAGTGGATTGATCCACGTTAGGTGGGCATGGTCATTACAAATAATATCGGGGCAAAACACCCTCTAGTAGATTCTATGGTCTATGGCCGGACTAGGTCCATACTTGATCCAACAAGGTGGGGAGTGTTCCAAGGAGAGAAATGGCATGTATGCGGTTTTCCAACATACTTCTAAAATGACGGAGGATGCACGAGTGGATGGGGTGACACATCAAATAAGGAAAGTATCAATTGTAGAAAATTATTCAGATAAATAATTAATTAATAAAAAAATCGGATCCATGTATGATTGTAAAACACTTAGATCAATAAACACAGCGGAATTAAAGCATACATGTTTATGTCATTGCTTCACTTGATGAAAAATAGATTTATCCGGTAATCAATGATCTATCGGAATGCCGATCTTCCTTTCTATGACTTATTTTGATATAGAAGCTTTCAAATAGGATTAAAACAACTGATAAGTATAACCTACTCTTTTATAGGTTAGAAAGAGGGGACCTAGCAAATCCTAATTAACAGCGTATCAACCGGGCCCTTCCTATTACGATTCGGTTAAACACAATTGCCTACACTTTACTGTTCAACTAAGCCTGTTATCAATAGATGCCAATACCCAATTCAATCAGATCACTATAGGGTTCAACAAATATTGGAATATTCATTAACCCGATTATTTAAAATAAAAAATTAATTAATTAATGTAAGCCCATATTATAGAAAATTTCCAACTTTCTCCCACTTGGGCTACATTAATTAACTTATTTTATTTTGAAAAGATTTTATATTGAAAACGATATTATGGGGTTAATAACTGAAAAATAATATTCCAATAATGACATCTCAAAACCAATCAAATCCTATATAATCTTAGTATAGGATTATGTAGATCAATGTGTTAAGAAAATGTCACAACACAAGACCTTCCATAATCACATATAATGAGCATTATATTTTCATGGATCATGGGCCTAGTAGTGTAATAAGAAATAGTGTCAACATGTGATTAAAATATACACTATTTCTTATCGGTCCTCAATGCAATTTCTCAATGGCATGAAACTGTATTAACGTAATTTCTAAACAACATGAAATTGCATGACTATGTCAAAATCCAACATGAGATCTCATAATTACTGACATCCAATCATCTTTAAACTAAAATTTGTTTAAAGATATTGTTTTATATTTCCATTCCTGAGTCAATAGGACAAAGGATAACAATAGAATCAATAATAACAACCGTTGAAAATAAATACTTTAATAGACATCATAAAAACATTATCAGTCGCATATCACTATAATATTCAGAAATACAAATTATATAGCTCCCACTAACAAAAGAAATCAAAATATTCTAAAACACCCATATTCTTTATATGTTCTTTAAACAAAATGGGTCGTAAGCCTTTTGTTAGATGATCAACCATCAGGGATTCTGTTATGATATTTTCAATTTTAATGTCTCCCTTTTTGACCAAATCCTTAACATTATTATATTTTATCAAGTTAATATTTCAATCGCGGTATTGTTGTTATTTACAGCAAAGGTAACTGTTTGTCACACATAATACAATAAGATCAATTATGGGCAATAATCAATTTAACAAAAATAATTAGTTCATTATAAACTTATCATGCCCCGATCCTCGGGCACGCACCAATTCCTCACCTCGGTCGATTAATAGCGACGTCCCATGACGCATTACCGACCCTTTATTTTTAACATGCATGCAAAATCATATAAAATCCCCCAGACAATAAAGTAATGTGATAGGAATAGGACTCCAAATTTTTCACAACTCGAAGAAACCTTTTATAAACAAACTTGTTTAATTACAACAACAGGCTGTTTACAAAATCTATCGGCTCCATAAAAGGTAATGGTTCTATAATCCACTAGTTGGACACATTGCCGATCCTTCAATCTCCGCCTTCCCAGACTCTAGGGCTTCCGGTCCTTTGTGACCACCATCTAGGGACCTGAAATGGTTATTCAATAACTAGTAAGACAACGTCTCAGCAAGTTCTACCCTCTAAGACCCGATTAGTAAACCAATACACTATGGGCTACCTAAGCACACACGGGTCGGAGGACTTACCTTGACCTTAGATTCCACTTGCAAATTAGTACAGTCGGTAGGCACCCAAACAATCACAGCAAATCGAAACATCGATCAATCGACTTAGTCAATTATATATCAAATAAACCATTCTTGGTCATTACAATCAATACTGTCCATTCTATAAAATAACCTATAGGGTTACCAAGCTAGTATTTTAAATGATCTATTTTCTGAAATGACATTATAAGTCACTATGCATATTCATCATAACGTCCATTTTACAAAGTGACATATTGAGTCACCGAGCTGTTATGGCATGCCATCCATTCTACAAAATGACCTATAGGGTCACCGAGCCAACATTAAATACTATCCATTCTACAAAATGACATATAGAGTCATCGAGCCGGTATTATATAAATATAGTCATTTCTTCAAAATGATATATAGAGTCACCGAGCCGATATTGCATACTGTCCATTATACAAAATGACCTATAAGGTCACCGAGCCGATATCATATAACATTCAGATCGTGCAATCAATTTGTCCTTTTTATCATTTCCGATAAAAGTACACGTGCTTGGGCACACAATTGGTCTTAGCCAAAATAGTATAATTTCCTTTCCACAAATCCCACACTTATCTATAGTCCACCAAAACATTTTTGGTGCTATCAACCCACACTCGGTTATTTTCCAATTAATTATTCAAATTGATTAATTTAGGAAAATAATCTTATAATCATGATTAATTCATTTTAGCACAAAATAAAGCTTAATTAAATAAACAGACGCACTATGATAATTAGCATAAAATTTTGGTTGTTGACCATCCTGGTCTATTTTTCGGAAAATAATTTATTAATTAAATAATTTCGAAATTTAATAAATAAATACAATAAATCCCATTCAGGCTCGTAATGCCTAATTGGAAGCCGATATGAGCCCGGAAAATTACCGAGACTCGTTTAATAAATATCGGGATGTGTCTACCGGCTAATTACACTAACCATTCTCCTAACATGCATAGGTAAATCCCTAATTTAATTATTCAAATCTAATCTATCTACCTAATTGCACTTAATTAAATCTAATCAACTCTTAAGTATCATTAGAAAACTAAGAAGGGATTAGTGAGCAAAACTCACTTGTTTAAATGCGAAGACCAGAACACCGTGACGATGACACGATGGCAGCTGAAACTTGGGTTTATGGCGGCGTTGACGTACACTCGGACCAAGCCCAAAAGCCTTGTAAGCCCATAGAAATTTATGGGCTTAGATTGGGCTTGGGCCTGCTTCCTGGGCTTCAAGGGAGTTAGAATTGGGCTGGATTGCTGCAAATTTTCGTGGGCTTCAAATGGGCTTGAAACTTGGGTTGGAAAAGAATGCGAGCTGGGCCGAAATTGTTGCAGGCTTCACTGGACTGGGCTTGAGCTGCTGAGCTCAAAAGATGGGCCGAGATGTGGCTGGAACTGGGCTAGATTTGCTGAAGATGGGCCGTTGAAATCTGCTGGCATTGCTTCGACTTCGCTGGACTCACGGACAAGCAAATGGAAGCAGGCTGGTGACGAGCTGGGGATGGCACTGGTGAGCTGGCTGAGGAAATTCACGGATGCAGGGTCAACGAAAGGCTTATGCTAGGTTCGGTTGTTGACCAGGCATGGGGACGCGGGCGTGTTGGCGATGCAACTCGGTGCAGAGAAGAATCAGGGGCTTCAATTGAGTGTAGACCGAGTGGGTTGCTTTGGTCTGCTACTAGAAGTCACGGGTGAAAGGCACGAGCTTCTTCGGTCGTGAAGCTGGACGAAGGAGGAGGTGGCCTTCGGTGGAAATGCCGCAGGCGTGCAGCTTCGCTGGCATGAACTCGGCTTCACTGGGTACGGCGGTCGGCATGAGCTGCTGCAGTCAGCGAAGAAGAGAGAGAGTTGACCAAATGAGAGGAGACTTGGACGCGTGGGGCTAGCGTGGCTGTAAGATGGAGGGGTCTTTGGTGGATGAGATCCGGAGGAGTGTGTTGGCGACAAGAGTTGGTGGAGGGAGCAGACGTCGATGGCGGTGAGACAGAGAGAGATGGGGCAACAATTGTTTCGGTGAAAGAAATGAGGGAAAGCAGAAGTCGCGGAGGGCGTCGCACGAAGGGGAGAGGCGGCTGGTCTTGCTTGTTAGAGAAGTTGCAAAAGGAGGAAGTCAACATTTCTATCCCCTCCATTGAATGCTTGGTCCCTCTATGCCTTCAAGATTATCTTCATGGTCTCCTAATATTTTCTCAACCTTTTAATTCCACAATTAACCACATTAAAGCAAAAATATGCAGCCCTCAACCTAGTTCCGAATTTCATTAATTTGGGCTTCAAATCTTCATCAAATCTTCCAAATTCGATGTCTAATGTCATAGAAGAAAAATGCCAAACCATTTCTGCCCATGTCCAACGCCAAATAGCTCAACCTGGAAGTCAAAAATCCCTTAAATCCGGCCCGATGGAATCTTTGTTAATTCTCGCAACGTCCGAAACAATTTTCCATAAAGATCTCTAAATCTCCGAAAATTATTCGAAGGATGAGTCGACGTTCCTAAAATAGATCGTGATACAACAGAACTTTCAATTTCTGAAATTAGGTTCAAATTCACGGTTAATTTCACTTCGGTGCGATTTTAGCGTGACCTAATCTACCGGGTAGCTTTTAGGAATTTTTGGTGCAATTGACCCGTGATAGATTTATCTCGAGTCACAAAGTACATATTCGACACATTGGTGACTCTCAATTGTCGTGAAAGTCTCAAGGTTTCAAATATGGGCACCGGGCACCAAAACGATAGAAAAGTAGGTCTAGTGCCGATTGACAAGTATTTTGCAATCAGGTGGAATCATCTACATTCTAACACATATCTCAGTCAAATCGACCTATCTCCAATCTCTAATCGATTTCGACAGTGCCGTGATGACTGTTGCAGACCAACACGGTCAAGTATTCGATTCCTAGTCAAATTCTCAAGTCTATTGCGTTAAAATCCATTAACGACTTCACCTGATAGCCTAGTTATCTCATGAGTGGCCATCTCAGAGAAAAGCACTATAGTCGCATCGATTAAAGGCCCAACTTATTCGATTGAAATCAGAACTTAGATTTTCAAGATGTCACAAAACTTCCCTTTGGGTAGAATGTATAATGTGAGATAGCTAGCATAAGCACCTAGATGGGGGTGAATAGATGTAAAATAATTTCTCGTGATAAGCGAGCAATACGAAATAGACAATAGAAAGGAAGTTTGCCTTTTGTTAACAAAACGAATTATGATCAAAGTAAAAGAGAGTAAGAGCCCACCGGCTGGATTTCACTATGAACAAAAGAGTTATTATAGCAAAGTTCTTCCTTGATTCCATAGTGTAGATACTCTACCACATTTCCTCAAGGTTTCTCAAAGACATAGACTCTCTTTTGCGTACAAGATTTCGCTTAATAAATTAATTGACTAAGAACAAAAAGTTTCAGACTTTGGAATTCTTCTATCGCACACACTCAAAACAACTGGAACGTCTTCCTTATATACTCTTTTATGCCATCATACCTGTTGGCACTTACCAAAGGAATTCCTCCAATCCGCCCGTTGGACAGAATCAATTAGGAAGATCATTCGAGTTATTAAAGGAACATGTCGATAGCCCATCAATCCTGCTCGCCCATACAATTAGGATCTCGGTTTCCATAAATAGAACATTTCAAGTATACTTCGCCAATCATCGGATCCTCAATCTCTGAATCAATCTTGATCAAATAAAGGATTACGTTATGTCATATCTAGCCGAGAGATCTTCTCTAGTCGATAAGGTCAAATCCTTAACGAAACATTCAATCCTGGATAGGCCTTCTTCGATGGATTAGAAATTGTCAATGAGGATAGACTTTGAATCTTGAGTCTAGTAGTTTGGAGGTCTTCGGACTTTGATGAAAGAGTCTACAAGTCTTCAAACTAGACTGATGGAAACGTTTTGTCAACTTCAAAATATTCTAGGAAGATTTCTCCAACAATCTCCCCCTTTTTGATGGTAACAAAACTTTTCCTATAGATTTGGATAACTTTGACCAGCAAAACATTACTCAAGCAAATATGAATATCTCATAAAGATAAATGGCTTAATGATAACACTAGAATCTACAACCACTGAAAATAGGTTAGTCTTGCATATGAGTAAAGCCATTCATAAGATATCAATAGTACTTAATATAAACAGTCAAAATCCAAATCCCAAATTCAATCCACAGCTAGACACAAAAGTCAAGTCAAACATCAAAACAAACCAAAAGTTCAAAAAGTTTAAGGTTCAAAGTTCAAATCACATCTCTCCCCCTTTTGTCATCATAAAAAGGTTTAGATGGAAAGAGAATGGAATCAAGAATGCTTGGGAACACGAACAAGCTGGAAATCTCCCATTGACTGTATAATGCCTTTCAACTTTTTCAACTCGTCCTTCAGTTGAGCCACCTCTTCAGCCTTAGCATCTACTTGAATCTGAAGAGTAAGGGCTTGGATTTGATCATTCAAAGAAACAAGAAGCTTGACCTGCAGTCTACAAATTTTGAACTTCGCATCCCAAAACATATATCCGACCCCGCATTTCTAAGAGAACATCAAGAATTCTACGAAAATTTACTGAATTATCAACCTGCGTACTGGCTTCTGCACGATCGGATGGAGTAAAGGCAGACGATGGTAAATCAGCATAGTTACACAGATTGGGCGATGAAACATCATGTCCCTCCTCAGGAAATTGAGAGGCATAAATGTCCTCTGGATCTGCCGGAGAGCGGTGACTCCTTCACCGGTGGCGGGATATGAGGACATTTCTCTTTTCTCACGATCTCCCCTTTTTCCATGCTTTCAGGTGGAGAAGAGTGTTCCTCATGCTCTCCTTCCTCTTGATCTCCTCTTTCCTCTTCTTCTTCTTCGATTCTTTCCTCCTCTGCATCTCTTTCCTCTGTTTCTTTCTCCTCTGCATCTTTCTCTTCTGTTTCCAAATCTCTTTTTTCTCCAATCCTTTGTTCTGTGTTTTTCTCTTGTCGTTCCGTTGATTTTGTAACAAAACGACTCAGATTTTTCAATGCCTTTGTAGAAATGGTCATGTCATCCTCATCTTCATCCTTAATGATGAGAACTCTTCTTTCTTGGATGAAGCAACCATGGGCTCCTTCCATTTTCTTTTTCTACCGAAGAGATTTGATGAGTTTTGAAAGGGGTTTTCTCCTTGAATTTCTCTAACACCTTGTTGAGATCCTTCAGATGCATTTTAGACACCATTTTCAGTCCCACTACCATATGATCACAAGATCGACCACAGAGAATTCGGGGAGGCTAAACATTCAAATGTTTGAATAGTTTTGTCACAAGAGCTGGATAAGGAAGTTGACCTTTGTCCTTCACCATTACTCTATACATGTGGAACATAATAGAGTGAGGAAGAGAGAACTTTTTCCCAGTATTGATGGCATACATCAGCTTTGCCTTTGAGTTTGAAACATCAGTCTTTGAAGTAGATTTTGGTATGAGGCAATTAATCACAATATTGTGAAGCAGAATGTTGAACACACTCATCCTCGAGTAGGAAACCTTTCCCTCTGTCCTTCTATCTTTAACAAGTTCCAACGTAGCACGAGCAATGGAAACATTGATAGGTTAATATTTCCCTCTCTCAACCCCAATGACATCAGCCAACATATCTACATCCACCACATAGTCCTGATCTTGGACACTAAAAGAGAATCTATTCGCATCCAAGAAACTGAGATTCGAATAGAAATATGCAGTGAGTTTAGCATAGGCTTCTGTAGAGTCAGAACAGAACTGTTCAAGTTGAAGAAAACTTAATTTTTCCCTTAAATTAACGTTCACAACGTCAAGGAAATCAAAATCCACACTTCTAGGGTTTATCACCCCACGCTTCAACAACTTAGAGTATAGATGTTTGTGCTCCTCTGATCGAAACAAGTCTGTTCTTTTGCTCCAAATTTTTGCCGCAACACCCATTCTCGGTTGAAACTCACTATACAACTTGTCATCATCATTCTCATCCAGCTGATTTAGTCCTCCAACACGTGGATCGATTGGAATATTTGCCATTGCCTCTTCTGTCGACCTAGTAGGGGCAATTCCCAACCATTCCATTGTGCGTAAAAAGAATGTTTCATTTTTGTACCCTTTGTCTTTCAGAATTTTGTTAATGTAGTTCAAAGGAGTTCCACCCCTTTTTAAAGCACAATAAAACTTGTAGATAAAAGAGGGCTTAGAAGTTCTTACGGGTTCTGTATCTTCGATTATTTCTTCCTCTTCTCGATGACCAACATCCTATGGTCTAGATGGAGAAGATAGACGCTTTGAGAATGTTGTGGGCTCTGTTGCTGACTAAGAAACTCTTCTTCCTCGGTGAGATCAAAGTGCGTAAGCCTCTCACACATTTGCTGCAGTCCCCATTCGCCATCCTCGAAGACTTCCTTTGAAACGACATCTTTCACAGTTTTTGAAAGATTCCAAACTTGACTTTCCCAAGAAATATGACAACTTTTTGAAGATTAAACAATAGAAGAAGACAGAAATGGAAGATCGGTGCTCTCTTAGGGTTTTTTAGAGTAAAGCGAAGAGGAATCAACAAGTATATAAGACAGTCAAAGAGAGGCATATAGAACGTCATAAAAGAAAGTGTAAAGATGCCTTTTAAAAAATAACTGCATATTTTAAAAAATTAGATAACTGTCATTTTTGAAATGTTTCCATTGCAATAATCACGTAAATTAAAAATAGCAATAATCAATCATGGTTGATGATCGTACCTTTTCGAGATGAGATTCAAGAGATAATAAAGTAAAATTACTTACGAAAGAAAATCTTGGTTGTCTCGAGTCTCGAGTATTTTTAGACTTTCGAGTCCCGAGTCTGAATTTTCTCGAGACTTTAAGATTTTGAGTCTGGAACGAATAGCTTCAAATTGATTTTTCTCCAAATGCTTTGTAAAAATATCCATCGGTTGGTTCTTTGAGTCAACAAACTGAATCGAAACTTCTCAATTTTGAACATGATCTCTAATGAAGTGATGTCAAATCTCTATATGTTTTGCTCTTGAGTGAAGAATTGGATTCTTAGTGAGATTGGTTGTGCTGGTGTTGTCACACTTAATTTCCGTGCATGAATCTTCAATTCCAAAGTCTCTTAACTGTTATTTTATCCACATAATTTGTTAACAACAACTCTCAAGAGCTACATATTATGCTTCGCTGTAGAAAGAGCTACCGTACTTTGCTTCATTGAAAACCAAGATACTGTCCCGCTTCCAAGTAGTTGATAGGTACCTAAGGTGCTCTTTCTATCAACTCTACATCCGGCTAGGTCTGCGTCTGAGTATCCAAGAAGAGTAAAGTTTCCCTTTTTAGGATATCAAAGACCAAGACTTGAAGTTGATACAATATATTTGATAATACGCTTTGCAGCATTTAGATGAGATTCTTTAGGGTCTGCTTGAAATCTAGCACAAATGCAAACACTAAACAAAATGTTAGGTCTAAAAGCAGAAGATAAAGAAGTGAACCAATGATACTCCCGTATAACTTCTGATCAACTTTCTTTCCTCCTTCATCTTTGTTTATCTTCAAGGAACTTGACATTGGCATATCAGCATTTTTGCAATTTTCCAGTCCAAACTTTTTGACAAGATCATTAGCATATTTTTCTTGATGAATAAAAGTTCATTCCTTCAGTTGTTTCACTTGAAACCCGAGAAAGAAGGTTAATTCACTCATCATGCTCATTTCAAATTCATCCTGCATAGACTTAAAGAATTTCTTACATAGACTTTCATTAGGGGATCCAAAATAATATTATCAACATATGTTTGAACAAGTATAAAACTTTGAATTAAAAACTTACTTAGCCTGTCGTACCAAGCTCGAGGTGCTTGCTTTAAACCATATAAAGCCTTTTTGAGTCTCGAATACGTAGTCTGGTTTCCTTTGGTCTTTAAAACCCGGTAGTTGTTCCACATAGATTCCTCTTGGATAAATCCATTTAGGAAAGCACTTTTGACGTGCATTTGGAATAACTTGAAATTCTTATAACAAGCAAAAGCAAGTAATAATCTAATTGCTTCTAACCTCGCTACCCGTGCGTAAGTCTTATCATAGTTTATCCCTTCTTCTTGCGTATATCCCTTAGCCACGAGTCTTGCTTTGTTTCTTACGACCTTTCCTTTCTTGTTCATCTTGTTCTTGAAAACCCATTTAGTTCCAATAATAGATTTACCTTTTGGTTTAGGAGTTAATTCCCAAACATCATTAATACTTGAATTGCCTGGGTTCTTCTTGCATAGTTTCAATCCAGCTTTCATTAGATAAAGCTTCTTCTATGCTTTTGGGTTCTATTTCAAAAATAAGAGCCATAGTACTAGACTCTTCGCGCCTTTTGGATCTTGTGCGAATTCCTTCATTAATGTTGCGAATAATAAGATATTTCGGATCACTAGACTTATGCTTCTAGTTGCTGGTTGATTTTTCAGGTTGATGATCACTTCCTTCATTTGAATCTTCAACAATCATTTGTTGCTGGTTTTTCAAAGTCTGAGTTGCTTTCGAGATTTAGACTTTGTAGAGTCTGGAGCAGATTCAGATTCTTCAAGATGAGTCTCGAATAGATTCATTTTGCATAGAATCTTGGAATCTAACATTCATTGATTCCTCCACAAATTGAGTCTTCTTATTGTAGATTCTATACACTTTGCTTATGATTGAATATTCAAGGAAGATGCCTTCGTCTGATTTTTCATCAAACTTGCCAACTCGATCATTTGTATTTTTCAATGTAAAGCATTTACATCCAAACACATGAAAATATGAAACAATAGGCTTTTTTTCTTTGAATAACTCATAGGGGATTTTTTTTTCCAGAATAGGCCTTAGAAAAACTTTATTAATAATATAACATGCTGTAGAAACTGCTTCAGCTCAAAAAACGTGAAGAGATGTTACTTTCAATTAAAAGAGTTCTAGCCATTTCTTGAAGCGACCTATTTTTTTTTTCCACAACTCCGTTTTGCTCAGGAGTATATGGAGAGGAGAACACATGCTGAAAACCAGATTCATCACAAAATTTTGTAAAATCTTGATTTTCAAATTCACCTCCATGGTCTGTTCTTATACTTGAAATAACATGCCCTTTTTTATTTTGGACCTTTTTAGCAAACTTTTCAAAGTAAGAAAATGTTTCAGACTTACGTGCTAGGAAATATACCCAAGTAAATCGTGATTAGTCATCCACAATTACTAGGCAATATTTTTTTACCTCTAATGCTTTGAGTTTTGGTTAGTGCAAAGAGATCCATATGCAGAAACTACAGTACACGATTAGTGGAAACTTGATTTATTAGTTTAAAGGAATTTCTTACCTGCTTTCCCAATACGCATGGTGTACATAGATCAGACTTTTGGTATGACGGATTGGGTAGACCACGATCTAGCTTTTTTGCTGAAATTTTGGCTATTTGCTTCATATTGATGTGCCCAAGTTTTCTGTGCCACAAGTTCGCTTCGTCTTGAATTGAGATTAGACATTGCGATTCATCTGGTTTCACATCCAAGAGGTAAATATTTCCATATCTTCGACCCATGAATGATTGAGTAGAATCTTTACTGGTTCCTGAACATATTCCCTCTTAAAAGTTGATTTTGAAACCGGTATCGCACAGCTGACGGATACTAAGCAAATTGTAGTTGAGTCCTTCCACTAAGGAAACATTACTGATTGTGAGGTTTCCAATCTTTACAGTTCCGAATCCCACAATTCTTCCTTTGCTGTTTCCTCCAAATGAGACTTTTCCACCATTTACTTGTATGAGTTTTATGAAGCAATTTGAATCTCCTGCCATATGTCTTGAGCATCCACTATCCGAGATACCATTTAACATTTTTCTTGATAGTGGCCTGCATTTAGAAAAGAGACTCAAGCTTTCTTGGGTACCCATATTTTCTTGGGTCCATTGGTGTTAGCATTATATACGGTCTTTGCCCATATTTTCTTAACAGGTTTCCAAACTATAGGATATTATTTTTCAAAATGGTATGAGCTATTGCATTTAGAATATTTAAGAGCATTGCGACCTACTGGTTTTACAAACACTCTTTGGAAGTGATTTTTGTAAGCATCTCTTGTAGGTCTTTTCTTAATTCTTTCATTTACTTTAGGAAAATCAATTAGCGGAATAGTTTCCGCAGATCATTCCCAAACCAGATTTATTGAAATAAGGTCTTTGAATAGAAAGAATTTTTTCCAATTTCTCGATCCTATAGAAAATCTTTTAGAAATATGTGAGATATCATTTTTCAAGAATGCATTTTCTTTTGAAAGATTGCCTTCATTTTCTTTCAAGGTAGAAAAATTTTTGTCTAAATTTTGACATTTTTTTTTCAAAACATTTTCTTGTTGTTTTAGTGCAAAATTTTCTCTTTTAAGTTCGGAAATCCTTTTAAGAGAAGTTTTGAGACTAAGACACAATTCATTAATGTATCTAGAGACTTTAGTGGGGATTTTCAAACTACTTACCTTGATTTCATTGTCTGAATCTGAGTCTATCTCGGAGTATGAATCTGAATCTAATTGTGCCATGAGACAACCGTTGGCATAATCATCATCACTTTCTTCATATTTTGTATCACTCCGTGTTTCGCTTTAAGAGCCTTTCGATACTTTTTAGCTTTTCTTTTCTTCTTCCTCGAAGAGGACAATTGGGTGTGATGTGTCCATTTTTCTTACATTCGGCAGACTACATCTTTATTGGATTTATCATCCTCAATGGACCTACTCTGTTGCTTTTGGAAACTCTATTTCTTTGGATTGAATCTTCTTCATTTTCTGTTCAGCTTTCTGAATCTTCTTATCATAAGAGCAAGCTCTTCGTCATCCATAGCGTCTTCAAAATCCGTGACATCAGAATCATCATTAGATTTTAATGCAATGGATTTCTTACCTTTAGGATCTTTGTTTTCGTTGATTCGCTCCACTTCATAAAACTAAAGAGTCTCAACCAATTCATCAACTGAAAGTGGCATAATTCTTTGTGTCTCCCTTATTGAGGTCTTTATGTGATTTCAATCATTGGAGAGTCCACACAGTAGTTTGTTTACTTTCATGGGATCATAAATTGGTTGACCTTGATTTTCAAGACCATTCACGATTTCGTAAAACGACTAAACATGTCGTAATAAATTCTCCTGATTTCATTTTGAAGGCTTCGTATTGACCGAGGAGAATATTAATTTTGGTTTCTTTCCCTCAATCGGTTCCTTCATAGGTGATATGTAATTTATCACAAACTTCTTTCGCTGTAACACAAGAAGATATTATGTTATATTCAGTATGTGACAAAGCACAATATAAAGAATAAATTGCTTTTATATCAAAAGCTTGTCTCTTGGTTATTTCTTCCCGAGTCATTTCACTAGATTCAATAGCTTCTTTTCCTCTTTCGAGACAGTGCAGCTTTAGGAATGAATCCTTTGTCTACAATGTCCCATTCCAGAGGATCCTTTGATCTTAGGAACGCCTTCATCTTGTATTTCCATATGTTGTATTCCTTTTCATCAAAGTAAGGCGGTCTGGTATTGCTTTGCCCTTCTACCAGCCCTAAAGCCAACATACTAGCCATGGATCTTTAACTCTGAAGTAAAACACTTCAAAATAAGTGAGTACATAAGCTCTAATACCAATTGAGATAGCTAGTATAAGCACCTAGAGGGGGGTGAATAGGTGTAAAATAATTTCTCGTGATAAGCGAGTAATACAAAATAGACAATAGAAAGGAAGTTTGTCTTTTGTTAACAAAACGAATTATGATCAAAGTAAAAGAGAGTAAGGAAGAGAAAATGAACATAGAGATTATAGTGGTTCGGCTTATTTCAAGCCTATGTCCACTCTTCCGCATTGACAGCCCATCGGCTGGATTTCACTATGAACAAAAGAGTTGTTACATCAAAGTTCTTCCTTGATTCCACAGTGTAGATACTCTACCACATTTCCTCAAGGTTTCTCAAAGATATACTCTTTTTTGCGTACAAGATTTCGCTCAACAAATGAATTGACTAAAAACAAAAACCTTCAGACTTTGGAATTCTTCTATCGAGCACACTCAAAACAACTGGAATGTCTTCCTTATATACTCATTTATGCCATCATACCCTTTGGCACTTACCAAAGGAATTCCTCCAATCTACCCATTGGACAGAATCAATTAGGAAGATCATTCGAGCTATTAAAGGAACATGTCGATAGCCCATTAATCTTGCTCACCCATACAATCAGGATCTCGGTTTCCATAAGTAGAACTTTCCAAGTATACTTCGCCAATTATCGGATCCTCAATCTCTGAGTCAATCTTGGTCAAATAAAGGATTATGTTATGTCATATCCAACCGAGAGATCTTCTCCAGTCGATAATGTCAAATCCTTAACGAAACATCCAGTCTTGGATAGGCCTTCTTCAACGGATTATAAACCGTCAATGAGGATAGACTTTGAATCTTAAGTCAAGCAATGCTGAGGTCTTTAGACTCGATGAAAAAGTCTACAAGTCTTCAGACTAGATTGATACAAACGCTTTGTCAACTTCAAAATACTCTAGAAAGATTTCTCCAACACAATGCATCATTGTTTTTCACAGCATGAAGTTTATAAAGCAACAACAAAGAGAATTACATATAATTGTCAAGAATTCATCTCCTTTGGGTAGACAAATCTTTTAAATTATACATCTCCATAATATCAATACAAAGAGGAATTACATATAATTTTCAAAATATTTATCCCATTTGGGCAGATAACTATTTTTTAATTATACATCTCCATCTTTCAAATATGGGAATTAATCTTCATGCTATTTTCCAAATTAATATTCACAATAAACCCATTTGGGCGTGTAATTATATATATTAATTTTTATCAATAGAGAACTCCAAAATTTCTACTAAAAATTCATCAAACAATGTGAAGAATTTTACAATATGTGCTTCCTAAGAACATTCTGCATTTATCAATCAACAATTTTTGCCACATTTTTTTTTAACCAAGCTTCAAAATTTCAGATCTAATACCCATGATTGTTTGTAGTCTCTAATCTCTACAACACTTAGCCCTCACCTCTTTACGGCTACCCCTCTACATCAGACATTTAGTCCACCAAAGAACCACTAAAATCACTAGCTGCGAGGTGTTGCTCACCATGATAACATCCCGTGACATCAAAGATAAGCAATGGGAGACTCTTAAGAGACTATAACAGTAGAAAAAAGTCCTCATTCTTATGATGGAACACAACTTTATCGCAATATCATCGTTGACCACGCATTGCTCCATCAAGATATCTTTCAATTAACGAAGGATCTCCAACCACAGAATAATGCCATTCGACATTGACAAGAATAACTATTCATATCACACAGCATTACCCAGAGGAACACCCACATCAAGAAATGGAAAACCATCAGAAGTCTAGTCAAACCACAACATCAACACATTACCTTGGTAAATCATAAAGACAGAATTAAAGGGCAACCCAAGAATCGGCCTTGTTCATGCCACCCAAAAAGACCACCTTTATATATATATATATTATTTTATTACTTCGGACCCTCCCGCAGGGCCGAGGACCCACGAGTAGCCTAAATCGGACCGTGGGTCAGACCCGTAATGCAATCCAAAACCTTCACACGGCCCACGAATTAGTCTGTTTTATTTTAATGGCCCATAATACTATTTTGTTCTTATTTTTGGTTTTTGGGCTTACGAAGGAGTGAGTGGCGGCTTTAGGAAAAGACATGAACCCTAAGGGAGAGAGGGTCGTGAATTTAGCAGCATTGATCAAAAGCTCCTAGAATAGATTTCTATGTTGCAATCAGTGGGCAGTAATATTCAGCATGAAATAGTTATCCTCCTTATTTCTAAGACTAGCTGGAAAGTCACCACAAAGACCAATAGAATCACCAACTTATGCGAATATTACCATCCAAGAACCTTCACTAGATACGACAGTAGAACTCTTCACCCAATTGAGCACTTACAACAAAATAAGTGCCAGTAATAGTAAATACTAAATTTCTAGACAAAAGAAAGACACATACACTAATTTCCACGGCTAGTTTACCAACAATGAACAATTGAATTGTTACGATTTCTATTTTCTTCCAGGGTAAACAACCATCAATTAGAAAATCGATTTCCAGAATAGGGACTGGCTTCACTTTTTACTTTTCCCTTCTTACTTTTCTTGTAGAATTTGAAATTGGACTTTGATTCACATTCAAATACTTGAAACCCTTTAAATATAATAGTATTGAGACATATGGTCATCTAGAATGTTTCCAGAATGTCTTAACTTTCTCATGTACAAAGTTTTGGAGGCTAAAGAACTTAAGCTAAGTCAAACAGACTTTTTCCCGTGGCCAGAATAAGCCTGATGAGGCATTGAAGCTCTTTTCCTATTTAAGGTACTGCAAAGCAAAATTTAGAAAAAACCACAACTATGGCACAGTGCCATGATCCTTTCCCGTAAAGCCTGTTTTGTTGCCTCCAGTCAATCCAACAACTAGGGTTCACCCAAAACCATGAATACTAGTTAAAAGGTGTTGCTTTTGTCTTACGATTAAAGGCACTATGAATTCATGAAGAATCAGATCATGGATTACCCAAGATGACTTTCCTAATTCCTATCAACACCTATTTGCTACACCTGGAATCAACCCGTCCCAAGTCAACATGAATCCATGGAAACACCATTCCCCTCTTGAGTTCAAATGAAACGCACGAAGACGTCGCCAAACAAAAATGAAATCAAGAGGGGAACCAGCGACTAGCTTTAAACCTTTGCGTATGATCATGATCCAGAGCAGATAGAATAGTAGCTCGCACCGATTGCCGTTCAAATGCATGGACGATCAAGATGAGATGAAGGAAGAAAGAAAAAAACGCAACTCATCATAATGGGGCAAAGGGAGAATGATTTACCTTAATACAACAAAAGAATGCTAAAACATATAAATATATATATATATATATATATATATATATATATATATAACAATACTCATGCAACGATTTACAATGAATATCAATCAATTGCAAGTAATTTGAAAATTCTAGAACTTTGTATATATAAATCCTAGAATTTAAAATTTAAAATTCTCTTTCAATTCACAATGAAATTATGCAAATTATACATAGTTGGAAATTTTTTGACATGTAGAACAAAAGCCATATGGTTTCAGGATCAATTGAGCAAAAATCCACACAAAAAAAAATTATGACAATGTTCGGCACAAAGAGGAAAATTTTGAATTTGTCCATAAAAAAATTTTAAGTTCTACAATCATATATGACTTGCTCGATACCACATGCAGAAAATTATTCATATAAATAATTAATTAATCAAGAAAAATCAGATCCATATATGATTGTAAAACACATAGATCAATAAACACAGCGAAATTAAAGTGTACATGTTTAAGCCATTGCTTCACTTGATGAAAAATAGATCAATCTGATAATTGTGATCTATTGAAATGCTAGATCTTCTTCTCTATAACCTATTTCAATATAACATCTTTCAAATGAGATTAAAGCAACTGATAGGTATAACCTACCATTTTATAGGTTAGAGATGGGACCTAGCAAGCCCTAATCAACAACGTGTCAACCGGGCCCTTCCCATTATAGGCTTTAGTTAACACAATTGTCTACACTTTACTGCTTAACTAGGCTTGTTATCGATAGATGCCAATACCTAATTCAATCAGATTACTGTAGGGTTCAACAAATATCAAAAAAATATCCATTAAGCAAGGGAGCTTGTGACCTCCTGAGTGTTGATCTTACATCAATTGAAAGATGCCTTATTGAGTGATTCATAAATCGACACCCACCTTCAAATGGTCCTTATTTTGTACGGTTTTTTTTTTTTTTTTTTTAAGTACTCCTTTAGTGTTTAACTTACTTGAAATGAGCTAGGTTGTTGTGAGGTCAACAAACTAAATAGGACCTCTCTTATAGGATGTAAGACTTGGGATATCATAAATTCTTCCACTTGAAGAAATAACTCCCTCATTGTCCATCGCCGAGGCCCCGGCATTTAGCAAAAGGAAATACGAAAAAAAAAAAAAAAAAAGAACGAAAAGGAAAGGGAAGGGAAAAAAATTGCAAAATATCAACCATCCCTTGCATCCGCCACTAGATGCCACTTGTCATATCACTAAGAGATTGATCTCCATCACCAATAACATATAGATAAATAATTGGACGACGGTCTTTAATCTGATGTGAGATTAACAATCTATTATGAATTACAAAAAACTAAATAATAAATAAATAATTATTATTATGGGACCACTCATTTAAGAATTTATGACTTACAATAAGTTGTTATTCTTACGGTAGCACAAAGACTATTATACTGGTAAAGCCTCATAACATATATAATAAATTTGATCATTCAATCGAAGACATCAAAACTATATCACATTCATATATACTCTATCCACAATGAAAGACAAAAAGTACAATGTATCAAATTCAATCATTGATTTGATTGATGGGATGGATGCACATATGTGAAAGTGATAGTATTGTCTTTGATACCATATTAGAATGTACAATCTAAAATCTTAAGTTGATAGATAAATAGAGACCACATATATATAAAAACATATAATACTTGTTGTCAAGCGACGCAAGGCTCATGATGCATTTATATTTAAAAAGAGAAAAAACACACCAAACGATGTTTAACCTCACTCAAAGTATACCATCAAAGGTATCCACTCCCACTCATCTCACACTTATGTCCTGCACCTGGACATTTATTCTAGACAATTACAAAACACACACACTAGAAATAGAAAAGCATTTCAAACATTGCTGAAAGTCACATCTAGCAAAACACCAAATAGAAAGCCAATCTCACAAACAATCACTGGATGGGAAGGAGAAAATCTCGTAGACAATGAATGTCTTCCATAGGGCCCCCGATTCCATCCCTTTTGACTAATCATGTGCTCCAGGAGATCAACCATCTGAACACATATCAAGCTAGACTTGTGGATTTCCTAACTTGCAGAAATGCGCATCCAAAGTTGTCGTTGCTGGTGTCGTTGTCCACTGCAACAAAAATCACAATCCTCACCTTCCAAAATCTTTGTAAGAGCGTATGATGATGCGGCATGTAAATTTGAAGTTGAAGACTCCTAGATTGAATCCATGAAAACCATGAACACAAAAGCATAAATGGTGGCATTGAACAAAAATCACATTCGGGCCCCTTTATACAGATATCTTTTCTGTTGCAAGCAACCATTGACGTATCAAGTACCTGTACCAAAGGAAGAAAGTGAAGAGTAACTGAAAACATCATAATGTAATGCAGTCATGAGTAGTTTGAGAGAGATATACTAGTCAGAACATTAACCCGACAAGTTCTATGCGAGGATTTAGAGTTTATGCTTTTAAATTGGCTACCAAAATGTTAGAATAATCTAGTATTATATCACGCATTTGTCTAATAGCTTAAATTTTTAAAACAATTGGTCATGGTCTTATTAAATCTCACATGATATCAGAGCTTAAGGTCATGAGTTCATATCTTTCCAAATCCTATTTGCTTCCCCAATTAAATATGTTCACGGTTAGTATTAGGAAAAAAAAGACTAGATTAAGTGTGAGGAGGAGTATTAGAATAATTTAATATTATATCACACATTCGTTTAACAGCTTAAATAAGTTTTTAGAATAATTGGTTGTGGTCCTACTAGATCTCACACAAAAGCATTGGCCAAAAAGCAAAACGTAACTAAACCATCATCGTTGTTCGTTAACAACAGGCTTGTATTGAGTTTTGCAATCATTCTGGAAAACAAACCCACACATTTTTTTTTTTTTTAGCTTCGAACATTTTCATATTTCTTAAATTGCGTTGAAAATCATTTGTATATAATCCCAAGGAAAATGACAAGTACGGGAAGCTATAGGTACTAAGGAAACAAGAACAACAACTACTAAAAGCTCAAGCAGTTGCAAAAGGGAAAAAGCACACATGCAGTTGATGGCTATTTCATCTCAAGAGACACACCTCCATAACATTATGCTTCTTCGAAGGCGAAACATGAAGAGTTACAACCCGATATAGCTAGTATAAGTACCTAGAGGGGGGTGAATAGGTATATAAAAGATTTTTCTCGATAATTGCACAATACTAGACAGATGATAGATTTGAGACAAACAATAATCAAATTAAGACTAAGTGAAGGGAAGCGAGAATTGAACACGCGGTTTATAGTGGTTCCATTTAATTCAAGCCTAGGTCTACTCTTCGCACCGATAGCCTATTAGCTGGATTCCACTATGAACAAAGAGATGTTACGGTGTTGTTCTTCCTTGATTTCTCGGTGTAGATGATCTACCACACTCGCTCAAGGTATCACTAAGTATAGACACTCTTTGTGTATACAATTTCACTCAAAATGTATCGACTAATAATCAAGGTGCTTCAGACTCTGGAATTTTTCTATCGATCATGCACTAAAGCAACTAGAACGTCTTCCTTTTATACTCCTTTATGCCATCATACCCGTTGACACTTACCAAAGGAATTCCTCCAATCTACCCGTTGGACGGAATCAATTAAGAAGATCATTCGAGCTATTAAAGGAACCTGACGATAGCCCATCAATCATGTTCGCCCATACAATTAGGATCTTGGTTTCTAAGAATAGAACCTTCCAAGAATATTTCATCGACCATCGGATCTTCAAACGATCTAGATTACGAATAAAAGAATCCGTTATATATATCCAGCCAAGAGATCTTCTCCATAGAATAGGACTAAATCCTCAACCAAATACTTCGGCTCTGGATTGCCTTCGTCGATGGATTAGAAAAATTGTCAATGAGAATAGTCTTGAGTCTTGAGTCTTGAGTGCTGAGTCCGGTGATCAAAAAGTCTTCAGACTCTAAACGGAAGGTCTGCAAATATCCAGACTAGACCGATAAAAACGTTTTGTCGGCTTCAAAATATTCTCGGAAAGATTTCTCCAACAATCTCCCCATTTTTGATGGTGACAAAACTTTCCTGTAGATTTGAACAACTTTGACCCGCAAAACATTACTCAAGCAATATGGCTATCTCATAAAGATTAATAAATCAACCCAGACTCTGCATCCACATAAAATCGGTTAGTCTTTCATAAGTAATACCATACAACAACACTTAATATAAATGCAAACAGCCAAGCATCAAAATCTATACCCAAGTCAGTCAAATTCAAGTTCACACCCAAGTTCACCCAAGTCATACTCAAAAACAAACATTCAAACACACAAAAGAAATTTAAAGTCAAAGTTTAAAGTTCAAATTGCAATTCTCCCCTTTTTGTCATCATTAAAAAGGTGAGAAAAGAGTCAAATCTGCTTGGGAATGCGCATAATCTGAAATCTCCCATCGACGTACGATGCCTTCCAGCCTCTTCAAGTCTTCCCTTAGATGAGCCACCTCTTCTCCTTTGGCATTGGCTTGAATTTGTAGAGCGAGGTCTTTCATTTGATCTGCCAGGGTACCAAAAGATGCTTGTCCAGCATTCTTCATGACTTGAAGTTCACAGTCCAGAGCATAGATTTAACCCTGCATTTCCGGAAGAACATCAAGGATAGGACGAAAATCCACTGTATTGTCTGTCTGTGTGCTCGCATTTGCTCTCTCAGATGGAGTGAATGCAAACGATGGAGCTTCTGTGTAATCTTGCAGATTTGGTGTTGACGTATCATGTCGTTCCTCAGGCATTTCAGAAGCCTGAAAATCTTCTAGATCTGCTGGTGAGCGTCTTACACCTTCACCGTTGACAGCATGTGGTGTAGTCCTTCCTTGCTCGCCATCTCCCCTATCTCTAGGACCTCAAATGGGGAAGAGTGATGGTTAGGCTCTTCAGCATCTTAATTCCCCTTCTCTCCGGCTTCATCTGCAGATTTTTCTTTCACTACTTCTCCTTCTTCTTCAGCTTCTTTCCTTTCTCTCCCTGCTCCTCTTCTTCTCTGTTCTTTGCTTGCTCCTCTTCTGCTCTTTGTTCTTTTTCCTCTGCTTCTTTCCCTTTCTTCTGATGTTCCGTTGATTCAGGTACAAAATGTTTTGTCCTTATCAATGCAGAGATAGTGAGACTTCCTCTTCATCTTCATCCTCCAAGATGAGAGTTCTTTTCTTTTTGGATGGGGCACCAATGGGCTCCTTCCCTTTTCTCTTTGATGTAGAAGATACTTTGGAGTCTTCACTCTGAACTTTTCCATTGTCTTAGCAAGCTCTTTCGACGCATTTTCGTCGGCATTTTCAAACCTACCACCATTTTGTCGCATGGTCGAACACAAAGAGTATGTGGAGGTTCAATATTTAAGTGTCTGAAGATCTTGGCCACAAGACCTGGGTAAGGCAATTGGCCCTTGTCCTTCGCCATTGCTCTGTACATGTGAAAGAGAATGGTGTGAGGGAGAGAGAACTTCTTCCCTGAGTTAATCGCGTACATCAGTTTCGCCTCGGAGTTAGACACGTCAGTCTTAGATGTAGACTTTGGCCTAATATAGTTGATCACAATTTTGTGAAGCAAGATGTTGATGGCACGCATTCTTGAGTAGGTAATTCTTCCCTCTGTATCCCTGTCTTTGACAAGCTCCAATGAGGCACGAGCAATTGAAACTTTGATTGGTTGATAGTGTCCTCTTTCAACTCCAATTATGTCAGCTAACATGTCCACATCTACCACATGGCCTTGGTTTCAAACACTGAATGATATTCTATTTGCATCTAAAAAGCTAAGATTAGAATAGAAGTATGCTGCCAATTGCGCATAACCGTCTGTGATATCGGAGCAAAATTGCTCAAGTTGAAGCAGATTGAACTTCTCCCTTAAGTTCACATTAATAGCATCCAAGAAATCGAAATCAACACTCCTAGGGTTTATCACCCCTCGTTTCAATAGTCTGAAGAACAGATTCTCCTGTTCCTTCGATTTAAACAACTCCATTCTTTTTCCCTTCACCTTCACAGCAACACCCATTCTAGGTTGAAATTCACTGAACATTTTATAATCATCGTTCCTGTCAGTCGGATTTGGTCTCGATATATGAGGGTCACTTGGAATGTTCGCAAGTGCTTCCTTAGCCTTTCCTTTGGGAGCAATTCCCAAATCCTCCATTCGTCGCAAAAGGATATACTCATTCCCATAATTATTATCTTTAAGGAAATCATCTACGTAGCTCAGCGGAGTCCCAATACTCTTCATCACACAATAGAGCTTGTAAATAAAAAGAGAGTTTTTGGACTCTTACAGGGTCTGTGTCCTCGATTATTTCTTCCTTTGGTTGTTGACCCGCACCTTGTGGGGTAGATGGTGTTGAGTGACGTGGTGGAGAGTGAATCGGGCTCGTTGCTGACTCGATAAATCTTCTTCTTCGATGAGAACGAAATGGGTAGGCCCCTCCCTCATTCTCTGTGGTCCCCTGTTCGCGATTCTTGAAGACTTCCTCGAAGAAGACATTCCTTCTTATCGTTGAAATATTTCTTTACTCGCTTTCCCAAGAAAAGATGACAACTTTCTCAAAGATGAACATGAAGTAGAGACGGGATTGGGAGGAGAATGCCTTTTAGGGTTTTGAAGTTTAAGCGAAAAGAAAACTGTATATATATAACTCAGTTAAAAAAAGGAAAGATCAATCAGCACAAAGGAAAGTGAACAGACACCTCTTTTTTTAAAATCAATAACTGCCAAATAGAAGTTAAGACATGATTCCGTTTTTCACGGAAATTATAAATTAACTGAACTAAAGATCGTACCTTTTCAAGTTTGAATATAATAACAACTTACAGTCTATAGCCATGAATGTTTGAGTTTGAGGGTTGGAGAGTCTCTAGACTTTAACTTCCTCAAGTTTCAAAATGTTGAGTCTGGAACGGATATGATCGAATTGATTTTTCTCCAAAGGCTTTGTGAATATATCCACTAGTTGATTTTTGAATCAACAAATTGAATCGAGATTTCTCCATTTTGAACATGATCTCTAATGAAATGATGTCGAATCTTTATATGCTTTGCTCTTGAATGAAGGATTGGATTTTTAGTGAGATTGATTACGCTGGTGTTGTCACATCTGATTTCGTGCATGAGTCTTCAATTCCAAAGTCTTGTAGCTGTTGTTTTATCCATAGAATTTGCAAACAGTAGCTACCAAGAGCTACATACTCGCTTCGTTGTTGAGAGAGCCACGGTGCTTTGTTTCCTTAAAAACTAGGACACTTTGTCTTGCTTCCAAGCAACTGGCAAGTTCCTGAAGTACTCTTTCTATCAACTCTGCAACCGGCTAGATCTGCGTCTGAATATCCCAGAAGATTAAAGTCTCCCTTCTTAGGATACTAAAGACCGATGCTTGAAGATGAAGCAACGTATTTAATAATAAGTTTCGCAGCACTAAGATGTGATTCTCTAGGATCGATTGAAACCTAGCACATATGCAAACACTCAACAAAATGTCGGTCTAGAAGTAGTAAGATAAAGAAGTGAACCAATGATGCTCCTGTACAGCTTTTGATCAACTTTCTTCCCTTCTTCATCTTTGTCTATCTTCAAAGAACATGACATCGGTATGTCGGTCTTTTTGCACTTTTCCAGTCCAAACCTTTTGACAAGATCATTTGCATACTTTTCTTGATGAATGAAAGTTCCTTCCTCCAGCTGTTTCACTTGGAGCCCGAGAAAGAATGTTAACTCTCCCATCATACTCATTTCAAACTCATCCTACATAGATTTTGAAAATTTCTTGCATAGACTTTCATTAGGGGATCCAAAAATAATATCATCCACATATATTTGAACAAGTAAAAGCTTTTCTTTTCCTTTTTGATAAATAAAGTAGTATTTACTTTACCTTTGACAAAACCATTTTGTATTAAGAACTTACTTAGTCTGTCGTACCAAGCTCGAGGTGCTTGCTTTAAACTGTACAAGGCCTTTTTCAGTCCCGAAGACGAGTCGGCTTCTTTGGGTCTTCAAACCCTAGTGGTTGTTCCACATAAACTTCCTCATGGATAAATCCATTTAGGAAGGCACTTTTGACGTCCATTTGGAATAACCTGAAATTTTTATAACAAGCAAACGCAAGTAATAGTCGAATAGCTTCTAACCTTGCTACTGGTACGTAAGTCTCATTATAGTCTATTCCTTCTTCTTGTGTGTATCCTTTGGCCACGAGTCTTGCTTTGTTTCGTACGACTTTTCCTTTCTCATTCATCTTGTTCCTGAACACCCATTTAGCTCCAATGACAGTTTACCATTTGGTTTAGATGTCAATTCCCGGACATCATTAATGTTGAACTGTCGAGCTCTTCTTGCATAGCTTCTATCCAGCTTTCATCGATAAAGCTTCTTCTATGCCTTTGGCTCAATTTCAAAAATGAGAGCCACAGCACTAGACTCTTCACGCCTTTTAGATTTGGTGCGAATTCCTTCATTGATTTCGCCGATAATGAGATCTTTGGGGTGACTGGACTTATGCTTCCGATTCTTGGTTGATTTGTCTGGTTGATGATCTCTTTCTTTATTTGAATCTTCATGAACAGCTTGATGCTTGTCTTCCAGAGTATGAGATACTTCTTGAGTTATAAGCTTTGGAGGGTCTAGAGCAGGTTCGAACTCTTCATGATGAGTCGATTTGGATTCATCTTGCGTAGAGTCTTGAAATTTGACATTCATTGACTCTTCCACGTAGACTAGCTCTTCTTGTCATAGACTTTGTAGGCTTTGCTTGATGTAGAATATCCAAGGAAGATGCCTTCATATGGTTTTTCTTCAAACTTACCAACTCGATCTTTTGCATTTTTCAAAATAAAGCATTTGCAATCGAACACATGAAAGTATGAAACAATAGGCTTCTTACGTTTGGATAACTCATAAGGGGTTTTCTCTAGAATAGGTCTTAAGAAGACTCTATTAATGATATAGCACGCTATTGAAACAGCTTCAGCCCAAAATCGTGAAGAAATCTTACTTTCAATTAAAAGAGTTCTAGCAAATTCTTGAAGAGATCTATTCTTTCTTTCCATAACTCCATTTTGCTCGGAGTATATTGAGAAGAGAACACATGCTTAAAGCCAGATTCATCACAAAATTTTGTAAAATCTTGATTTTCAAATTCACCTCCATGATCTGTTCTTATACTTGAGATAACATATCCTTTTCATTTTGAACCTTTTTAGCAAATTTTTCAAAATACGAGAAGGTTTCGGACTTACTTGCAAGGAAATATACCCAAGTAAAGCGGGAGTAATCGTCCACAATTACTAGGTAATATTTCTTACCTTCAATGCTCTGGGTTCTCAAGGTTAGTCAAAAGAGATCCATATGCAGCAACTGTAGTACATGATTAGTAGAGACATGATTTATTGGCTTAAATGAATTTCTTACCTACTTTCCCAGAATAGATGGAGTGCATGGATTGGACTTTTGGTATAATAATTTAGGTAGATCTCGAACAAGTTGCTTTGATAAGATTTTGGCTAATTGCTTCATGTTGACATGACCAAGCTTTCTGTGCCATAAGCTTGCTTCGTCTTGAATTGAGATTAGGCATTGCGATTCATTTGGTTTCACATCCAGAAGATAGATATTTCCATGTCTTCGACCCATGAAAGACTGAGTAGAGTCTTTACTGATTCCAGAACATGTTCCTTCTTGAAAGAAGATCTTAAAACCAGTATCACATAATTAGCTAATGCTGAGAATATTGTAATTGAGTCCTTCCACTAGGGAAACATTGCTTATTGTGAGATTTCCAATTTTCATAGTTCCAAATCCCACAATACTTCCTTTGCTGTTTCCTCCAAATGAAACTTTTCCACCATTTACTTGAACAAGCTTTATTAAGCAATTTGAGTCTCCTGTCATGTGTCTTGAGCATCCACTGTCAAGATACCACTTTACCATTTTCTTGACGGAGACCTGTATTTAAAAGAGAGTCTCAAGCTTTCTTTGTTACCCAAATTTTCTTGGGTCCTTTGGTGTTAGTAAGATAAACATTATTAGCCCATACTTTCTTAACAAGTTTCCAAACCATAGGACACTATTTTTCAAAGCGATCCGGACTGTTGCACTTTGAACACTGAGGGCATTTCGACCTACGAGACTTTACAAAAACTTTCTTGAAATGATTTTTGTAAGCCTCTCTCGAGGGTCTTTTCTTAATTCTTTCTTTTACTTTAGGAAAATCAATCAAGGGAATTGTTTCTGCTGTTATACCTAGATCAGACTTATTGAAATAAGGTCTTTGAGTTGAAAATTTTTTTCAAGTTTTTCGGACCCTATTGAAAATTTCTTTGAAATATTTGATAAGTCAGTTTTTAAAAGGGCATTTTCTTTCAAAAGATTATCTTCATTTTCTTTAAGAGTGGAAACATTCAAGTTTAAACTTTTAACTCTTTCTTCTAAAACGTTTTCCTTTTGTTTTAGAGCTGAGTTTTCCTTTTTAAGTTCGGAAATTCTTTTGAGAGAAGTCTTAAGACTAAAACACAGTTCATCAATGTATTTAAAAACTTTGACAGGAATTTTTAAATTACTTGCCTCAAATTCACTGTCTAAGTCTGAGTCGATTGTGCCATCGGACACGGGTTGGCATATTCTTCATCACTTTCTTCACACTCGTATCACTCCGGGTTTCATCTTTGAGAGATTTTCGAAACTTTTCAGCTTTTCCTCTCCTCTTCTTCAAAAGAGGACAGTTAGGTCGATGTGTCCCTTTTCTTACATTCAAAGCAAACTACATTTTTGTTTGGTTCCTCATCATCAACAGACTTGGTCTGCTGTCTTTGGAAACTTTGTTTCTTTGAGTTGAACCTTCTTCCTTTTCTATTTAGCTTTCTGAATCTTCTTATCATAAAAGCAAGCTCCTCATCGTCCAGATCATCTTCAGAATCTGTATCATCAGAATCATCATTTGATTTTAATGCAATGGATTTCTTACCTTTTGGATCTTCGTCTTCATTAATTCGTTCCACTTCATAAGACTAAAGAGTTCCAATCAGCTCGTCGACGAGATAGTGGTATAATTCTTTGCGTCTCTCTTATTGAAGTCTTTATATGATTCCAATCCTTAGAGAGTCCACGTAGTAGCTTGTTTACCTTCATGAGATTAGAAATTTTTTGTCCTTGATTCTCAAGACCATTGACAATATCTGTAAAACGACTAAACATGTCAGTTATAGATTCTCCTGGTTTCATTTTGAAGGCTTCATATTGACCGAGGAGAATGTTAATTCTGGTTTCCTTCACTCGATCTGTTCCTTCATAGGTGATATGCAATCTATCCCAAACTTCTTTTGCTGTAACACAATAAGATATTCTGTTATATTCTGTTATATTCAGTTGGTGACAAAGCACAATATAAAGAGTAAATTACTTTTGCATCGAGTGCTTGTCTCTTGATTATCTCTTCCTGAGTCATTCCGCTGGTCTCAACAATTTCTTTCGCTCTTTCGAGACTGATGCAGCTTTAGGAGTAATTCCTTTTTCTACAACGTCCCATTCCAGAGGATCCTTTGATCCTAGGAAAGCTTTCATCTTGTTCTTCCAGATGTTGTAATCATTTCCATCAAAGTAGGGTGGTCTGGTATTGCTTTGCCCTTCCACCAGCCCTAGTGCTAGCATACTAGCCATGGATCTTTTACTCTGAAGTAAAACACTTCAAATAAAGTAAGTACATGGGCTCTGATACCAATTGATATAGCTAGTATAAGTACTTAGAGGGGGGTGAATAGGTATATAAAAGATTTTTCTCAATAATTGTACAATACTAGACAGATGATAGATTTGAGACAAACAATAATCAAAGTAAGACTGAGTGAAGGGAAGAGAGAATTGAACACACGGTTTATAGTGGTTCGGCTTAATTCAAGCCTACGTCCACTCTTCTGCAATGACAGCCTATTGGCTAGATTCCACTATGAACAAAGAGATGTTACAGTGTTGTTCTTCCTTGATTTCTCAGTGTAGATGATCTACCACACTCGCTCAAGGTATCACTAAGTATAGACACTCTTTGTTACAATTTCACTCAAAATGTATCGACTAATAATCAAGGTGCTTCGGACTCTGGAATTTCTCTATCGATCATGCACTAAATCAACTAGAACGTCTTCCTTTTATATTCCTTTATGCCATCATACCCGTTGCCACTTACCAAAGGAATTCCTCCAATCTACCCGTTGAACGAAATCAATTAAGAAGATCATTGGAGCTATTAAAGGAACATGACGATAACCCATCAATCTGTTCGCCCATACAATCGGGATCTTGGTTTCCAAGAATAGAACCTTCCAAGAATATTTCGTCGCCCATCGGATCTTCAAATGATCTAGATTACGAATAAAAGAATCCCTTATATTTATCCAGCTAAGAGATCTTCTCCGAGAAATAGGACTAAATCCTCAACCAAATACTTCGGCTCGGATTGCCTTCGTCACTTTGGATTAGAAAAACTGTCAATGAGAATAGTCTTGAGTCTTGAGTCTTGAGTGCTGAGTCCGGTGATCAGAAAGTTTTCAGACTCTAAACAGAAAGTCTGCAAATATACAGACTAGACTGATAGAAACGTTTTGTCAGCTTCAAAATATTATGGAAAGATTTCTCCAACACAACCTTGACCTAGAGGGGTTGGGAATACTCCCATCAATCAAATCTAATTAATAACTGCTTAATAAGCTGAGACATTATTGGAAAAATGGAATAGGGACACCATTTTATGCAGCAATTGATTTAATTTCGTGAGTCTACTTGACCTATGCACTACAACTTAAACTTGTTTTTAGTTGAGATACGATTTACCTGGACCCTTCGAGGGAAATATTTCCTATTTATACGAAGTGACCGAGAGCTCTCGGACGGTCCCCTGGGGGATCCGTTGGGTCACTTTAGCTCCGGTTTCCATTCTCCTTCTTGAACAGTCATGCCATGCTCTTGAACTGCTTTATCCCCTCGATCGCTGTCACGAATGCCTCGGGCAACTTATAAAGTTCGAGGCATTTCAACCGATCTAGACCTATCATACCTTGGGGCAAGCGGTCTTTGTCGGTTTTCCTCATTGAGCCGGGGATAACCTTTCGAGAGTGGGTAGTGCTTTTTTTTTTTTTTTTGCAACTGTTATGGATTTGAGATTGGGTAATGTATCCGGCCTAAAAAGAAAAGTTGGTGAAAACCCCTTCCTCAAACTTCATCTCAATTACATTACAAAACGCGTCTTGCAAATCTAGATGCTTTAGAGATAGTAACCCCTTAAAATGTTGGAGAGAATCTTATGAAAGAAAGGGAAAAGAAATTTGGGAAAAAAAATTTCGTGTATTACATTTTGTATGTTAGTACATTAATTCATTTATAATGTAAGAATGAAAGAATAAAATAACAAAAATAATATACATGAATCACTATTTCCTATTTACTACACTAATCAAATATCTACTGGAATCAATCACAATCAGAATCGGCTCCAAAATATTCCAACACTCCCTCTCAAGCTGGTGGCCTATATATGTCAAGGACACCTAGCTTGCTTAATAGAAACTTGTGTTGTCTTTGGCGTAGCATGTGACATCTCATATTTTCAATCCTGTTTTTCATTGAATAAATTGGAGACTTCATCAACGCACCTATAGTGCTATTCTCGAGCTAATCACTCATGAGATAACTAGACTATCTATGGAAGCCATTAAGGATTTCAAGGTAAATAGACTTGAGAATTCGACCAGAAATTGGCTGCTCGACCGTGTTCATCTACTGATATCATTATAGCACTGTGTTCGTTTAGATATCAGAAATAGGTCGGTTCGATTGAGATGAGTGGTTAAATGTGGGTGATCCCACTAAATTGCAAAATTATTATCGATTGACACTGGACCAATTCAAGGGTTGCAAAGTAAAGCATGGGTGGCTAATTGAAGGCCAATGAGGTGTTGGTGGCTGAGGATGGGTCAAGGGGGGACATTTGAATGGAAAATAAGACAAGTGGGCCCCTCTAACCCCACCTTGTTCCCTCTCTCTCTCTCTCTCGAACCAGTCGGCAGCCTCCTTTCCCCTCCTTATTGTGCCGTTCGAACTCAGCAGGCCATGGAGAAGCCGCTGGAGCTAGTTGAGCAGCCGTCAACACCACCGCCAATCACCTATCGCCGTCCACCGCTTTGCCTACGCGCACATGCCGTTGCACCTCACTACCCCGTCTTGCCTACTCGCTGTTCCAGCGTTGTTGTCTCGCCCGTCTAGCCATCGTGTGTGGCCGTGAGAGTCACCGGAGCCACCGTAAGTCCTCGCCTAGGTCCGGTTTAACCCTTTCCACCTTTCTCGATCCATTCCCGCTCTAAACCAGCCTTGTTGCCCTCTGTTTTAGTCCTTTGCAATAGTAAACAGAGAGGGTTTCCAGCGGTGCTTCGGGCCCATTTTGAGGTGGTTTCGGGCCTCGAAAGTTAGGCTTGCTTTGGATATAGTCGAACCCGCAGCGTTCTCGTCGATTTGAATTGACCAACTCACGAAACAAGTGAGTTTAACTCACTAAACCTCGCTTAGTAGGTTAATGATGCTTAGATATTGATTAGATTAAATTAAGCATGTTTAGGTGGATAAATTAGATTAGATTAGTTAATTTAATTATCTACCGATGCATGTTAGGTGGTTAGTTATTGCAATTAGCAAGTAAACATGTGCTAGTATTTATTTAACGAACCTCAGAATTTTTCTAGGTCCATTTCGTCGTCCAATTAGGCATTACGGGCCTAAGTTGGATTTATTAGCATTTATTTAATAATTTCCATAATTATTTAATTATTATTTATTTTTCAGAAATTAGACTGGATAGCCAAGAATCCGAAATTTTATACTAATCGTAATGGTGCTCTCAGTTTATTTATTTGAGCTATAAATGGTGCTGAATTGATTTAATTGTGATTTTAGGATTTTATTCTTAAATTAATTAATTTTGGTAATTAATTGAAAAATTACCAAGCGTCGGTTTACAGCACCAAAAATCTATTTTGGACTGTTGAAATGAGTGGGAAGTTTAAAAGTGAAATTATGATATTTTGGTTAAGGCCGGCTGTGTACCCACATATGTGTATTTTATCGGATATGATAAAAATAGAGAAATAGTCAGATAGATTGACCAATAATTGCAGTAACTACTGGTGAGCATAAATTATATACTATATGAATATATTTGCGGCAGCTTCTGGTGAGCATAAATAGTATACTATATGACTATAATTGCAGTAGCTTCTGGTGAGCATAAATAGTATACTATATGAGTATAATTGTGGTAGCTTCTGGTGATCATAAATAGTATACTATATGAGTATAATTGCGGCAGCTTACGGTGAGCTATACTACCTATGATCGGCTTATAATAAATAGTCTTGGGAATGATCGAACTTATAGATAGTATTGATTGAAATGATTGAGGAAATGTCATGATGACATGGAATCGACTGAGTCAATTGATGGATGATTCGATCTGATTGAATGATACGATGTGTTGATATGACTCGATGAGCTTATGAATTGTATTGACGTGTAGGAAGGGATTGAGGCCAAGGTAAGTCCTTTGACTTGTGTTATGCTTAGGCAGCCTTTAGGGCGTATTGGCTTCCTAATCGAGTCTTAGTGGGATAGAACTTGCTGAGATATTGTCTCATTAGTTATTGTACAACATTTTCAGGTCCCTAGTTAACATTGGTGGACGATCCAAAGCCTGAAGTTTAGAAGGTGAAGCCCGAAGAATTGGTATTCTTGTCGACTAGCTAGTCATAGAACGATTCTATTTTGATGAAAGTCGATTTCCTTTTGTAGGCTTTTGTGTATAAACTTATGTGTTTATAAAAAGGTCTTTTTGTGAAAATTTGGCCCTACTTTCCTATTCCATTGTTTTATTGTTTAGGGATTACTTATATGATTCCGCATGCATATATTAAATGAATGAGTCGATGATGCGTCTTTGGGACGTCCTTATTAATCGACAAGTGAGGGATAGGCATGTGCTCGGAGGATCGGGACGTGACATAACGGTTTAGTGAAAATATCTGTAGGTTGATCCATTGTTTCGATTTATTTGTTACGAGAACTCCCTCCTTGATCTTGTTGCGAGTGAAGTGACAGTCAACTTTTGTGTGTTTCGTTCTCTCATGAAAAACTGGATTTGCCGCTAACTTAAGTGTAGCATCATTATCACAAAACAATTCACTTGGTCCACTGACCTATATTCCAAAATCTAAGAGTAGTCCTCATATTTAGATTATTTCGCATGTAGCTTTCACCATGGCTCGATATTTTGAATTAGCTGATGACAATGACACGGTAGATTGTTTTTTGTCTTCCACAAAATCAACAACTTTTCCATTTTTATACAAAACCAGTGATGGACCTCCTAGTCATCAGGCAAGTAGCATAATCCGTGTCACAAAATGCCGTCATCTTCATATTACACTCACGAGATAAGATTGTTTTGGCATATGCATGAACTGGCTGAGTATTTGTACCACATAACATATATCAAGTCTTGCCATGGTAAGATATATCAATTTTCCAACAAGTCACTGATCTTGATGGATCCCTAAGTACTGAATCCTTGTTAGATGAAGAGGAATTGAGATCATACTCATGTGTCATCAACTTGACATTTTGTTCATGGGAATGACTGCTGGCTTGGAACCCGATAACCCCGCTTCGTAAATGATTTACAAGGCAAATTTCCTCGACCGAGGGAGATTCCTTTATCGATTTGGCAATCTCAATACCAAGAAAGTATTTGGGAGGTCCCAAGTCCTTATGTGAAAAGTGGAGTGCAAATATTCTTTGAATCTTGCAACATGAGAATCATTATTTCCCATAACCAATATGTCATCAACATATATCAGCAAATAAATCGATGATTTTCCCACAGTCCATGTAAATAGAGCATAGTCATGCTTAGAATGCTGAAAACCTGCATTGGTTAACATGACGGTAAACTTGGCATACCATTGTCTAGGTGCCTGTTTTAATCCATACAAAGATTTGCGAAGACGACATACCCGATACTCCCCTTGTCTGCGTAATCCTTGGGGAATATCCATATAAATCTCTTTATCTAAATCACCATGAAGAAAGGCATTGTGGACGTCCATCTGATGTAAGGACCAATTACGTATTGCTGCAACAGATAAGAAAGATACAATAACTTCCTTTGCTACTGAAGAGAATGTCTCATGATAATCAAAACCTTCTCTTTGGGTGAAGCCTTTGGCTACCAACCGAGCCTTGTAGCGTTCTATAGAACCATCTGATTTGAACTTGATCTTGTATACCCATTTACATCCGATCGGTTTCCAATGCGGTGGTAAGGGGACAACATCCCAAGTATGATTCTCCATGAGTGCAGTAAGTTCGGACTCCATTTCGCGTCGCCACTTGGGATCCTTTGCTGCCTCGGTGAATGAAGATGGCTCATGTTCTTCTAAAATTTGACTGATACAACACATGTTCTCGCGATAACTGGTCAAAGGAAACATATGAGGAAATAGGATATTGTGTACCGGAGAACTTGCAGCGAAATATATATAGTCTTTAGTTCACATAAGTGGGCAAGTCTGTCTTCTGGAACGTCGAGGTAGTTCAACCATGTGCTCAAGAACTACCGATAATTTGGGATCCACTCTTATTGTGTCCATTGTTGAAGAAAGCGGAGAAATTTCCTTAGATAAAGCTGATGATTTTGCTCCGGACTTGGTGTTGGTGCTGATGTCATAGAGGATTTTGGCACCATAAGAAACCCAGGCGCTAATGATAAATCTTCATCAGATAGAAAGAGCCGATTGTTTTACAATAAAGTGTCTTATGATGAAGGCAACTCCTCTTTGAAAAGAAACACATCTTCATGAAAAATAACATCTTTGCTAGTAAAAAAATTCCCTGTAGAAACCTCCATAATATGTGTTATCCCTTTTGACAAGGGGGATATCCCTTAAAGACATATCGAGTTGCACGGGGACCCATTTTGTCCTGAGGACCCACATTTGTTGTATAACATAAACAACCAAATACTTTAAGATGGCTATTATCTAGCTGTTTCTTGTCAAGCATTTCAAATGGAGTTTTACCATTAAGAATCTGAGTTGGCATGCGATTAATCAAATAGGCAGCGGTGACCACACAGTCTCCCCAAAATTCTTTAGGGACTAAAGCTTGGTATTTGAGTGCATGAGCTACTTCTAAGAGATGTTTATGTTTTCATTCAACAATTCCATTTTGCTGTGGAGTATAAGTGCAAGAACTTTCATGGAGTATCCTATGAGTAGACAATAATGTTATGTAGTCAGACGTAAAAAATTCGTGCCCATTATCTATATGAATTTGATAAATGAGTAAATGTTTGACTCTTTGATTGCATAAGTTATGACCAAGTGGCACAACTATAGTATCAATGATTGTAAGAAAGAACCGAGATCCGTTGTGATGAGGAGTATGATAGGGACCCTATATGTCCATGTGAAGCAACGAAAAAGGATTTTTGGCTCGAGATGTTCTAACTGGAAAAGATGCCCAAGATTATTTAGCTAAAGGACATATTAGGCATTTTGGATGAGGAAACCGAGCATTGTGACCCAGTCGTTGATGTAAAAGGAGATTCTCATTATGACTAATTGCATTACAATAAATGCTTTTATTTAATAATTCTAAGTATCCTAGAGAATTGACCCAAAAGTAAAGTCCTTGTGCCACATTACCCAAGCCCATCACTTTGTCGGTCGAATGGTCCCGTAAGACACAATTTTCGGAATTGAATATGGCTTTACAAGAATTGTTCATACACACTTTTGAGACAAAAGGAAAATTAAACTTAAAATCTAGAATGTATAAGACATTTTTAAGGACAAAGTTCTAACCAAGATGTATGGTACCGATTTTGGTAAATATGTAATGTTCCCATTTGGAAGATGCACCGTAAGAAGAGATTGTGTGTTTCTATGGACATGGGAAAATAGGTATACATCACAAACTATGTGGTCACTAGCGCCTAAATCGATAATCCATGCATCAATAGATAATGAATTCCTTTCATGGAGAAAAGTACCCGCACCAATGTCACTATTCTCGAGTTGGCTCAAGGCTTGCACGATATTCTCATATTGTTTTTGGGTGATAGTCTCGATGAGATGTCCCATCACTATTCTTTGCAAAAACATGATAGACTGAAGACTCCCTTTCCTTTTTATTATTAGGTCTCCCATGTAATTTCCATCATATATCAATAGTGTGGTGTGGACGTTTTCAATATTCACAATACTTATTTTTAATTTTGGAATTTTGTCCACTAACCTTCCCCGTTGACATGGCATTTCGTGTGCCATACAATCCTTTTATAAGCTGGTGCTTTTGTGGCAAAATGGCACCCATCCAATTTAGCTAAAGTAAGGATTAAACTAGAATTGTTTGATTGCGTGCGGCGATCCTAGCCATCCATTCCTAAGAATTGATCCAGCTCGTCTAATCCAGCACGACTCCCTTGACCGTCAGATCTAGCGATTTTATCCCGGCCTTCCGATCTAGATTTGTGATCCCAGCCGTTCGTTCGTGAAGACCTAGGGTTGTCTTCCTCCTTCTTCGTTGCCATAGCCGCATATTGTCTTGCCCTTGACTATCCTACTATGGCTCTAAGGCTTCCCCTGGCTCCAGTCACCATTTTCGTAGAAACAAAACCAGATGGGAACGCCGTGAAGCTCACTCCTTCACCGACCTGAGCTTGCTTAGCCACGGCAACCCGCTGATTTTTCTCTTGTACAGCTAATCGGAAGACCCACCCAAGTGGCGATTGGGGATCCATCACAAGAATTTGCTATTAGAACGTGGCATATGACTTGTTTAAGGCAAGGAGAAATCTGGTGGCTTTTTCTTTCTCTTTGATAGCATGGTATTGTCGGAGAGTGGCCTTCGGCCCCTCCAATTTTTCTTCAACTGCTTTGATCTCATTCCACAAGGCTGATGGCCGAGTGAAACATGCGGTGCCGGAAAGATTGCCCTATTTTAGTTCGGATAAAGCTTGGGTTAACGTGAATAATCTCGTCCTATCTGATTTCTTGTACATTTCCCGTACATTATCCCATAATATCTTCGAATCTTTTGTCAAAGGGAGACCAGCTGCGACATCGGGCGCCAAGCGGTTCTCAATCTAGGTGTGTACCAGTTGATTACAACATCGCCAGTGCCTCTGCAATTGCTCATCTATTGGGTAGGGCACAACTCCGTCGATGAAGCCCTCCTTGTCCTTAGTGACAAGTGCTCGCCGAAGATCACGTGCCCAAGAATGGTATTTCGCTGGTCCAATAAGCTGTTGGCTGATTAGGCGCAACTTTGGCCCATCTCGTCGGTGACATGTAGAGTGAATCTCCAAGTTCTAGGCGGCCGCCATTGAATGGAAACAGGTAAGGTAGTGCGTGTTGAATCGGGCGGGGCTCCATTCCTTGACCTAGTATGAATCCGAGTCCGTGACTCGTAGCTATTTGACTCGATTCACCAGTCGGGTCGGTCCCATACAAAGAGGGGATCGATCCTCTTCTATTGGGCTGAAAACCTTCTACACTTTCCTCTCCGTAGGGGTATTGGGCCCACGTTTGTCTCAGCCCAAGAGCCCACCGATATTGTACCACCGGACTGAAGGCTAGTGAGTTGGCCTAAGAATCTGCACTAGAGTTGGCCCAAGAATCATCTGGAGCAGGAGCAGAGATGATGTTGGTGTTGTCCTCTTGCCTTTCCTAATCGGTCGATTTGACCTAATCGAAGATGTGAGCGTTTGATTTTGAAGTGATGAATCCTCTACCGAGGAACTTGCAACGTTCTTATCCTTTGCCATGGTATTAAAATTGAATTCCTAATCGCTTTGTTGATTTGTTCTGCAGGAAGAAATGTATAGTAACAGATCGAAAGAAAACGATGGCAATGCGGGGTTGTGGAAGCTAGGCTAGGAAGCAAAAGCTCGATACCATGACAGAAAGGGAAAAGAAATTTGGGAAAATTGTATGCTTGTATTACATTATGTATGCTAGTACATTAATTCATTTATAATGAAAGAATGAAAAAATAAAATAGGAAAAATAATATACATGAATCACTATTTCCTATTTACTACACTAATCAAATATCTATTGGAATCAATCACAATTAGAATCAGCTCCAAGATCTTCCAACATCTTCTACATTCAATCGACTACCCCTGAGGAACAATTTGGCCAAACTAGAAGAGTATCCATTTAGGGAGAGTTACCATATATCCTGTCAAGTGAACCCGCTGAAGGAATGGAAATGCTTTAATCTTATCTACCTTTGAAAGATCTAACATCCCTAGATTTCTTGCGACAATAAGATGTAATGTTTCCAGTTTTTTTAACTTCTCAATGGAAGAGCAAAGATGCTCCCCATGGTCACGTCTCAGATTTGAGATCCCTAGCCTTTGTAAACTTTCCAGTTTCCTGAGTTCTATAAGCAATCTTTTCTCATGTGAGCCTGTGCTTTGCTTGACTTCGTCTAGAACTATTAAGCATGGCTTTTGCAATGATGCCAAGTCTCCTAATCGTGATGAAGCCTTGACACCATACTTTGGGTAATATCCTAGAGCCGGACTTGGGTCAGATCTGTATACTAACAGATGATGAAGTGCTTTTAGCTTCAAAATATTCTCAAGTAGCTTAGTCACACGGGTGTTTTTGAGATCTAGGGTCTCTAGATGTTCAAGATTTCCTATGCCTTTCAGTTACACCGGTACCCCTTAAACGTAGGTACCTAAGATGTCTTAAATGTAAAATATCTTTGGGAAACTTTTCCAAAGAACAGTCTTGAATATCTAGCACGCTAAGCCTACTAACCTGCTTCAGCAGTGCTTCCATGGAATCAGGGTACACTTCATTGAAGACAAGTAGGGAGCGAAGTTGTTTGACCCTTGTGCCATCCTTTATACTGTCCATTTTGCTGTGAATGGACAGGCGCCATACAGTCTCAGGCCATCGATCATGGCGAACTCATCATCTTTTGACTTGGAAATAATGATTTGATGCAGAATGTTGTAAATGAGGCAGGTTTTGGCCCTATCATAATTTGTTTTCTTTACCTCCTGAAATAAATTATGATCTACTACTTTTTTAGGGTTTCCTCTGCGATTGTCGGGGCAGGGTTAGTACCTTTCTGCTCAACAAATCATTCTGTCATTCATAGTCGCATCAATGTGGAGCAACTTACATGACGATCTAATGTGAAGATGCTTAAGTAAAAGAGACAAGCACGGACATTGTTGCAAAAAGAACGAGCAATCGAACAATAATATAGACAGAATAAAAATAAATCAGACACCAGATTTACATGCTTCGGTCCTAAAGACCTACGTCCACGGGAAGAGCAGTAACGAATTTCACTATAGATTAAGCGATACAAGGAGATTACACATTCGAGTCACTCAAACATTCTCTCGGTATTTTCCAAACCCCAATTACACCCAACAACACACGTAGTGTTTAGCCTCGAAATTTCTCAATCTCACGAAGGAATTACACGCAAATCTTACCACAATATTTAAATCGGCTACAAACACTAATCTTTCTTGGATGTAATTTAGGAAAAAAATGACAAAGAAAATCCCTCCCAATCACTCGATGATGAGGTGGTGCTTTAAGACCAATTCTTCATGATCAACTCTCTTCCATCCATGGCCACAAGTCTATATATATAAAAGTGAAACCCTTATTCCTTTGCTAACTTATCATAGGATTTTCTTTCCTATCCAAAACATATCTTTGTATATTTTAAACAAAATCCAAGTGCTAGTCAAAGTTGGACTTTCCTATTTTAGCGGCCAAACTCTCCAATGCAAATTCAAATTTTGGGAAGTTGATCTTCGGTTCTTCTTTGCTTAATTTCGAACGTCCACGATATATCCAATTCAGAATATTCAGAATTTCACATTGGACTTAAATTCAAGACATATTTTAATAGACATCATGAAGGTCGTCATGTGCAAGGTTATCATCCTTCTAATAAGGCCACTTTTATATCTTTTCGATGGCAGGGCTTCTCCAAGCCTGCCCCTCAACTTTTTCCATACAACACTTCGAGAGTGCCGTTAACACCACCCTGAATATCGCTCAAAAGGTCAGATGCCGCCAGAATTGCAAGTGGCAATCCTCCACGTTGTTTTACGATGCCGTCAGAAGCATCATTTAAAACAACTGTACATTCTTCCTTCTGGAACATCTTCCGGCAGAGTAGAGTCGAAGAATCATCCAAGGAAAGGAAAACATGCCCGTAGTGGCGGATCTCATACAAGAGTTTGGTGGGTTCGAGAGTAGCACCATCAGATTGTGCCATTTGAGAATCCAAGAAAGTTCTGGAGTTAGATGCTAGGCTGCTGTCCTGCGTCGTGACAAGCATGCTCGGATGAGTTTGAGCTAAAAGACTCCGGGGAGACTTGAACACATGCGCGCTGCCTGCATCATCCAAGACAAGCACCCATCTGACATTTTTGTTCCACAAACGTCTGAAAACCTCTTCGAGTCCAAGTTGGAATCCGAGGCTGTCCTTCTCAGTCGGATCCCATGTCTCTGCATTTGCCTTCATGAGCGCTGCCGCTTTGTCGCCCACCAACTCATAGGATCTCAAAATCCTTCATCCACATGTAGGATCTAAAGTGACTCTTCACTGTTTCGTCACGGAGCACAGTGCCCACTAGACTAGTCTTCCCTACCCGTTGGGCGCCGTGCACGAAGATCACTTTCCACTTTGGACTCTCCGCCGTTAGCCATCCAACCAGCTGCTCCCTGGCCGTTTTAATGCCCACCAACTCATTGTCCCTCTCATTGGAAAAGGCAATGGACAACGACGGATGGCAGGCCGAGCTGGACTTGGCATGGTCTGCGGATAATGGATTTGAAGTCTCCAATGTAGTTTTGTAGTTCTCCACCATCTTTCTGATACCTTTTGCTTCAGAAGCAAAAGTACGGCGATTGATGTGTCTGTGAATGTAGACACCAGGACCTTCCAACTTACATGTTCCACGTTCCGTGAAATCATTGATAGCATCTCCAGAGTCATAAAGAAACTTCCGCATTCGCTTCATGGACGCTTTAAGATCCTTATCGATGACCTCCCTCGAGTTGGCTTTCTTGAGGAACCGCTCGATGGCTCCAATTAAGTCCTTGAGACACTCTAATTCCGCTTTAGCCTCTGGACCGAGTTTCCATTCTTCTTTCAATAGGTTCAATACGTCAGGAATCAGCTTCAGCAGAGAAGGCACTACGGCTTCCGCCATTTTCTCCTTTGCTGGCTGGAGATGAGAGAGAGAGAGAGAGAGAGAGAGAGGGGGAGATAGTCAGCGATGAAACTGGAACGAGGCCTGGCCGGAGGGAGGGAGGGAGGGGATGTAGTCACTAGTCAGCCATCGAACTGGCCTGGCTGGACCGTTTCTTGGAGCAAGTATTTTATAGACGAGTTCTACTGAACCCAATTAATCATATTTCAATAATCTTTCGACCACACACTCGAAATATCCTATCCGTGACATCATCCAAGTCTGTAAAATATTTTCTCATTTTTTGGGAGCATTTTTGTTTGCTTTTTGAGCCGGTTACAAACTTGGCACCCGACTGTCGATAATGCCCAACCTGGAGCGACCCAATTTTTTGGTGTTAATTTAGGCTGGATACTAATTTAAAATGCAAAGATCCTAAGGTGCGTGATAATTATTTTATTTTTGGCCAGATTTATTTTTTTATTTTCGAAAATATATTTGAAATATAAATTCGTTTGATAATATAATTTTATTTTTTAATTTCTAAAATAAATTTTTTAATTTAGAAATAATTTGACACTAAAAAAGGAAGGAATAATATTTCACTTTCCGCTGCCCATCTCTCATTCACCGCTGTCCTTCGTCACTGCCCGTTGCTGTTGAGCACTGTCAAGTGTCAACCACCTCCCGTTGCCACCCGCTGTCCTCCGCCGTCCGCCCCCAATGCCCAAGAGGAAAAAAATTATTTATTTTTCTCAAAAATTCATCTAGGGATCAGATTTAAAAATTTATTTCTTGTCAGAAATTATGTTCAGAAACGGAAATTTTTTTCTTCTCAACGCTTTCCATCTTCTCTTCCACAAGACGACGACCAACTCCATCGGAGCATTTTCTCCTTCGCCTGAACCTCATGATAATCGCTCGCCGACGCGACCTTGAAGACCCTCCTCCTCATCTCCAGAGAATTCCGCCTGATCCACCTCGCGAGCCTCACCGCCAGCTTCCTCCTCCCTCACCAACCGTCTCCACGCCCTCTTTGCAGCGTGAGAAATGACGTGCACTTCGTGAATGTGAGATCGAAGAGGGTGCGTGACAAAAGTGGGAGGAGACCCTCTTTCGAAGAGCTCATGTTCGATTTTCTCCCATGTCCCTGTCCCACAACCATTGGTCTGAGGGCAGGGCGCGTCCTCTCTTTCGCATTCGAGCATCCTTGGATTGCTTTGAGTTCTCGCTCGCTCTTAGGGTTTACATTTCCTCGTTGTTTGGCGGCTATCATGGCTGCTCTTGTCTGATCTGTCGGTCATTTGCAGTGGATTGCTTGTGGGACTGGTTGCTAGTGGAATGAGCAGATAGATATTGTTTTTCATTTATTGAAAGACCCTTTTAGAGTCATTTCAAAATAGGAAAGATATATTTTTTTATCATATCATTTGATAAAATATTTTGAATCTAATCACCCGTTTGATCGAGTATACTACCAATAAATTTTAACCTCTGATAATAGTGTGTGCTTCCAGTGGAGTTTTCATCTGAAGTAAAAGGAAATATAATAAAATTTCAAGAAGAGTTTTCGTTGTGGCGTGATTATGGGGTGCTATTGCTGTTTTAGTTGATGTGTTTATGGCACTGGTGCGAAGTTCTTGTGGCATTTTGGTATAAGGTTTTTTGGGAGTTCTGGAGGTTACTCGGTCTGTGTCCCCGGTCGTTCATACCAGCCAATTAGGTGACTTTTCCTTCTATTTGTCTTCTGTACGAGTGTTGAGTCTTCTATTTTTAGCTTTTGTCTTCGAGTTTCATAACTACTCATTGCATTCATCCGGTCTTTTTCATTAAAGAAATCGGAACATATAGTTATTCAAGATTATGTGCATGAATAAATGGTGGGGATTGTTTACTATTGGATTTTTTTTGGCTCAGGGTAGAGAATTTTGCTTTCCAAATATTTCAAATTGATGTCTATGCTTTCTGTAAAACGATGTCTTTTGCCCACCTGAGTTCTTGGGATTGGTTTGCCTTGGGTGGAGTAGGGAAAATTATTTTTTGATTGAATGGGCCTTGAGGAATCTGTAAGACCTATTAAGGATATCTCATATCTTAAACTACTTGATCCTTTTCTTGGCCAAATTGGTCTTTGGAGAACAGTCCATCCATGTAGCCATAGAGGGATTGTATTGGAAATGATATGATATGTTGCTCTTGATATCTGGTCATATGTTGCTTTCGAACTGGTGTTTTTGTGATGGCAGATCTATGTAGTAAAGAATTCATGTCGTTCTGAGACGATCACTAGCTATTTTAATTGGTTTCTGCACTTTTGGATGTCCTTTGTCTTGTGATCTAGTATTGTAAAGGAGATATGGGAACCACACATTATTGACTGACTGTCAAGAGATGAGTCTTTGAGGCAAATTTGATGCTGTGCGTGGAAAGTTGGGGTGTATTTGTCTCTTTTGTTTTCATATAGAGCTTCGTTTTATGTCTATCTTAATTTATGTCTTTCTGAAGCTTTGGTCTTTGGATTTTTCTTTATTATCATTTGCGATGTGCTGATGCTTGTTTGAATTTTCACGGCCCAATCTAAATGGACTGTTCGGTAGGCAGTCTGGCACAACTCCATGATGCTCTGATTCCGCTGCAAATAAGAGCATGGCTGTCATCTGGGAGGAAAAAATATGAATCTAGAGTTATGCTGTGATTGAGCAATTATGGTCATTTTTTTCTGGGGTATGCTGAAGGACCCTGGGGGTTTGAGCGTTGCTGATTGTACTATTGAATGAGTTCTTTCTTTTGGTTATTGAGTGGTTCCAGTTGGTTGTATCTTGTTATCCAATATGTGCAACAGACGGATCAAATGTGCCAAAACCAAAAAAGGAAAATCAACCTCGGAGAAAATGCTCTTGCTTGATTTCTTTCGAAAGCAGAGTCATGTTGACTTGTCAATATGAATCATCTGCAGATTTTGCTGTCAAAGCTATTAATCTTTGCAGGTTATTGTGCCAATGACTTAAGTAAAGAGGATTGGGATCTCTTATTGTCCATGCCGAGGTTTTGGATTCAATCAGCAGTTGTAATGATGGAGGATGTTGTAGAGAATGTAATAGCACGAACCACCAAGTTTTATTTGTAGCTTAATTGGGTGGTGTTATTTTAGCATACATTTCAATTGTAACCAGCCAATCCGACCTGTGTTTTCGTTTGGGTCATATGCTGTTCGGGTCTAAGAGAAACATTACCTCTTTAGGGGGTCAGATCAGGTTGCATGGAAACCTGACTTGACCCATCCATTAACACCCCTAGATCCAGGTATAAACGTGATTACAAAACAACTAGTTTTGGAATAGTTGAGGTTTTTAACAATACAGGTCACCGCTTTGAATTGTTCCAAACCTTAATTAGCTAGTCTGAAAGAACAACGTGATTTTCGTTCAATTGTATTTTTTTTTAAATAGCAATTTTTATTGAAAGAAGTACTGCCAATATAATAGACTTTTAAATTCTTGGTTTATACATCAATCATCAATGATAAAAGTAATAGATTTCCCTCGTTTAATAAATAATACAATTTTGTACTAATATAGACAGATCATACAAAATAGTCATTTGCATCCTGTCCAAAACAATTATTGAAGCTGCCTCGGATGAAACATTATTATTTGCTATATCTTCTATATGATGGTTGGGCAACTTTCGGCCTCGGCCCAAGATTTTAATATAATTATATTTCTTGTAGTTTATAAGTGGGCTTGGCATGGCTAGTCGGGGCATATCTCCGAGCCCAGCCTAATTCATACTTCGAGCATAGACATTTCACACCGCCAAAAGCTAACCATAGAAATTTCACGTTCATCCTTTCATACAGTGGGTGAAGGATTCAAATCAGGCCCAAATATTAGTATTGCTACAACTTTGTAGCAAGGCTAATGAGTTCACACATGATAGGATTTTGATTAGTCTTGAACATTCCTCACTCTAAAAACTAACTCAAACAGTAAGATTTTTCTTGTACTTAAAAATCGACTTTCAGCCTCTTCCACAACCGATGTGGGATGATCTCAACATCCTACAAGGGAGGGTTCACTTTGGATAGATCTAAACCCACAAACTTTACATTGGCCTTCCATTATGCCTAAATTGAGTTTGCATTTCACCATACTAGCTTTCTCTACTTTAACATTTCTATAGAATATCCAACACATCATGTGCACACACATGGGAACTAAATCCCAATTTTTGAAAATACGCAAAGGACTACGCTGTTTTCCAAAAGATCTAGAAAACTGATATGATGAGGTAATGACTGAAGCACTATATCCAAGATGGACACAACCGCTAGTGTATCTAACAGCGACACTCTAAAGACAGCTGCTTTTTCAGACATGAAATCGCCATTTTTACACAACTTGAGCTCTCAACTTGCGATGATGGCTTCATGAATTTGTCTGATATGCAGGCTCGTATACATGGCTCCATTTTTTGTGGCTGGAAAGGCTGCATATCTCCCGATTCAAACTCAGCAGACAGATGGGGAGTTCACCTCAAACACAGAATGGGATTGGGTTATGACTTCAAAGCAGTCAGTATTAGTCTCGCTTGGTTGACACCAAATGCGCCTAAGTTTGGTCTCACTGACGGGCTAGACCTGCTCAGCAGGTTGCAAACCTTTGACAGGATAAAGAAATGGAGCTTGTGATGATGGAAGTGTTAGGAAATCCCTTATGATGTTTTGAAGATGTCAAAATAAATCAAAAGCTATTAACGTGTTTAATAATTAAGTAATAAACCATGCAGATGATAGAACATGTAAAGAATATTGTCAAAATTTGATGATGGCCGAAGACTGAACGTAATACATGTCCAAAGTATATTTTGAAGATTTCAGATTTCGTGTCAAAGTCTGAAGACTGCCGGACTTTAGTATCAAAGTCTGTTCTACATCAGAAGTTTGCTCACTCGACAAAATTCCAAACTAAACATGAATGAAGAACCATAAAACAGACTCTATGTTGAAGCTCAACATGATGAAGCTGAATTTATTTAGACTGTGTTCAGACTTTAAAGCTAAATCTGTTCAGAAGTAGAATATATTCAGACTTAAATTGTAAAGTCTATTGCATTCAGACTTTACATCCAGATTTAACAGAACGTAATACAAGCCTCAAACATATAATGGCTAGTGATCTGATTTGGATTCCACATCAAGATTAATTTGATTAACTCGATCTAATTGATTGACAATTGGATATTGAAGACAAAAACTTTCTAAACGAAAAGCTCTACTTATGGAAACCAAGATTCTATTTGTATGAGCAATCAGAATCAATTTGGGATTCTACTTTTGTCACTCAACAGCTACCAAATCTTCTAGATACAAATCTATCCAATCTATCCAATGGATAGATTGCAAGACAATCTTCTAATATACTTGTCTAACGGCTAGTTTGGAAGTGGAGGGGTATTTAAAGAGATCAAGGATTGATGAGCTAGTAAGAGACGGAGCGTAGAATTTATAATTCTAAAGTCTGAGCGACCTTTGATCATACACTTGTCTTTGGTGAGCTTAAATGTTTGTGATCATGAGAGAAATACCAAAAAAGTGACTTAATGAGATAGTGTGATTTACTACTAAGTGTTTGCACTCAAAGTTATAATTTCTTGTTGATTGCATAGTGGAATCCAGCAAGAAGGCTGTTAGCGTGGGAGAGTGGACATATGTTTGGATTAAGCCGAACCACTATAAACCTTATGTTATTATTCTCTTTCCTGAACTCCTTTATTTTGTTCGTAATTCTATTTAACTACCAAAGTCTAAACTCGCTCAAAGCTTGTTACTCTTCGACTCGGTTTCAAAAGTCTTTGTTATTCGAGTCATATTAAAAGTAAAGGTTTTCATTGCATTATGTAGAATATGTTTTTACACCTATTCACCCCCTCTAGGCATTCATACTAACACTTTTAGGAAGTTCTCATTTTACGCAAACTGGAAGATGAATAAGAAGTTATCTATTCTTCCATGGCTACTTTCAATGCAAATGTGGGGGCGTCTTCTGCAGTTTTTTGGCTTCATCAGACCTGCTAGTGGCTAGTTTGCTTGACTTGCTTGGATCTTGGAAGCTGGACTTCTTAAAGAGTTGTTGCCACTATCCCGTTCTCTGCTGCAATTGCGTTCGAATCTCCATTGCAAGTTGGCAAGAGAACATTTGCTGAGCTTAAATAAAAGCTTTTGCAAACCTTGGAAAAATTTTATTTAACTTGTATGATGATAGATACTTGTGCACTTTGGTCCTCGTACATTCATTCGTTTGCAATGAAAAATATTTACTTCTCGAAAAACAAATTGACAATATAAGCATCACTAGATTTGGCAATTTAATTTAGTACAATTATGCTAAAATTGGCTCGGTAAGTTTGCTTAGGCTATAATCCTAGTGTATTTGTATTTATTAGTCCGTTTGAAACTAATTTTGCTTTTCACTTTTTTTTTTTTTTAATTATGGCTTACATTTTTTTTTTGGTAAGTAAATAATATATTGAGCTTTAACCAACACTTTGTACAATGCGGCTGGCACCAAAAACTTACACTCGTACGGCCAAACTAGTCCGAACGAGTGGAAGGGTGCCGACAAGACAAACAATAGTTGCTAGACAAGTCAAACACAAAGCTAGCAAAAGGCAGCTTAGCCTAAACAACAACTACAAAACAAAAGCTAAACAGCCCAGCCCGCAAAAGGCAGCAAAACAGAGGACGAACTAGCCAGCCACCAGCGGGAGCAGGCATCCGAGGAGATTGCACCCACTAGAAGCATATGCCCGCACTTGCATCCAGAGGAACAGCACCCAGCCACCACAGTAGCCGAGAGTCAGCATCTCCGAATTACAAGGCATATTCAAGCATCGCAAGGGAGAAGATAGAAGGGTCAATTTCCTAGCTACGTTGCATCCTCCTATTACGAGTGTTGTCTTCCACATTAGAAAAGGTCAAGGCTTTGTCCTTGACGACTCTAATAAGGTGGTTCTTCAAGGTTGAGATCAACAGAGTCTTCTCCCTAAAAAGGATGTTGTTCCTCTCTTTCCATATCGAATAGCATAGGGCACCAAAGGAGAAACGAGCAATGCTATGGTGGAAGTCTTTGCCCATGAGGTACTTCAAGGCCCACCAAAGATTATCCTGCAAAAATATCATTCCTCCAAGGAAGGTTGCACCTAGTTGCCCAAAAGGCTGCAAGAGCTGCAATGGTGCGACAACCAAAAAACAAATGGTCTCTAGAATTCAGCCTAGAGTTGCAAAAAACACAGGCACCATCATCAATTCTCCCATAGGACAAAAGAAGAACTTGGGAAGGAAGCCTATTCTTGATAATGAGTCATAGGTTGAGCTGATAGCGCGGAGTGAGAGAGCTACTCCATATAAGAGAGTACCATGGGACCAAAGCTCTTTTTAGTCTAATGGTTTTTCACACGGACGCAACAGAGAAGGTAGTGAACCGAGAGCTTCCCCTCCCGAAACCCAAAAATATGAAGTGTTTGGGACTGGTCGACTTCTGTCCCCCCAGCAAGGAAAACTTCGCTCTTCTTTAGATTGGGTCTCAATTTACTCCATTTTGAAAAGAATCACAAACCTTCCTTGAGGAGGGAAACCGAGGCCACATTTGCTTCATAGAAGAGAAAGATGTCATCCGCAAAGAAAATGTGAGATAAGCCCATCTCTTTACACCTCCAGAAGAATTTAAAGCTTGGTTGTTTGGATTGGTGAAGAAGAATCCTAGCAAAACCCTCTATAGCCAAAGGAAACAAATAAGGACATAAGGGGTCACCATGGTGAAGTACGCGTCCACTCGCAAAGAAGCCATGTAATTCTCCATTTAAGGCAATGGAGAATCTGGGAGTGCGAACACAAATCATGATCAGCTTGATCAAGTAATCTGGAAACCCAAAAGCACATAGGGTAAACTCCAAGAAATCCTAGTACAAAGTATCATAAGCCTTTTGAAAATCCACTTTCGCAGCACATTACGGCAAATAAGTCCCAAGGTGGAAACCACTAAATAACTCTTGAGTGGGTAGAATATTATCCTTGATTCGTCTGCCCTTTACAAAGGTGCTTTGGGCAGGGCTGATTACATCTTGAAGCACTGTAGCAACACGATTAGCTAGAAGCTTGGTAATGCACTTATAAATCGTATTGCAGCACGCAATCGGCCTGTAGTTAGAGATTGTGGAAGCATTGGGAACCTTAGGTACCAATACTAAAATTATATTATTGATCTCCCTAAGAATCCTCCCAAAAGTGAAGAAGTCTTTAATCACCGTAAAGAACCAGCGGGCCAACTGTCTCCCAATTAAGTTTGAAAATTTTTGCATTGAAGCCATCTGGTGGGGGCCTTACTTGCAAGGCAAAGAGAAAACAATATCTCAGATTTCAAGATCGAAACAAGTCGGGATAGGGATCTAACTTGTTCATCACTGAGGGTACGTTGCAGTACTGCTTGGATCTCCTACATAAAACGATGCCCTAGTAGTTCTCTCGATGCAAGGATGTCCTGGAAGTGGTCTATAAACTGCTATCGAACCAAGCCTGATTCGATGATTATATTTCCCTCATCTTCACGAGCTGAAAGGATTCTATTCCTTAAAGCTCGCTTGTTGACCGAGTGGTGGAAAAATTTTGTGTTCCGGTCCCCTTCCTTTAGCCATCTAATCTTGGACTTTTGCGTAAAGAAGAACTCTTCCTGCTCCCTAAGAGCTGAGAATTCCATCAACCGGCATTTCTCCCACTTAGCAAGCACCGGACTTGTTGGGTCCCGCTGAAGGGTGTCTTAAGCTATTTGTAAGGCAACTCTAGCCTCTGCTGACCTAACGAAGATATTCGAGAAAGAATCCTTGTTGAGTTGCTTTAGCCGACCCTTAACAATCTTGAGTTTGCTAACCAAGATGTACATTGGAACTCTTGCGCCTGGTTGCTCCCAAACCTAAGCAATAATTGTGCTAAAGTGTGGATGCTTCATTAGGAAGTTGAAAATCTTAAAAGGTTTCTTCTGGTTAGAAGGGGCTAACACTCTCACAACCATTGGAGAATGGTTGGAGATGCTCGAGGCTAGGAACGAAGCTTCCGAATAGGAGAATACTTGGCTCCACTTGTGATTGACAAGTACTTCATTGATCTTTCATAGCTTATGGTTGACTCTACATGAAGCAGCCCAAGTATATTGATAACCAACATACCTAAGGTCTTTTAGCTCCGCCCGGGCTAGACACTGGCCAAACTCATCAACCGAGGGTAACCAAATATCCGAATTGCCCACACAATCAGATGGGTCTTTGATGGCATTAAAATCACATGCAATTAGCCAAACCGTATCTTGCTTGAGGGAGCTAGTGCTAACAAGTTCCGCCCACAGAGGACGCTGAGTCGTAGAGGTGTGCTCAATATAGATAACGAGATTTCACAAACCTCGCTAGGGGTTGAGATACTTGAGCCTGCCATGAATAGCCTGGGCATTGGTCGAAGAAACATCGAACTCCACCTATATCGGATTTCAACCAACCCAAATTCTCCCTTTATAGGAGTACTCAAAATTGTTCACCCTGATATAGCTGGTATAGGTACCTAGAGGGGGGTTAATAGGTATATAAAAGACTTTTCTTGACAATTGCACAAAACTAGACAATTGATATATTTGCGACAAACAATAATCAAAGTAAGATTGAGAGAAGGAAGAAGAGAATTGAACACGCGGTTTATAGTGGTTCGGCTTATTTCAAGCCTACGTCCACTCTTCTGCACTGATAGCCTATTGGCTGGATTCCACTATGAACAAATAGATGTTACAGCATTGTTCTTCCTTGATTTCTTGGTGTAGGTGATCTACCACACTCGCTCAAGGTATCATTAAGTATAGACACTCTTTGTGTATACAATCTCGCTCAAAATGTATCGACTAATAATCAAGGAGCTTCAGACTCTGGAATTTCTCTATCGATCATGCACTAAAGCAACTAGAACATCTTCCTTTGATACTCCTTTATGCCATCATACCCGTTGGCACTTACCAAAGGAATTCCTCCAATCTACCCGTTGGACGGAATCAATCAAGAAGATCATTCGAGCTATTAAAGGAACCCGACGATAGCCCATCATTCCCGTTCGCCCATACAATCGGGATCTTGGTTTCCAAGAATAGAACCTTCAAAGAATATTTCGTCGATCATCGGATCTTCAAATGATCTTGATAAAAGAATTCGTTATATTTATCCAGCCAAGAGATCTTCTCCAGAGGATATGACTAAATCCTCAACCAAATACTTCATCTTTGGATTTCCTTCGTCACTGGATTAGAAAATTTGTCAATGAGAATAGTCTTGAGTCTTGAGTCTTGAGTCTTGAGATTTGAAAGTCTTCGGACTCTAAACGAAAGGTTTGCAATTATCCGGACTAAACCGATAGAAACGTTTTGTCGGCTTCAAAATATTCTCGGAAAGATTTCTCCAACAATCTCCCCCTTTTTGATGGTGACAAAACTTTCTGTAGATTTGAACAACTTTGACCTGCAAAACATTTATCAAGCAATATGGCTATCTTATAAAGTTTAATAAAGCAACCGGACTCGCATCCACGTAAAATCGGTTAGTCCTTCATGAGTAATACCATACAACACTACTCAATATAAATGCAAACGATCAAGCATCAATCAAAATCCACACTCAAGTCCACACTCAAGTCAGTCAAATTCACAAATATATTCAAACACAAAAAGAAATTTGAAGTCAAAATTTAAAGTTCAAATTGTAATTCTCCCCCTTTTGTCATCATTAAAAAGGTGAGAAAAGAGTCAAGTCTTCTTGGGAACGCGCACAACTGAAATCGTCCATCGATCATGCGATCCCTTCCAGCCTCTTCAAGTCTTCCCGTAGTTGAGCCACCTCTTCTCCTTTGGCATTGGCTTGAATTTGAAGAGCGAGGTCTTTCATTTGATCCGTCAGGGTAGTAGAAGATGCTTGTCCAGCATTCTTCATGATTTGAAGTTCACAATACAGAGCATAGATTTGACCATTCATTTCCAGAAGAACATTAAGAATACGACGAAAATCTGCTGTATTGTCCGTCGTGTGCTCGCATTTGCTCTCTCGGATGGAGTGAAGGCAGATGATGGAGCTTCTGTGTAATCTTGCAGATTTGGTGTTGACGTATCATGTCCTTCCTCAGGCATTTGAGAAACCTGAAAATCTTCTGGATTTGCTGGTGAGCGACTTACACCTTCACTGTTGACAGTAGGTGGTGAAGTCCTTCCTTGCTCGTCATCTCCCCCTGTCTCTAGGACCTCAAATGGGTAAGAATGATGGTCGGGCTCTTCAAATCTGCATTCGCAGACTTTTCTTTTTCTCGCTTCTCCTTCTTCTTCAGCTTCTTTCTCTTTCTCTTGCTGCTCTTCTGCTTCTCTGTCCTTTGCTTGCTCCTCTTCATCTCTTTGTTCTGTTTCCTCTGCTTCTTTCCCTTTCTTATGATAATCCATTGATTCAGGTACAGAACGTCTAGTTCTTATCAATGCATAGATAGTGGGATCTTCCTCTTCATCTTCATCCTCCAAGATGAGAGTTCTTTTCTTCTTGGGTGGAACACCAATGAGCTCCTTCCCTTTTCTCTTTGATGTAGAAGATGCTAGAGTCTTCACTTTGAACTTATCCATTGCTTTATCAAGCTCTTTCGACGCATTTTTGTCAGCATTTTCAGACCTACCACCATTTTGTCGCATGGTTGAACACAAAGAATATGTGGAGGTTCAATGTTTAAGTGTATGAAGATCTTGGTCACAAGACCTGGGCAAGGCAATTGGCCCTTGTCCTTCGCCATTGCTCTATACATGTGAAAGAGAATGGTGTGAGGGAGTGAGAACTTCTTCCCTGTATTGATTGTGTACATCAATTTCGCTTCGAAATTAGACACGTCGGTCTTGGATGTAGACTTTGGCCTGATACTGTTGATCACAATTTTGTGAAGCAAGATATTGATGGCACGCATTCTTGAGTAGGTAATTCTTCCCTCTCGCATCTCTGTCTTTGAGAAGTTCCAATGTGGCACGAGCAATCGAAACTTTGATCGGATGATAGCAGCCTCGTTCAACTCCAATTATGTCAGCCAACATGTCCACATCTACCACATGGTCTTGATCTCGAACACTGAATGATATTCTATTCGCTTCCAAAAAGCTAAGATTCGAATAGAAATATGCTGTCAATTATGCATAACGTACGTGGTATCGAGCAAAATTGCTCAAATTGAAGCAGATTGAACTTCTCCCTTAAGTTCACATTGATGGCATCTAAGAAATCGAAATCAACACTTCTAGGGTTTATCACCCCTCGTTTCAACATCCAAAGAATAGATTCTCCTGCTCCTTTGATTTAAACAGGTCCATCCTTTTTCCCTTCACCTTTGCAGCAACACCCATCCTAGGTTGAAATTCACTGAACATTTTATCGTCATCATTCCCGTCAGTGGGATTCAATCCTCCTACACGAGGGTCACTTGGAATGTTCGCAAGTGCTTCCTCAGCCCTTCCTTTGGGAGCAATTCCCAAATCCTCCATTTTTCGCAAAAAGATATACTCATTCCCATAATTCTTATCTTTAAGGAAATCATCTATATAGTTCAGCGGAGTACCAGTGCTTTTCAACGGACGATAGAGCTTGTAAATATAAGAGGGTTTTTGGACTTTTACGTGGTCTCCTCCTCGATTATGTCTTCCTTCGGATGTTGACCCGCACCTTGTGGGGTAGATGGAGTTGAGTGACGTGGTGGAGAGTGAGTCGGGTTACATTGTCGACTCGATAAATCTTCTTCCTCGGTGAGATCAAAATGGGTAGGCCCCTCCCTCGTTCTCTGTGGTCCCCTGTTCGCGATTCTTGAAGACTTTCTCGAAGAAGACATCCTTCATTGTAGTTGAAAGATTCATTTACTCGCTTTCCCAAGAAAAGATGACAACTTTCTCGAAGATGAACAAGAAGTAGAAACAAGATCGGGAGGAGAGTGCCTTTTAGGGTTTTAAAAATCGGGCGAAAAAGAAAACTGTATATATATAACTTAGTTTAGAAAAGGAAAGATCAATCGGCACAAAGGAAAGTGAACAGACACCTCGTTTTAAAATCAATAACTGCCAAATAGAGGTTAATCCTTTTTGAAAAGACAGGATTTCGTTTTTCTTGAAAATTATAAATTAACTGAACTAAATATTATACGTTTTTGCGTTTTAATATAATAACAACTTACAGTCTATAGCCATGAATGTCTGAGTCTGAGGGTTGTAGAGTCTCTAGACTTTAACTTCTTCAAGCTTCAAAATGTTGAGTCTGGAACGGATAAAATCGAATTGATTTTTCTCCAAAGGCTTTGTGAATATATCCGCTAGTTGACTTTTTGAATCAACAAATTGAATCGAGATTTCTCCATTTTGAACATGATCTCTAATGAAGTGATGTCAAATCTCTATACGCTTCGCTCTTGAATGAAGGATTGGATTTTTAGTAAGATTGATTGCGCTGGTGTTGTCACATCTAATCTCTATGCATGAGTCTTCAATTCCAAAGTCTTGTAGCTGTTGTTTTATCCATAAAATTTGCGAACAACAACTTCCAAGAGCTACATACTCAGCTTCTGTTGTTGAGAGAGCCACAGTGCTTTGTTTCCTTGAAAACCAAGACACTGTCCTGTTTCCAAGCAATTGGCAAGTTCCCGAAGTGCTCTTTCTATCGACTCTGCAACCGGCCAGATCTATGTCTGAGTATCCTAGAAGATTAAAGTCTCCCTTCTTAGGATACCAAAGACCGATGCTTGAAGATAAGGCAACGTATTTGATAATACGTTTCGCAGCACTAAGATAGGATTCTCTAGGATCTGATTGAAACCTAGCATAGATGCAAACACTCAACAAAATATCAGGTCTAGAAGCGGTAAGATAAAGAAGTGAACCAATCATGCTCCTGTACAGCTTTTGATCTACTTTCTTCCCTTCTTCATCTTTGTCTATCTTCAAAGAACATGACATCGGTATGTCGGTCTTTTTGCACTTTTCTAGTCCAAACCTTTTGACAAGATCATTTGCATACTTTTCTTGATGAATGAAAGTTCCTTCCTCCATTTGTTTCACTTGGAGTCCAAGAAAGAATGTTAACTCTCCCATCATACTCATTTCAAACTCATCCGGCATAGACTTTGAAAATTTCTTGCATAGACTTTCATTAGGGAATCCAAAAACAATATCATCCACATATATTTGAACAAGTAAAAAAACTTTTGTTTTCCTTTTTGATAAACAAGGTAGTATCTACTTTACCTTTGACAAAACCATTATGTATTAGGAACTTACTTAGTCTGTCGTACCAAGCTCGAGATGCTTGTTTTAAACCATACGGGGCTTTTTTCGGTCCAAGACTGAGTCTGGCTTCTTTGGGTCTTCAAACCCTGGAAATTGTTCCACGTAAACTTCCTCATGGATAAATCTATTTAGGAAGGCACTTTTGACGTCCATTTGGAATAACCTGAAATTTTTATAACAGGCAAACGCAAGTAATACACGAATAGCTTCTAACCTTTCTACTGGTGCGTAAGTCTCGTCATAGTCTATTCCTTCTTCTTGCGTATATCCCTTGGCCACGAGTCTTGCTTTGTTTTGTACGACTTTTCCTTTCTTATTCATCTTGTTCCCGAACACCCATTTTGCTCCAATAACAGTTTTGCCTTTTGGTTTAGATGTCAATTCCCGGACATCATTAATGTTAAACTGTCGAGCTCTTCTTGCATAGTTTCAATCCAGCTTTCATCATATAAAGCTTCTTCTATGCTCTTTGGTTCAATTTCATAAATGAGAGCCACAGCACTAAACTCTTCACGCCTTTTAGATCTAGTGCGAATTCCTTCATCGATTTCGCCAATAATGTGATATTTGAGATGACTGGACTTATGCTTCCAGTTACTGGTTGATTTGTCTGTTTGATGATCTCTTTCTTTATTTGAATCTTCATGAACAGCTTGATGCTGGTCTTTTAGAGTCTGAGATGCTTCTTGAGTTGTAGGCCTTGGAGGGTCTGGAACAGGTTCAGACTCTTCATGATGAGTCAGACTGTATTCATCTTGCGTAGAGTCTTGAAATTTGACATTCATTTACTCCTCCACCGACTGGCTTTTCTTGTTATAGTCTCTGTAGGCTTTGCTTGACGTAGAGTATCCAAGGAAGATGCCTTCATCTGATCTTTCTTCAAACTTACCAACTCGATCTTTTGCATTTTTCAAAATAAAGCATTTGCAACCGAACACATGAAAGTATGAAACAATAGGCTTCTTACCTTTGAATAACTCATAAGGGGTTTTCTCTAGAATAGGTCTTAAGAAGACTCTATTAATGATATAGCATGCTATTGACACAACTTCAGCCCAAAATCGTGAAGAAATCTTACTTTCAATTAAAAGAGTTCTAGCCATTTCTTGAAGAGATCTATTCTTTCTTTCCACAACTCCATTTTGCTCTGGAGTATATGGAGAAGAAAACACATGATTAAAACCAGATTTATCACAAAATTTTGTAAAATCTTGATTTTCAAATTCACCTCCATGATCTGTTCTTATACTTGAAATAACACACCATTTTTCATTTTGAATCTTTTTAGCAAAATTTTCAAAATACGAGAAGATTCCGGACTTACTTGCAAGGAAATATACCCAAGTAAAACGGGAGTAGTCCCACAATTAATAGGCAATATTTCTTACCTCCAATGCTTTCGGGTTCGGTTGGTCCGAAGAGATCCATATGCAGCAACGTAGTACATGATTAGTAGAAACATGATTTGTTGGCTTAAATGAATTTCTTACCAGCTTACCCAGAATACATGGAGTGCATGAATCGGACTTTTGGTATGGCAATTTAGGTAGACCTCGAACAAGCTGCTTTGATGAGATTTTGGCTAATTGCTTCATGTTGACATGACCAAGCTTTATGTGCCATAAGCTTGATTCATCTTGAATTGAGATTAGGTATTGTGATTCATTTGGTTTTACATCTAAGAGGTAGATATTTCCATGTCTTCGACCTATGAAAGACGAGTTGAGTCTTTACTAACATATTCCTTCTTGAAAGAAGATCTTGAAACCAAGTATCACACAATTAACTAATGCTGAGAAGATTGTAATTGAGTCCTTCCACTAGAGAGACATTGCTTATTGTGAGATTTCCAATTTTCACAGTTCCAAATCCCACAATACTTCCTTTGCTGTTTCCTCCAAATGAAACTTTTCCACCATTTACTTGAACAAGCTTTATGAAGCAATTTGAGTCTCTTGTCATGTGTCTTGAGCATCCGCTGTCAAGATACCATTTACCTTTTTCTTGACAGAGACCCGCATTCAAAAGAGAATCTCAAGGTTTCTTTGGTACCCAAATTTTCTTGGGTCCTTTAGTGTTAGTAAGATAAACATCATTAACCCATACTTTATTAACAGGTTTCCAAACTATAGGACATTCTTTTTCAAAGTGATTCGAACCGTTACACTTTGAACATCTCGAAAGCATTTCGACCTACAGGCTTGACAAAAACTTTTTTGAAATGATTTTTGTAAGCCTCTCTAGAGGGTCTTTTCTTAATTCTTTCTTTTACCTTAGGAAAGTCAATCAAGGGAATTGTTTCTACTGTCATACCTAAATCAAACTTATTAAAGTAAGGTCTTTGAGCTGAAAGTATTTTTTCAAGTTTTTCAGATCCTATTGAAAATTTCTTTGAAATATTTGATAAGTCAGTTTTTAAAAGAGCATTTTCTTTCAAAAGATTATCTTCATTTTCTTTAAGAGTGAAAACATTTGAGTCTAAACTTTTAACTCTTTCTTCTAAAACGTTTTCCTTTTGTTTTAGAGCTGAGTTTTCCTTTTAAGTTCGGAAATTCTTTTGAGAGAAGTCTTAAGACTAAAACACAGTTCATCAATGTATTTAGAAACTTTGACATGAATTTTAAAATTACTTGCCTCAAATTCACTGTCTGAGTCCGATCTAGAGTCTCGAGTCGAGTCTCGAGTCCGATTGTGCCATCGACACGAGTTGGCATATTCATCATCACTTTCTTCACACTCTCAGTATCACTCCGTTTCGGCTTTGAGAGCTTTTCGAGACTTTTCAACTTTTCCTCTCTTCTTCTTCGAAGAGGACAGGTTAGATCGATGTGTCCCTTTTTCTTACATTCAAAGCGGACTACATCTTTGTTTGGTTCCTCATCATCAACGTACTTGGTCTCGCTGTCTCTGAAAACTTTATTTCTTTGAGTTTAACCTTCTTCCTTTTCTATTCAGCTTTCTCGAATCTTCTTATCATAAGAGCAAGCTCCTCATCGTCTAGATCATCTTCGAGAATCTGTATCATCGAATCATCATTTGATTTTAATGCAATGGATTTCTTACCTTTTGGATCTTCGTCTTCATTAACTCGTTCCGCTTCATAAGATCAAGAGTTCCAATCGCTCGTCGACGATAGTGGCATAATTCTTTGCGTCTCTCTTATTGAAGTCTTTATGTGATTCCAATCCTTGGAGAGTCCACGCAAAGAGCTTGTTTACCTTCATGGGATCAAAAATTTTGTCCTTGATTCTCAAGGCCATTGACAATATCTCGTAAACGACTAAACATGTCAATTATAGATTCTCCTAGTTTCATTTTGAAGGCTTCATATTGACCGAGTAGAATGTTAATTCTGGTCTCCTTCACTCGATCTATTCCTTCATAGGTGATGTGTAATCTGTCCCAAACTTCTTTTGCTGTAACACAAGAAGATATTCAGTTATACTCAGTTGGTGACAAAGCACAATATAAAGAGTAAATTGCTTTTGCATCGAGTGCTTGTCTCTTGATTATCTCTTCTTGAGTCATTCTCGCTGGTCTCAACAGTTTCTTTCCCTCTTCGAGGCTGATGCGGCTGTAGGAGTAATTCCTCTTTCTACAACGTCCCATTCCAGAGGATCTTTTGATCGTAGGAAAGCTTTCATCTTGTTCTTCCAGATGTTGTAATCCTTTCCATCAAAGTAGAGTGGTCTGGTATTGCTTTGCCCTTCAACCAGCCCCGGTGCCGAAGATACTAGCCATGGATCTTTTACTCAAGTAAAACACTTCAAATAAAGTAAGTACACGAGCTCTGATACCAATTGATATAGCTAGTATAGGTACCTAGAGGGGGTGAATAGATATATAAAATATTTTTCTTGACAATTGCACAAAACTAGACAATTGATATATTTGCGACAAACAATAATCAAAGTAAGATTGAGAGAAGGAAGGAGAGAATTGAACACGCGGTTTATAGTGGTTTGGCTTATTTCAAGCCTACGTCCACTCTTCTGCACTGACAGCCTATTGGCTGGATTCCACTATGAACAAAGAGATGTTACAGCATTGTTCTTCCTTGATTTCTCGGTGTAGGTGATCTACCACACTCGCTCAAGGTATCATTAAGTATAGACACTCTTTGTGTATACAATCTCGCTCAAAATGTATCGACTAATAATCAAGGAGCTTCATACTCTGGAATTTCTCTATCGATCATGCACTAAACAGAAGGTCTGCAATTATCCAGACTAGACTGCTAGAAACATTTTGTCAGCTTCAAAATATTCTGGAAAGATTTCTGCAACACACCCAACTCCAGCCAAACAAAAGACTAGCAGAAATGGTCGCAAAAAGAGCCTCCAGTATTTTAGTCTAAAAAATACCCATGAAACAGAGGTCATTTGAAACAACAAAACTATGCACCTCAGCCTGTCTTACGAGGTCCACCATATCCCTAACATTCCAAAAGCCTATGTACATATCTACTGCCTAAAAAAGGAGAACGAGGCATAGATAGAGTTACCTTCATTTGTCGGTTCTTTGATGACTAGTCCTCGGCTTAGGGACAGTAGGAGGAGGCGGAGCAGGGGAAGGATCCGGTGGCTTAACTTGCTGAGCATTGTCCTTACTTCCAGCAAAAAGGTGCGGGGGTGGGGAAGGAGGACACGGCACCCCATGGTCTTCTTTAGCCAAGTTGCTCACCTAGCTGGTGACGTCAAAATTCTCTAGATCATCATCCGAGCTCGAGACTGAGGCAGAGGATGAAGATCCCTACTTGCTGCCCTTATAGGTTGGACTAGGAAGAGAGGAAGTATCTCTAGACTTCAGTAAAGTACTCTGTCCCTTCCGGGTAGATTGAGAACCAGAAACCATCCTTGCCCCTAGAGAGGGCTCTCTTGATGAGACGATAGTCACGTCCCTAGGAATCTCGATTGCTCCTTCCCCTCTAAAGGCTGTTTCTTCTTCCTTGCTCCTACCTGCTTCTAAGCCATCTCCGAGGTTCTTGGATCAGCAGACAAGGGCAGGGTAGTGGCAAGAGCCTTCTCATGGGCAGCAGGGCTCACATGGGTAGGGTCCTGAAGAGAAGCTTCTTCACTGATAGTCGGAGTTGCTGGGATTGCACATCTATGGTCAAAAGTACAGCATCTTGGGCACAACACTAGCCTCCATTTGTACTCAATGGTCACTATACGGGTTTCCTGTTGAGAACAACATCCACGAATTGCAACGAGGCTACAAAGTAGAGATTTCAACACAAACCCTTGCGAATGATATCATTTTCATTTGTTCGGTTCTAAGGTTGACATAAAGAGGCTTGCCCACCGCACTAGCAATAGCGCTAATCCCCGGCGTCGACCACATAGCAAGGGGGATATCCTTGAGTTTAATCCAAACCGGAATGGAAGTTTGGTTATCCTTCCTTAGCTCCAAAAATGGCTGTCATTGCTGGAGGATTAACGGGACCCTAGCTATAGTAAGTGGTCCCTCATCGAGGATCTTCCTTCTAAACTCTCGATCGAGTATGTGGAAGAAGTAAAAAAACCCTGCTCATTAGCCATCACCTCAAACAAACTCTATCCCCATGCCTGTTTTAAAGCTATTTCGGTTAGTTTAAATGGTAGTTTTTCCCTACAAAGTATCCCACAAGACACTCGTGCCACTTAGGGTCCATGGCCTCTAGGATTTCTTCCGACAATGTGACAATAGGCTTGTTATCAACAGAGGTGGGTGGGACATAGGACAAATCATAGCCCTTTTGTCATGCCCTGATCCTTTAGCACCCGCACATCCCTTACCTTTGGTCGATTTTAAAATGCGATATCCCAGGATTATGTATTGCCGACCCTTTCATTTTTTTATATGCACATGCAGAAACAGTTATAAATCCCCAGACAATAAAACAATGAGATAAAAAAGTAGGATCATATTTTTCAAACCAAGACAAGCCTTTATAGACAAACCGGTTAATTGCAAACTTAGGTTGTCTGCAAAATTGTCAGCTTATCAAAAAGGGGATTGTCTTAACATCCACTAGACAGACCCATTCACCGATTCTTCAGCCTCCACCTTCCGATTGTCTTAACATCCATGAGTCAGAGGACTTACCTTGACCTTAGATTCCACTTGCATATTAGCACAGATCAAATAGGCACCCAAGCAATCACATCACAGATCGAAGCATCATGCAAATCGACCTAGTCGATTACATGCCAACAAGACCACTCACGGTCATTCCCATTCAATCAACCAATTCACAATATTAAATCAAGGCAATGATCAATTGACTTAGTTGATTACATGTCAATTGGACAATTTCTAGGTCATTCTAGTCATTTCTATACAGTCACAACTGATAAAACCAATCACCGAGCCACGTGCATTCTCCGAGGTGATGGAGTCGATCACCGAGCCACGTGCATTCTCCAAGGTATTGCATTAATTTACCGAGCCCATGTGCCCTTTAAAATGCTACTCTGAATCAGCGAGCCCACGTGCATTCTCTAAGGCGATGCATCAAGTCACTGAGCCCACGTCTCTTTCAAGATGCCACACTTAATCACCGAGCCCACGTGCATTCTCCCGGATGATAGACCAGCTCACCGAGTGCACGTGCCTTCTCCAAGGTGATATAAACCTATCATAGATCCACTATACTCATGACCAAATTCCTAGATGACATGCCTAGTCATCGGGTCAGCATACATCTTACATACTCACTTTCATTTCCATATTTCCGTATGATCGGTAATCTACCACAATACCTTTATCACCGGCAACCGATACTCAATTATTCACCGTTAATTACTCAAATTAATTTGATTTAGGAATAATCCCTAAACATCCACAATCAAATTAATTCAGCACAACATAGAACTCAATTAAATAAATGGAATATACCATGACAATCAGCATGAAGTTCCGATCACCGCCATCCCAATTGAATTTTCGAAAAATAAATTATTAAATAATTAATTTCGAAAATTAATATTTAAATACAAGAAATTCAATTTATCACAATATAAAGCTCAATTAAATAAACGGACTGCGCCACCATCATCAGCATAAAATCCCGATCACTGGCCATCCTAGTTAAATTTTTGGAAAATAAATAATTAAATAATTAATTTCGGAAATTAATGTTTAATTCCTAAAAATTCCACTTTGGCCTAAATTGCTTAATTAACACCCAATAAGGGTCGGGAAAAATCTCCAGCTATCTTCAATAAATAGTAGACCACCTCTACTTGCTAAATGCACACTCAATTTGTCTAATTCGCATCACAATTGACTAATAAACACTAATCCATATTAATCTAACCACCTAAACCGAATTAGTTAAAACTAAACAATCTTAAGCATAATTAGCAAAATAAGAAAGCATTAGTGAGTAAAACTCACTCAAAACGATGGCATCGACGCGAGGATCGACTTTCCTCGAAGCGGGCCGAGCATCCGGGCTCGGGAAGGCGGCCAAAACGAGCCAAATAGATTCTGCCATACCCATTTTTCCAACCCTTTGTCCACTACGGTTGAGGCCTAGAAAGGTGAGGGGAAGGCTCGGGTTGAGGCGAGCAAGGGCGGCTAGGGCCGGGTGGAGCTCTAGCGGTTCGAGGTGGTGGTGTACGGTGGTCAGAGGGAGCTCCAGCGGGCCTCTATCGTCCCTCACGAACACCGAATAGCAGCTGGCCAAATAGGGTCATGGACGGTAGCTCGATTGGACAAGGGCAGACAGCACGGCTAGGCGGCCATGGAGCTGCGACGGTGCACGGTGTGAGGCGGCGGCAACGGCCTTGGCTCTAATTTTTCTGTTGGTTGTGACAAAAAGCTGCTCTCTCTCTTTTCGCCCTTGTTGGTTCGACCGATTGAGAGGGAGAGGAAGAGAGAGAAGGGCGGAGGGCATTTGAGCGGGCGAGAGGGAGACGGACGGCGGCGGTACTCCGGCATGATGATGATGGAAGCTTCAGTCTTCAGGTGAGCTGCTGTCCTGCTTCCGCTTCTGTCTTCGTTTGAATGGTGAGGGGAAAGAGAGAGTGTCGAGGGAGAGAGAAGGAGAGAGAAGAGAGAAGAGAGAGAAGAAGAGATAAGAGTGAAAAACTTTGAAAAGTCCAAGTGAAGAAAGGAAAAGCAAACCGGGAGCCAGCATACATTTCGACGGAGGGGGCTACGCACGAGGGAAAAGAAAAAGAGAGGGAGAGAAGGAGAAAAAGAAGAAAGAAAGAGAGAGAGAGACAAAAAAAAAAAAAAAAAAAGGAAAAAGAGAGTGTTTGGCTAAAAATGGAAAAAAATGGGAAGATCACAAAAATAAAAGGATTTCCTCAAATAGAAAATCCTAATCCCAATTTCTTTTAAATAAGCTCATAGATTCTCAAAAGCATTTTCCAACTTAGAGTCTCAAAAATCAATTGATGTCTTACCTTATCCAAGAATCCCTCATGCTTCTCAATTTCACAATCCCCGGCTTCAACCGAACGAAAACGGGCCCAAACCGACTTTTTCCCAAAGAGTCTCGATTTTCAGAAAAATCTTCGAGATTGATTCGATGTTCCTTAAATGACCTGTAACATGACGAAACTTCCAATTTCTGAAACCGGACTTAGACGGCAGTTAATTTCACTCGGATGCGCTTTAAGTGTGACCTAGACTACCAGTAGTTTTCGAACTTTTAGGACAAATAACCCGTGGTCGATTTTCTTCGAGTCACGACGAACCCACTCAACCCATTGGTGGTTCTCAATTGTTGTGAAAATCTCTAGGATTCAAATACGGGTATAGGGTACCAAAACGATAGTAAGATCAAGTTAGTGCTGGTCGATGAGAATTTCCAATTTAGTGGAGTCACCCACGATCGGTCATTCATCTGAGTTGAACCGACCTAACTCTAATCTTAATTCAATTTTTAACTGTGCCGTAATGATCTCTAAAGATGAGTGGCAAACTTAGAGAAAAACACTATAGTCGCGTCGATGAAATGCCCAATTTAACCAATCGAAATCAAGACTCGAAAATCTGGATGTCACAACTCTTCCCCTCTTATAAAAATTTCGCCTCAAAATTTAAACCTTTGTCAATCCTTAAACGAAAGGTGAGGGTATTGTCATCTCATCGAGTCTCACTTTTTCTCACACTAATCATTTGGTCTCGTGGCGTTGTTTGACCACTTTGACCAAGGAGACCATCTTTGTACATAAAATTTGTTTTTTCTAAACCAACAACCGAACCGAGCTTCTCACATAAGACATTGTCGTTCACATCGATTCGATCGACAACCGCAAACACCGATCACTAAGCCGACTCTAGCCTGTGATCTTTCTTTTCTTCACTTTCTTTTCACCACCGAAAATCTGTACCATCTGTTATGCACTTGCTAAGAAAGAACCATCTAAAAACTCGCTAGCCTGGTAATCTCTTATCTAGATTCGAAATATAATTCATCCTCGACACTCCATGTCGGTGAACTATTTGATACACACACACACACTTCGGTGTACCCATTCAAAACAAGATTCACTCGTATTGTACTGAAGTGAATTGGTTTCATCTATCGGTCGACCACTATCCTCAAATGGAATCAATACGCTCCCGACTCCTTAGTGAGCCTATCACAATGTTCCATTGTGATATGTTCTCATTTCCACTGGGGACTCTCAAGTGCTGGTCAAAGTTCTCCTGGTTTACATTACTGAACTTCCACTTACTAACACCTCTGACACTTACAACTTGTCCAAAGGTATCTATCTTCATATCAGCCTACCATTCTAGCTGACACCGATTCCAATCTACTTGCACCGTCTAGTCAAAAATTGCAATACTACAATGAATTTTCGACAAGATCTTTTCCCTGAGTTCTACACTGTCAAGTGCACTTAATCACTCATGGAACCTGAACGTTCCATCCTCATAAGTCCTAAAGTCAGATTCTTTCTTACTAGTATCCTCTTATAAAATCTTATGAACATCTTTGTCTGACAATTAGGCGCCGATTTTAACTTGAATATATGGTTCAATTTTGAGGATGGCTATAAAATTCAAAAGGTAGCCTACCTCAAATTTGAAGACCGAAATTTGAACCCCTTTCAAGTAAGGTCCATACTTTAGCCAATTTATGCACAATTGAAGACTCTCGGCTCAACACATTAATGACTCATCTCGTTCCCCCAAGGTGATACCCGATGTCACTGTTATAGTCCTGCCAAAATTCCAATTCACGACACCGTTTATAATCCACTTATTGGGTCTCAACTAGCGGGACAGTTATACAACAATCTTCTCGTGTTGTATCAATACGTACCCAGTCCTCTGCAAGACACATCACTAAAGATTTCATGCTTTTTAGAGCCAAATGAAAAGTTTAGCACAAGTGCGGTAGCCTGTTCTTACTTAAGCTCTAGCAATTATCTTTGCACTCGTCTATGCTTATGAATTTCTCTTCTTTCTTAAGAGGTTGAGTCCGCGACGATATTGATGCTGAACATTCTTTCACGAACCTTCTGTAGTAATTTGTCTAATCCCCACGGCTTCTGATCTCTGACATTGTTGTCGATCTTAGTCCATTAACAACTAATTCGATCTTGGCTGAGTCCATGAAGATTCCTTTACCTGTAATTACATGACCATTCTTAGGGGCTTTCGTGATCCTCATCACTTAATGAATACCCCTGAATGTTGCTACACCACACGATCACCATTGATCTAGATATTCTCTGAACACTCGGTTTGTCAAATCCATGACAGCGGCTGGAGCGTTCGTCAAATCAAATGGCTTTACATTATTCTCACAGGGGCTAAATCAAGTGTGAAATGTTATCTTCAGTCTAACCTTCTTCCTGGTTCTCAATTGACGATAACCTATCCTCAAGTCTATCCTTGAAGATATCAATACTCTTTATAACAAGTCACCCAATTCGTCAATCTTTGACAATAAACACTTATCCTTGATTGTCCCTTGATTGAGTCGACTATAGTTGATGCATAGTTGCAACGAACCATCTTTCTTTCTCTCTTCACAAAAGTGATGTTCCCTAAAGTGATGCACTAGTATGCATGAATTCCTCATTCATCAATCCTCACATCTGCACTATTGGTTCTATCAATTCAGACAACAACAACGGTCTAACCATCCTTCTGGCAACACTTCCAGAATTCTTGGACTACTGAGGAGTCCTCAATTTTCAATTCTTCAATCTATCTTATTTTTGACATTCATCAAGTAACCTAGGCAATCTCCATCTAACAAACGAATTGCCTCAAGTGACGAGATTAAAGAAGCCGAGGACCCTTCTCGACTCTTAATAAAACTTGGCACTTCTACCTATTCCTAGAATAAACTGGGTTATTCCGCTATAACAATTCATCACAAGATGTTATAGAACTAATTCTTTCTACACTTGATGAATAAGTTGTACACCAACAGCCAATCAAGTGCAACCCTAGTTAGTGATCCCTTTCTTACAACCTTAACATACAATCGAAATTCCACAATTGCATTCCCAACACTCTTTGGCACCATTTTGATGAAATCAGCTCAAAACATTCTTCTATTGAATAAAGCATGGTCAGTTCCGTTCTTGTTCCTTTTGCCATCTTATTGGCATTCTATTGGTAGTAACGGTGTTGGTGTTCTTCCTAAACTCCAACTTATAGTCCCTCGCCCGACGTCCGTGTTGACTATCATCATAGCACGTTCTAGCCATAAACGGACACATGATTAATCATGCATTCCTTCCATACTTTCGGCACTCACTTGGTGAGTCATCTATCTCCTATCGGATGATAGCATGCTCACTTACTTGCACCGTGGTCTGTCCCAAAACCTCGTGGCGTGTTTTACGGCACACTCCCACCAATCTGTCCTATCAACAATGCTGGCACTTGCGATCTCATCCACGGTGACAACAACTGCTGTTATGGTCCCATCGACCTTCTGAAACAGTTTCCTGCCAAGTGACCCTATTGGTCACGGTCGAACAACCACACATCCTAACATGGCACGGGGTTGATTCATGTTGCCTTCCATGACACATAACGTTCTAATCCGATCCTGATTTGCCTATCTCACCTTTCCTGATGGGCGAAATAGCATGTCTTCTTCCGGTCATAGGTTCCTTCCAACCTAATTTCCAACTCTACGTAACTTGAACCTCAACTTAGTTACAACGGCTTGCTCCCAAATCACGTCTCCTTACTAAACCTTGGCAGGTGTGGCAATAACTTCGACTTGATCCCGAACTTACCGGCTCGACAAGTTACCAAAGAACACTTGCGCCGGAACGATCCTACTGGACCTAGGATCGCTTGGTGCTGCTACACTCTCAATACCGACCTATGGCGATACTTTTACACGCACACTGGCCTAAGCTAGCACTCTGTCACAACCACCTCAAGCACCGATCCTTGTCGGCATTCTATCCTGAGTTCTAAAGGTTACTATCCTCTTACTAGGAGCCCTTAGCTCCTGATCACTCAAACTACAGGATCTTTATCGAAACTTATTTTCTAATTCTAATACCACATTAGAATCCGAGTGATCTACAAACAAGCTACAAATCAGCTATCACAAACATGCATCGAGTCATGAATTTAAAGGCCTTTCCTACTACTATCCTCTAGGTCAACCCAATAGCCAATCAAGTGCACCAATAGCCAATCAAGTGCAACCCTAGTTAGTGATCCCTTTCTTACAACCTTAACATACAACCGAAATTCCATAATTGCATTTCCAACACTCTCTAGGACCATTCTGATGAAATCAACTCAAAACATTCTTCTATTGAATAAAGCATGGTTAGTTCCGTTCCTGTTCCTTTTGCCATCCTATTGGCATTCTATCAGTAGTAACGGTGTTGGTGTCCTTCCTAAACTCCAACTTATAGTCCCTTGACTGACGTTCGTGCTGACTATCATCATAGCATGTTCTAGCCATAAACGGACACATGATTAATCATGCATTCCTTCCATACTTTCGGCACTCACTTGGTGAGTCATCTATCTCCTGTCGGATGACAGCATGCTCACTTACTTGCACCAGGGTCTGTCCCAAAAATCTCGTGGCGTGTTCTACGGCACACTCCCGTCGATCTATCCTATCAACAATGCTGGCATTTGCGATCTCATCCACGGTGACAACAACTGCTGTTATGGTCCCATCGACCTTCTGAAACAGTTTCCTGCCAAGTGACCCTATTGGTCATGGTCAGAACATTCACCCGTCCTAACATGGCACGATGTTGAATCATGTTGCCTTCCATGACACATAACGTTCTAATCAGGTGCTGATTTGCCTATCTCACCTTTCCTAATGGGCGAAATAGCATGTCTTCTTCCGGTCATAGGTTCCTTCCCAACCTGATTTCCAACTCTACAAAACTTGAACCTCAACTCAGTTGCAACGGCTTGCTCCCAAATCACGTCTCCTTACTAAACCTCGGCAGGTGTGGCAATAACTTCGACTTGATCCCGAACTTACTGGCTCGACAAGTTCCCAAAGAACACTTGCGCTAGAACGATCCTACTGGATCTAGGATCGCTCGGTGCTGCTACACTCTCGCATCCGACCTATGGCGATACTTTTACACACACGGGCCTAAGCTAGCACTTTGCCACAACCACCTCATGCACCAATCCTTGTCGGCGTTCTATCCCGAGTTTCGAGGTTACTTGTCCTCTTACTAGAGCCCTTTGCTCTTGATCACTCAAACTACAGGATCTTTATAGAAACCTGTTTTCTAATTCTAATACCACATTAGAATTCGAGTGATCTACAAACAAGCTACAAATCAACTATCACAAACATGCATTAGTCATAAATTTAAAGGCCTTTCCTACTACTATCCTATAGGTCATCGCACCTTATCACTCAAATACCTAATAGTTGCTCTGATACCACAAAAAGGGGATGTCACGCCCCGATCCTCAGGCATGCGCACATCTCTTACCTTTGGTTGATTTTAAAATGTGATATCCCAAGACTATGTATCATCGACCCTTTCATTTTTTTTTTATATGCACATGCGGAGGCAGTTATAAATCCCTAGACAATAAAACAATGGGATGGAAAAGTAGGATCATATTTTTCAAACCAAGATAAGTCTTTATAGACAAACTGGTTAATTACAAACTTAGGCTGTCTGCAAAATTGTCGGCTTATCAAAAAAGGGGATTGTCTTAACATCCACTAGACAGACCCATTCGCCAATTCTTCAGCTTCCACCTTCCGAACTCCAAGACTTCCAGTCCTCCACGATTGTCATTTAGGGACTTGAAATATTTTTTTCAAACTGGGATGAGATTACGTCTCAGCAAGTTCTACTCTCTAAGACCCGATTAGTAAAATAATACATCTTAGGGTTGCCTATGCACAACATGAGTTGGAGGAATTACCTTGACCTCAGATTCCACCTGCATATTAGCACAAATCAAATAGACACCCAAGCAATCATATCATAGATCGAAGCATCGATTAAATCGACCTAGTCGATTACATGCCAATAAGACCACTCACAGTCATTCCCATTCAATCAACCAATTCACAACATTAAATCAAGGCGATGATCAATTGATTTAGTCGATTACATGTCAATCAGACCATTTCAAGGTCATTCTAGTCATTTCTATATAGTCTCAAATGATAAAACCAATGACCGAGCCACGTGCATTCTCCGAGGTGATGGAACCGATCACCGAGCCATGTGCATTCTCTGAGGTATTGCATTAATTTACCAAGCCCACGTGCCCTTTAAAATGCCACTCGAATCGGCGAGCCCACATGCATTCTCCAAGGCGATGCATCAAGTCATCGAGCTCACGTGTCTCTTCAAGATGCCAAATGTACTCATTAAGACCACGTGCATTCTCCGAAGTAATACATCAAATTACCGAGCCCACGTGTCTCTTTCAAGATGCCACACTTAATCACCGAGCCCACGTGCATTCTCCCAGGTGATAGATCCACTATACACATGACCAAATTCCTAGATGACATGCCTAGTCATCGGGTCAGCATACATCTTACATACTCACTTTCATTTCCACAATTTCTAGTATGATCGGTAATCTACCACAGTACCTTTATTACTGGCAACTTCACCAGTCAATTACTCAAATTAATTCGATTTAGGAATAATCCCTAAAAATCCACAATTAAATTAATTCAGCACAACTTAGAACTCAATTAAAGAAACGGACTATACCACGACAATCGCACGAAATTCCGGTCACCGGCTATCCCAATTGAATTTCCTAAAAATAAATAATTAAATAATTAATTTTGAAAATTAATATTTAAAGCTCATTTAAATAAATGGACTGCGCCACGATCATTAGCATAAAATCCTGATCATTGGTCATCCGAGTTGAATTTTCGGAAAATAAATAATTAAATAATTAATTTCGAAAATTAATGTTTAATTCCTAAAAATTCCACTTTGGCCCAATTTGCTTAATTAACACCGGATAAGGGTCGGAAAAAATCCCTAGCTATCTTCAATAAATAGTAAACCGTGTCTACTTGCTAAATGCACACTCAATTTGTCTAATTCGCTTCACAATTAACTAATGAACACTAATCCATATTAATCTAACCAGCTAAACCTAATTAATTAAAACTAAACAATCTTAAGCATAATTAGCAAACTAAGAAAGCATTAGTGAGTAAAACTCACTCAAAACGACGGCATCGACGCGACGATCGACTTTCCTCAAAGCGGGCCAAGCATCCAAGCTTGGGAAGGCAGCCAAAACGGGCCAAATAGATGCTGCCATACCTATTTTTCTGCCCTCTGTCCACTACGGTTGAGGCCTAGAAAGGTGAGGGGAAGGCTCGGGTTGAGGTGAGCAAGGGTGGCTAGGGCTGGGCGGAGCTCGACGGTTTGAGGAGGCAGCATACGGTGGTCGAAGGGAGCTCTAGCAGGCCTCTATCGTCCCTCACGAACACCAAACAGCAGCTGGCCAGATGGGGTCGTGGACGGCAGCTCGATTGGACAAGGGTAGACAAGTGCGGTTGGGCAACCGTGGAGCTGCGACGGCGTACGGCGTGAGGCTGTGACGATGGCCTTGGCTTTGATTTCGGTTGCTGGTTGTGACAATAAGCTGCTATCTCTCTCTCGTTTCTACCCTTGTTGGTTCGAACGGCCGAGAGGGAGAGGAGGAGAGAGAAGGACGGGGGCGTTTAAGCGGGCAAGAGGGAGACGAACGGTAGTGATACTCCGGCACGACGGCGACGGCAGCTTTAGTCTTCAAGCGAGCTGCTGTCTTGCTTCTACTTCTGTCTTCATTCGAACGGTGAGGGGAAAGAGAGAGTGTTGAGGGAGAGAGAAGGAGAGAGAAGAGAGAAGAAGAGATAAGAGTGAAAAACTTTAAAAAGTCAAAGTGAAGAAAGGAAAAGCAAAGTGGGAGCTAGCATACATTTCGGTGGAGGGGGTTGCGCACGAGGGAAAAGAAAAAGAGAGGGAGAGAAAGAGAAAAAGAAGAAAGAAAGAGAGAGAGAGAAAAAAAAAGGAAAAAGAGAGTGTTTGGCTAAAAATGGAAAAGAAATGGGAATATCACAAAAATAAAAGGATTTCCTCAAGTAAAAAATCATAATCCCAATTTCTTTTAAATAAGCTCATAGATTCTTAAAAGGATTTTCCAACTTAGAGTCTCAAAAATCAATTGATGTCTTATCAAATTGATTATTTTCCTCATCCAAGAATCCCTCATGTTTCTCAATTTCACAATCCCCGGCTTCAATTGAATGAAAACGGCCCCAAACTGACTTTTTCCCAAAGAGTCTCGGTTGTCAGAAAAATCTTTTGAGACTGATTCGACGTTCCTTAAATGACCCGTGACATGACAGAACTTCCAATTTCTGAAATTGGACTTAGACTGGCGATTAATTTCACTCGGATGCACTTTTAGTGTGACATAGACTACCAGGTAGTTTTCAAAACTTTTTAGGATAAATGACCCGTGGTCGATTTTCTTCGAGCCACGACGAACCCACTCGACCCATTGGCGATTCTCAATTGTCATGAAAATCTCTAGGATTCAAATACGAACATAGGGTACCAAAACGATAGTAAGATCAAGTTAGTGCTGGTCAATGAGAATTTTCCAATTTAGTAGAGTCACCCATGATCGGTCATTCATTTGAGTCGAACCGACCTATCTCTGATCTTAATTTGATTTTTAACTGTGCCGTAATGATTTCTAAAGATGAGCACGGTCGAGAAATCGATTCTGGTTGAATTCTCAGTCTATCTGCCTTAAAGTCCTTAATAGCCTACCAAGCTAGTCCAATTATCTCGTGAGTGGTCAGCTCAGAGAAAAACACTGTAGTCGCGTCGATGAAATGCCCAAATTAATCAATCGAAATTAGACCCCAAAATCTAGATGCCACACCTTCGACGCTAGTTTCGTAACACTTTCCCATGAACGGGCTGGTGGGGCTTTCGAGCCCTTTCCTCGCTGAACATTGGGATGGGCTCGTCTGGAGGCGGGTTGCGCTTTACTATGTCCTTGCCTAACACCCATGTCTTGTGGGACCTTGGGAGCAGCCAAATGGGCCTCCATCGAGCCTGTCGCAGGGGCCTCGAGCGATGTTGTGAGAGATCTAGCCACAGGGAAGATGGCTTATGAAGAGGAGAGGGGGAGAGCCTCAGCTGGCCTCAACCACGAGTAGTCTTTGACGCCAGGAGGGCCTTGTCAAACTGGCTATCGACCGCACCAGAGGCCGTAGCCATGGAAAACCAGAAATTGCGAGGGGGAAACCCTACCCTATAGTGAGAGTGCCACACCTTGATCCTTGTGCACGTGCCCATCCCTCGGTTGTCGATAAAACTTGCGACGTCCCAGGACGTGTTGCCGACCCATTTATTTTATTGCACATGTGGAAGCGAATAAATATCCCTCGACAGTAAACAGCTTGGGATAGAAAATCAGGAAACAGATTCACAAACAAATCACACTTTTATATACACACCGAGTCATATACAAAATACAATAACCAAAAGACTTCGAAAGACCAATTCTCAAAAGAAGCTGTACTATCTAACTTACTCTTTAGATCACCTCAGCTTGACTCGAGACCCTCCACTCTATGGCCTTGAAAAGTTAAGCCCACGACGGGATGAGATATAAATCCCGATTAGGGGGGTAATACACTTAAAAACATCCTAACCACATAACCACACAATTAGAATAGAGGACTTACCTTGCCTCAGTTCCTTCCTGCATGTCAATATAGTTCATATCACAACCACATGCATATAGAAATTTCATGGATCAATTGAAGCAACTCATATTCAAACCAACCAAACATCGGAGACTCGATTATAAGGCTAAATTATCATGACACGTCCTATACCGTGCCACACAATTTTGTCCCATAATTAGACACGGGTAACTCATATCGGTGGTTCAATCTACACTCGATATTCACTTTCAATAATCAAATTCGTAATTCAACTCGACATTCCCACGCAATATTCATACTCAATACTCAATACTAGGCTCAAGGTTCTAGAGGGTCCCCTCTTCTCGTGAAATTTTGACATCACGTGGCACTTAGTCCAAGATCACAAATAGTCATAGTACGAGATACTAGAGGTAGCTTCCATGGATTCACACTATCATGTAGCACTTAGTTCTTGACTATACTAAATAGTAGCTCAAGGTACTAGAGGTGGCTCCTATGAAGTCACGCTGTCATGTAGCACTTAGTTCTTAACTATAAAAAGCATTAGTACAAGGTTTTAGAGGTAACTCACACGAAATCTCACTATCGTGTAGCACTTAGTTCTTGACTATGCAGGACAGTACTGCAAGGCTTCTAGAGCTGGCTCCTGCGTGACTCAAGTCACCATGTAGCACTTAGACCTTTACTATAAATCGGCTACAGTACAAGGTACTAGAGGTGGCTCACACGAATCCTCATTATGATGTAGCACTTAGTTCTTTACTGACTCACTACCCATTGGGTTCTCTCAACATAACACGCGTCACCTCAACTTTCAATAGTCATCTTGCCATGACTATGAACCATCACTTGATTATTTACTCACAGTCAAGGATATTGTGCTTTACACTTAAATTCCTTGATTAAAATAATGTATTGGCCCAATTTCTTTGTATTAAAAATACCCAATAAAAATAATCATGTGTGGGTACACAGTTGACCTAAGCAAAAAATGAAATAACTTTCTTTTAAAAAATCCCACTATTTATTATAGTGCCTAAAAACATTTCTGGCATTAAAGACCAACGTCCCAGTATTTTCTAACTAAATATCGAAATTATTTGATGTTGGGATGATTACCCAAAATTACAACCACCACTCAATATGCACAAAATAGCATCCGATTAAATAACCAAGCACACCATTGCAATTAGGATGAAATTCCTGTCACTAGCTCTTCTAGTCTAATTTCCGAAAAATAATAATTAATTAAATAAATACCAAAATTAATTAAATAATTCAATTTAAATTCAAAAAATACTAACTTAGGCTGGAGAAGCCTAATTAAATACCAAAACGGGCCCGGAAAATTACTGAACCAATCTAGATAAATAATACAACTTATCTAGTTCCTAACTAAGCCGTTCTAACCACCTAACCTGCATAATTGAACCATTAAATCACTAATCTAATCTAACTAACCTAATTCCTAATTAACTTAAACTAAACACTTCTTAAACGTCATTAGCCTATTAGGTAGAGTTTAGTGCATAAACTCACCGGTTTAACACCAAAATGGGTTCACCGCGACGGCAGACGACGGTGGCGGTAAACTTCGAAGTGGTGATGCCAACGGAGCACAAACTGGGTTGAAATTAGACCAACAAAGCCCGCGGTTGTTGCTAGACCAAAAGTTGAAGTGGTAGAAATTTGCACGACTACCGACTTCGTGGGCTATTGGATCGCAAGAGGGAAATCTGGTGGAGATGGGCTGACGCTCGGTGGGCTACGACGGGATTCAAATGGAGTAAGGATGGGCAGAGTTAATGAAGGGGAGGGAATCCATGGATGGTTGACTCGCTGGGGAAGAGGGACATGTGCGAGTGAAGAAATGAACATGCTGGCAGACAAGAGAGTTCGGTGGAGACATTGACCCAGCGTGGAGGAAACGTGGACGAGTGGCAGCTGTTGGTTGAGACGTGAAGCTAAGTGGAGCTGCAGGAAGTTGAGGGATTCGTGGGGATGGAAGCTATTTGGTCCAAATGGGAGAAATGAAAGTAGAGCCACTAGAGAGAGAGGAATCGATCGAGCTAGCATGTGAAAGGATGAGGGAGAGAGCAACTGAGTGTGTAGAGGAAGCTTGAGAAAACAAGGGGCCAAAGTGAAAAGAAAATATCTAGGTATTAACGCTTGGTTCCCCCTAGGCCTTCAAGTATATCCCCAAAGTCCCCCATTACTTTCTTGCCCTTTTATTTCCATGAATTATCCAATTTGATGCCAAAAATACAGCCCTCAACCTAAGCTCCAAATTTCTTCAATTTGAGCTTCAAATTTTCATCAAATCTTCTTTAATTTGATGTCCAATTTTGTAGAAGAAAAAGCCCACATAATTTCTACAATTTCCTTTCACCAAGTAGCTCAGTTTGGAAGTCAAAATTCCTTCAATTTGGCCCATACAAATTTTCGTTGTTTTCCAAAATGTCCAAATTGATTTTCCAAAAAAAAAATCCTGAAATCGCCAAAAATTCTTCGAAGGATAGGTTGATGTTCCTAAAATGAATTGTAATATGACAGGACTTTCAATTTCTAAAATTGAGTTCAATTTCGCGGTTAATTTCAATTTGACACGATTTTAGCGCGTCCTAACCTACCAGGTAGCTTTTAGGAATTTTTAGTACAATTAACTCATGGTCGATCATTTTCGAGCCACAATGTGCATCTTCGACACATTGACGACTCTCAATTGTTGTAAAAATCTTGAGGTTTCCAATACAAATACAAAGTACGAAAATGAGAGAAAAATTGGTCTAGTGCCGTTCGATAGAAATTTGCAATTAGGTGGAATCACCCACACACTAATGACATACCTCTATTGAATCGACCTATCTCTGGTCTTTGATTGATTTTGACGGTGCCGTAATGACCCATGTAGATTAGCACGGTTCTTCTCAAGTCTATTGCGTTTATATTCCTTAACGGCTTTACCTGATAAGCTAGTTAACTCGTGAGTAGCCAACTCAGAGAAAAAGGCTATCACATTGATGAAAGGCCCATTTCGTCTCATCAAAATTAGACTTGAAAATCAAGATGTCACAACTCTTCCCATTTTATTAAAAATTCGTCCTTGGAATTTAAACCATGACAAATCTTAAACAAAAAGGTGGGGGTATAGTCGTCTCATCGAATCTTCACTTTCCCTGGTTGCTCCTTCAGTGCCGTGGTGTTGCTAGACTACTTTGATCTATGGGATGGTCTTAGTGAGCAGAACCTGTTCTTTCCGATCCACAATCTGAACCTGGCTTTCAATGTACGACACTTTATCGTCTATCTCCAATTCCTCAAAATTAAGCACGTGGGTCGGGTTAGGCTTATAGTTCCTCAACATCGACATGTGAAAGACGTCATGCACTTGCACCAACTTCGGTGGTAATGCATGACGATACGCTAGGATCTCGATTCTCTCTAGAATCTCAAAGGGACCAATGTATCTTGGACTCAGTTTTCCCTTCTTGCCAAAGCATGAAGTATCCCTCATCGGTGACACCGTCAGAAAAATGTGTTCATCAACTTGGAATTCCAATGGTCTCCGGTGCTTATCTATGTAGCTTTTCTAGCGGCTCTAAGTGGTTTTTAGTTTGTCTCTAATGACGACAACTGCATCCACCGACCGCTGAACGAACTCTGGGCCTGTGATCTTTCGTTCTCCGATCTCATCCCAACAAATTGAAGTTCTGCACGCTCTGTCATATCATCCTTCAAAAGGAGCCATATAAATACTCTGCTGATAACTGTTGTTATAGGCGAACTCAACTAGATGAAGCCATTCCTCCTAGCTTCCTTTGAAATCCAACATATATGCTTTCAACATGTCCTCGAGAGTCTGACTCGTCCTCTCAGACTAGCCATCTGTCTGAGGATGATAGGCCATATTGTACTATAGCTTCGTTCCTAAGGTGATTTGCAACTTTTCTCAAAGGCAGATGTGAACCTTGAGTCTCTATCTAATGTAATTGTTACTAGCACTCCATGTAGACGAGCAATTTGATGCACGTACAACTCTGCGTGTCTATCCAATTCAAAGTACTTTCGTAGAATAATAACGTGGGCCGACTTTGTCAATTTGTCTACCACTACCCAAATGGAATCATTACCTCTCTAACTCCTTCGTAAACCCATCACAAAGTCTATTGTGTCATGTTCCCATTTCCACTGGAGTCTCGAGAGGTTGTAGAAGTTCTCTCCACTTACGATGTTGTGCCTTTACTTGCTCACACGCCAGACACTTGGCGACATGTTTGGCGATATCTGTCTTCATATCAATCCAGCAACACCGTTGGCACAGATTCTCGTACATCTTCGTACTTCCAAGATGAATGTTGTAACTACTATGATGAGCTTCGACAAGATCTATTCTTTAGGCTCCACATGTAACACCCCGAACCCTTCGCAGGTCGTTAACAGCGCCAGTGTCACATCTTTTACCATCTCTATCTCTTGGCTAAATAAAGCCTTGCCAGATTACAGGCATTTTTTTTTTTTTAAAGCGGTCCCATGCGCGACTCATAGCGGAAGCAAAATTCACATCGTCATCTATCTCCCTTCTAACCCATGATACAAATACACACCAACTAACAGCACGATTTTATAAATAACGTTGACGCTTTGCTTACATACATACATATAGCGAGATGGGGTTTCCTTCGGGTCGGTACAAAAACCGAAAGGTTAAGACTCGCCATGTCCCACCTAAAATCTCAAAAAGGAACTCCGACCCCTAACATCACATGAACACGAGAACCCTCCCATCACCAGCATCAACTATCTACATCAAAAAGTGATCTAGCTCCTACTCCTCGCGCGCAGTCTCACACCCAACCCGGTGTCGTGGTGGCAGCGGCAGCATCCCTCGCATCGCTCCATCCGTCGAACGTGCACAGACAGGAACTCTTGTATGACAGGGCCCCCAGCCAGGCCGATATCATACATAACTAAGCATCGCACTCGGATAAACGTCAATCCGGGCACAGAGGGACAATCTATCTCCGTACACTCCACCTCAACATCAGACGGTAGACCGTAAAATACCCCACGCGAAACATCAGGTAACGGCATAGTGCTAATCTGAAATGTTATCCCCAAAAGGGGTGAGTACAACCACTTAGCAGATAGGGAAATCCAATAACAACTCAGTGCACCATGCATACCATCATACAATGCAGGCATTGCTTACCTTTTTGATGTCAAGCGTATTCATGCATCATCATAGCATATATATCATCATCATGGCATCTCATATATCATTATCATCATATCATCATTAACCATGCATCACCATGCATATCACATCATCATTAGCCATGCATCACCGTGCATATCACATCATAGCATCATTAGCCATGCATCACCATGCATATCACATCATCATTAGCCATGCATCACCATGCATATCACATCATCTCATCATTAGCCATGCATCACCATGCATATCACATCATCTCATCATTAGCCATGCATCACCATGCATATCACATCATCATTAGCCATGCATCACCGTGCATATCACATCATAGCATCATTAGCCATGCATCACCATGCATATCACATCATCATTAGCCATGCATCACCATGCATATCACATCATCTCATCATTAGCCATGCATCACCATGCATATCACATCATCTCATCATTAGCCATGCATCACCATGCATATCACATCATCTCATCATTAGCCATGCATCACCATGCATATCACATCATCATTAGCCATGCATCACCATGCATATCACATCATCTCATCATTAGCCATGCATCACCATGCATATCACATCATCATTAGCCATGCATCACCATGCATATCACATCATATATCAATTTCCACTTTTATTTATCAATTGATCCCCACATTATCTTTTTTCAAATCATCAAATTCACCATAATCACCATCCCTTCGGGCAGAAACCTCCGACGGGGATCCCAAAGATTCCGGCCATCTCATGGCCACCGGGCTTCCGCCCCCACATTCCGGGCATCTCGCATCTCAACTAGCATCACGAGGCATTCCCTTCGGGCGAAAACCTCCGACAGGGCTTCCGGCCTTTACCCTTCTAGCCGGGATCTCGCACCCCAATCCCGGCATCGCGAGTCACTCCCCTTCGGGCGAAACCTCCGACAGGCTTCCGGCCCCCCCACATTCCGGGCATCCCGAAACTCCCGGGAATCTCTGGAATTACGCCACCAAGCCACCGGACAACATCCTCCACCACAACCTCATTCTCATCCACATTTATCTTTTATCTCAATTTAACATGGAAATTTGGCATGGCATCAAACATATCATACTTGCATCTCAATTCACATGTCATGCACATGTCATAGTTTAATCACATAAGTATTTCAACTTAATGCATGTACAAAGACCTCATCACACAAGTGCCACACAAATGGAATTGAATCCATGGCCAAATAAAAATCTATTTTATTTTATTATTTCATTATTTTATTATTATTTTATTATATTTATTTATTTTCATAAATAAATATTTAATATTTATTTATTTTCATAAATAAATATTTAATATTTATGATTTTCCCAAAATCATAATATTCAAAAATCATTTATAGAATCATAATTTTATATAAAATTCGTGGCCAAGTTGTATTTTCACAATTTCACAATTTCCTCCAAAAACATCCTAAAATTCTCGGATTTAAGCCCACTGCACAGTTTCTGAATAAATTAAATTAAAATACCCATTCGGTCTTCAAAAATTACGAAACTTTACAGGGTGATAGCCAACACATTTTCGCACCTTTTTCATTAAGAACTTTAAGAAAAATTCCTTTTAGATTAATTTCCATAGCCCTACGAACCTTCTGGAATCTCTACCGCGACGTCCAGAACACACTCCTCCGTATTTCTTAGATTTCACCCATCAAATCTCTTTCGTTCCTTCTGAAATTTAAGTATGTTATGTAAAAATGTTTCCTTTACAAGTTTCATGAAGGGATCTAGGTCAAATAACCGGATTAGGGTAACCATTTTAACCCATGAAGTCTCGGGTGTCTCGGTACACCTCACCAGAATCAACCATCTCCAAGATCTAACCGATTCACCAAGTTATATTTGTTATTTTTGCTTCAAATTTGAGTATGTTGTAGCTTAAGGTGTTTCCTACAACTTTCAAGAAGACAACAAAGTGAGATCTCCAACAGAAATTAACATGCAACCAAGAAATCAACAAAAGGTTAGTGAAGATTTCGCAGATCTGAGGTCTCCGTATAACAGAGCTTTTGACCCCACATATCACCATCGTTTTCCATGAAATTCGGGTATGTCATACTAAAAGACATTAGCTTCAACTTTCATGAAGACAACGAAACCAAAATCGCAATCCAAATACACATGCAAGCTCGACTAAGATACTGACTACCACAAACCGAACGAAAACAGTCACATAGCTTGAACACATCCAACCCTTACCTCGGTTTTTCGCCCAAATCACACCTAAAACCGAACATGCAACCAACAAAACAGACATGAAAGAGAAGTTAAGGACCCCACTTGCCTTCAAGATGAACAAACAGCGATGAACGACGGCATACGGTGGACGGACTAGGCGGACGTACGGCGAACGGGCGGCGGCAACTCTCGGCTCCACCTCCTCTCTCTCGGTTCCTCTCTTCCGCTCAAGCTCTCTCTCTCACACACCTCTCTCTTTGGACGGAAATGAAGCAAGCAACCGGCCATTTCTCTCTCCTAACCCCTTTTATATCCCGTCATTTGCAATGATTAATCCACCTAATGACCAACCAATGCATGCTCTTCCTTTGGCCACTTGTAATCTTTGTTTTTGAATTAATTGGGCTTGGGCTTAGGCCCAACCGGCCATTCACTTTGGGCTGGTCGACAGCCACCTATTGGGCCCTAATGGCCGACTAGCTTGGCCCACCAAGCTTTAGGCTAATGGGTCCAAGGCCCATTTCGAAAATAACCCTATTTTCTCCTCTCTTTTTTTTTTTTTTTGAATTCCTTTTTATAATATTTTTGAATTCCAATTTCCATCTTGGCCAAAGTCTTGGAATATTTTAATTATTGAAATTTAAATCATATGGCCAAGCTTTTAAATTTAAATTTCCACAACACAAGCAAAATTCATTTAAATTAAAAGACTGATTGGCTAAGGCATAAGCCAAAAGAAATTCTATCACCTAATCAAAGACATTTAACACACCTTAAGGCTCGGCTTTGAATTTCTGGGATGCCACACCACACCGTTTGATACACACAATCGTCCTTGGAACCTTAGCGTTCCATTCTAAAAAATTTGAAAGTCAACCTTTCTCTTTTCGGTATCCTCTTGCTGAATCTTTTGAATTTCTAGATCTGTCAACTACAACGTCTCAATCCTTAGTTGTGCTTCGGTTCAATACTGAGGGTGGCCATAAGATTTGAAAGGTGGCTCACCTCAAATTTGAAAATTGAATCTATAGTTCTTTCGAGTAAAATCCACCCTCGAATCACCATCCGCGCAATCAATGAT